>LPNX010188230.1:10640-288538 GCA_001517045.1 Pseudotsuga menziesii | reverse complement strand
CAGAACTTGATCCTCCTTCTCTCTTCTTTGAGCCTTCTGGAAGGGAGATTCCATTCTTCTCCAACAGTTGAGTTAACATATCTATCTACTTTTTCATACACGAGCTTTTAGTATGATTGCCCTTATTGCAGTATGAGCACTTGTTCATATCACCTTTGTTTTTCTTCTTCTGGGTATTTTTCTTGGGACCTTGTTGATCCTCTGGAGACTGCTTCTTGTCTCTTCCTTTCTCAGGTGGATTTTTAGCTTTCTTCTTGCTTTTTGAATCCACCTTCGAATCTCCAGCAACCAGAGCTTGGTCTTTGGAAGGTTTGATGGTGCCCATCATCACCAGCTTGTCTTGTTCCTGTGTGAGAGATTCCATGAAATCTGCAAGGCTAGGCATCTTCCAGGTTCAAGCTGTGAGTTTTGTGGCATAGAAGGTCGAAACAAAGACTGAGTAATCAGGCCCTAGCTTCGAGAGGATGGACAATACGAGCTGCTCATGCTTCTTTTCAATACCACACTGTTTCAGCTGCAAAACTAGTGCTTTGAACTTGGAGAAATATAGCTGCAGGGATTCAAAATTACTGGGACTCAGGGAAATCAATTCATTTTCAATTTGGTGTCCCCTCATATCATCTGTCTTTCCAAAGAGTTCAGAAAGTTTCTCCCATACTTGATCCGGTGAAGTCAATCCATCGAGATGGAAAAGGAGGTCTCAGGAAATACTGAGACATAGGAGGCCATAGGCCTCATCTCTCCGATTGTGCCATTTGATCTTCTCTGCAGCAGCATTGGGCTCTTTTTCTGTAGCCATAGTCACCCTGTAGAGGCCTTTCTCTCTCAACAAGATCTCCATCTCTGCTTTCCATTCAAAATAGTTGAAGGGAGTGAGGATAGTTTTCTGTGAATCCATAGCTTTAGAAAATCTGTCCCGGCTGCGGTAGAAGGCTCCCAGTCTTGATGTCGAACCTGCAAAACAATTTTTGGGGGAGAGTAACAACCTACAATGGCTCTGATACCATGTAGAAATTCAGGCCTGCAGTATATTAATTTCACTCACAGCAATTAACAATTGATCATGCAAATTATCAACAATGGAGACTGAATATGGAGCTGTAACACAAAATTATATTAACTGAGTGTACAATATCCAACCCTGTAATAACATAGGCTGCTGAATATATAGAATACATGAGCAAATCAAATGCATGAGTAAGCATCCAAATCTAGCATAAAGCAGGCTTACCCAAAATAGGCAAATCCCCCATAGGTGTCAAAAGCTGATCCCAAATCTATCAAGGACCCCACGAATTAGCAAGGGCGCATGGGAAAGCTAAAGAGTGGTCAAATAGCAGCTCATACATGCTTTTTCATGGAGGAAAGAGTGGAGGATGAAAGGGGAATAAAACAGGTTCACCTCACCTAGTCTAGCTTTCCTTATGTGCTTTAAAAACTGGAAAAGTAGTCAACAAAGCAGAAAAGGTAGAAGGGCGCCTAGGAGGACAGGACTAAAGCAGATTTGATTCCCAGGACTTTCCAAAGTGCTCCATGAGTCAATAATGGCAAGTTTTACCTCTATGGATAGGCAATTGACAACTTGCACATGGTGGGACTCATAGACTAGGCAAATAAGACAAAATAAATGAAATAATGTCTAAGTGGGTAAATACTATGGGTTGATTATTCTAACAGTAATGAAAGGAATCCACAAGCATACTAACAGTAAAAAACTCCATCTCTTGCTGAATATATAGGGATAAACTGTTGATGCACTTTAGGACAAGTAATTTATCTTCTTCTTAGACACCAAGTCTAGCTATGAGTCGATAAAACTCATCGGTATAACACTGCACGGGCTATACTTTCCACTTCCTTAGATGCTTCCAATTCTTATAATGATGTTTAAGATACTTGGGAGGGTAAAATTCCTTTTGGATATACTCAAAAAATTTACCCATGTGTTTATGGGGTCTCCTTCATTTTCCGTCTTTGATGATAATTTTTCCCACCAGCAGTGTATAGAGGTTGATGTCTTTAAGGATGAAATGGTGATATTTTCCTCTTCGAAGAGTTGATTCATAGAGTAATATGATTCTAGTTGCTATACCCAACTATCGACGAATTTCATGTCAATATTGCCTTCAAGATTCGGTATGTCCATATTCATTTTCACTTTGAAGGTCCTGATCTTATTGGAGTGAGGTCACGTTCAGGAATCCCCGGAGTTCAAAGCGAATCGCATGAGAATCTCACTAAATTGGGAGAAAATTTCGGCACACTGGAGAGCCAATGATTTTTTTATGAGTTGTTCTGTCTCTTCAATTGCATGTCTATTGTCTTCTTCTTCAACCATGTTTCATGAATTCGAAGTAAGTGTCTTCTTGTGTTACTACATTTGTGAACGTGTCTGAACTTGCATAAGTTAAATAACTTCAATAGAAGTGTTGATATAACTTAGGATCTAGAAAATATAAAGTTTGGATACCAATGATCTAGGTCATGCCCAGGTGCATGTTCGAGACAGCAGTTGACTGAATGAGTCAAGCATTGTTATGGCGAAATCTTAGAAAAAGAACAAGGAAAGCAGGAAATGCACTATGTTGATAGAAAGTAAGCACATAGAGAATATGAAAGAATTTGAACTAATTTCTATTATTACTTATTCTCTATTAATGTTGGTTGATTGTTACAATACTGTACATGTTTATATAGAATGCTGAAACACTTGGGTGACTACCCATTACATTCAGTTACAAGAAGTTATAGTGATTCAAAAGTTCAACCGTCACAAACAACATAGAGTCAATCTGTCGATGTTCGACAGGTAACGATGAGGAATTTTAAGATGTTGTATGTCGAGTATAGAATCTATCGATATTTGTCGAGGTCGATTGTGTCAAGGTTTAGACTTGTCAAAGCCGATGTTGAACTTGTCGAAGCAATCAAGTAGTCGAAGTGCTAGACTTTGTCAAAGTTTGACAACATGCCAACTGCTGGTTGGATAGAACATCGTATCATGAATATTCAATCTTACATAGAAAGGGGGTACATATTCCTCATTTGTATCTTCAACTCTGGGGACAAGGACTATCATAGGAGCATCATCTATTAGTTATAGGGTGTCTGGTTGAAAATCACCTTCATTTTTCACCATCCTGGTTATCTTCTCTCCATAGTCATTATTCCTTAATAAATCATTAAATGGGATGGAAATTTTTTATTTTAGACAGTTCATTTTACAAATTGGAAGATGAAACTGCACTATCCACATCAACTAGTATTGGTTGTCTGACTTCTTTCGATATTTCTCCTTTATTGTTTGAAAATTTATGTACATAATTTTCTTTTTTTTTTACCTTTTTGAGTCTCTATTTTTTCTGTATTTGGTTGACTATTCGAAGGATTATTTGTGTTAGGCCTTCCTTTATTGATAATTACATCTCTACTTCTTAGTTTTAATTTATTTTGAAAATCAACAATGGCATTTTGATAACCCCTCTGATATTGTTCTGAATATACATTAGAGGTATTACAATCATCTTCTTGAGCAAACAAATTATGATATTCTTTAGTAAGGTATATCTCAAAAACCAATTCATCAAAGTGATGTATTTGATTATCCATTGGGTTATTTTGTTCCTCCTAATCAACATAATTTTTAGGGAACAAAGGCCTTATCCGTTGATCTTCAGGATTTCTTAGGTCTCTCTGCTTGATTTGAAGGGGAGGAGGAGGTGGTATTCCTATGTTTGGGTTTCTTATTTGGGGTTATGCTGCTCTCTATTAGGTGGTCTATTATCTAAAGAAAACTTCTCCATCAATGTTTCCATATTTTTCATCATCATCTCAAACTTTGCATCATTTGAAGAAGAAGAATAAGTAGTAGAAGGATGATTTTCTTCCCTAAGTTTTTTTCTATCCACTTCCATTCTCTCTTTCATTTTCCTTGAAGCCATCATATTGGCTTCCACCTCTAAAGCATCTTTGAAAATTGCAGGAATATTTGTAGATTTTGTTTCTCTCAATAATAGGGAAACGTCACTTTCAAAACAATCTACATAATGTAGTTTGGCGGAACCTACTAAGGGTTTGATATCTGTTGTAATGGAATTATACACCCTCATGAACATGCTAGAAAAATTATGAACTGACTCAAAATTTCCCTTTTTTAGATTATTGTATTGATATAAAATTTGTAAGGGACTTTTCTTATCATCCCACCTATCTAGTAACATAGTTTGGAAGGCTTTGAATGTGGGTATAGATCTTGCAAAAAAAATATTTGAACCATCTTTTTGTCTCTCTAGACAAAATTTGTGCAAATAGCCTCATCATGGCATCATCATAGTCAAATTATTCTAGATCAATCAATTTTTCAAACCTATCCATGTGTTGTATGGTTGTAAAGTTCCCTTCCCCATCAAATAAATATATCCTTTGTGAATAGTTTTGGGGTAAATCATGTAGCACAACAGAAATAGCTAAAGGAGAAAACCTGGATGCCATGAGTCTAGGAGGGTTTCGGATAACATGAGTACTTTGAGTAGAAGGAGGATTTTGAACATGGATTGGAATATGAGGATTAATTGTTTGGATCAAAGGATGATTTTCCTCAGTCTTTACAGCATCTTGGATATTATTCCAAAGTGAATATAGAAAATATGATTGAAGCCTATTTGGATTGATTTCAGTTTGTTTCAAATTTGATTCTGACTTTGACCTGAACAAATACCTTTCAAAATTTGTTTCCCATTCAAAAGCTTGAAAAGTATGAAATTCTTCTTGATTATGAAAAAAATACCTTTCAAATTGAGAAATATTTATTTGTTCTTTACCACGCTTACGTCTAATCAAACTTTCTAGGTTTTCCATAGTGTATAATATTTGAGAATCATGATCATCTCTAGTATGTGCCCTCCTGGAAGCCAGGATGACTTCTTTTGAATATACTTTTGAAAATCAACGTGAAGTCGCCAGGGAAAATGCACAACTGACCTCAAATGCAAGAACTTTTGTTTTCCCATAGAAATCATATCTTTCTTGAATACTTTTTTGTTCTCCAATGGCACATTTGAACTCTCGTTCCTCAGCAACAACGCGAAAAAGTTAAAAACTAGAATGTACCCCGGTTGTGAAAGGATAACCCCATGGTAACCACAAAACCAATATTTAGGAAAGAACGCTGACTTATTTTTCTCCATAGAGGGATATCTCAATATTTATTTCACAAGGATAGATATATAAAACAAGAAAGAAAATTTAATATTGATGATGGTTGAAACAAGTGCATATTGGGCATGAAGTCATATGGAACAATAAAATTTTGTAGTGGTGTTGCATAGGAAATTTAACAGAGGCAAGGTAGATATCTCTTCACAATAAAAATGTTTGTTGTCTAGTGATATAGAGGATTTTTTAGAGATAAACCATTAATGTGGGAATCTATCAAGGATGAATCCACCATTAAATTTAGTTGAAAGTTTTTTAGAATGCTTAAAAGTAATAGAAAAGAGTATATGAATATGAATTCTGAACCATTGTAAACTCATTCAAGCATTAAAGGAAAACATAATGGAAGTTTAAACTGGAAACACATTCACACAAAAGAAAAGAAAGTACAAACTATAAAGATGACAACACAAGAATCTATTTCAAAAGGCCAGCCTCGGCTCTGCAATTTTATTGATCTCTGGAATTTAATTTACAATGAAAAATATCTCATAGGTTCCAACCCTTTGTTCCATTACAAAAACTTTCTTAAATACAAAATTGAGCTCCATTAGCTGATAGCTAACTTCTATGATAAAAATAGGAAAATAACTGTTTTTTAACATATGTCATTTTGGTTTCCTAACTAATAACTACTATGAAAATAAACTATAAACTGCTAACTAACTAATATTCAAATGGTATCCAATCAATCTTAAATAAATCTTCATCCACACAGCCTATATTTGGTTTTTCCATATTTCTCAACTGTCTCCCATTGGTCGACATATGGTAGCTCCAAGCTGGCCATTTCCTTTTCCAACACTCTTAATTCCATGTGGTCTTTTTTAGTGCTAGGAATTGTTCTAGACTACAAGATGAACAAGCCAACACAATCTCTAAAATGAAACAAAGTAAAGCTGTCTTTTTGTATTGTTTTTGGTCTGCAATTTTCATAAACAAGAGGGTAACATAAAACAAGCTAAAACATGTACTAAATCATATAAAGACCAGAGACTGAGATGAACCATATATAACAAATAAACCAAAGAGAAAAAAGAAAAAGTGATTGAGTTTCACCCACAACCTACAAGCATTTCATGAATAATACATTATGCAAGAAATGAAATTGCACATTGAGTGATTTAACAAATCATAAATGAAACCAGTAATGAAAATAATATGGGCTTATCAATGATATATATTATAATCAGTTTGGAAATTTACATGATATTTTGGATCTTAGCTTGACATAGTATCTTTTGAGCCTCCCCGTGCAAAAAACTTGAACCTTACTACCATCTAATTTCTTTCTTTTATCCTTGTTACATCCCAAAAAATAGTTGCTTAGTTACCTAAATAAATTTAGGTCAAGTTCTCGAACTACAAAAGCAGCTACTTAACTACATAACTAACTTCTAGGTCTAGCTCTCGAAACTTCTACTAAACTAATTATTTTACAAAATATACTATTAACTTTACAAAAATTGACTATAGGACACCTGTTAGAAATTATCTTTTAACGATTTTTTACTTATTCAACCAAAATAGCTATCCCTTCCAGAGCTTGTGATTTTCTTCTGGTTCTTTGTTGCTCAGTTTCCAAGTCTTCAACCCTCCTTGGCAGTTCTTGATTCTGTTGAGTTAAATCCTGGATTTTCTGATTCAACTCTTCGAATTTGTTTTGAGTCTTCCTCTTCTTTTTTAATGCTTCCCTTCAAATCACAATCAACTCCTAATAATGGGTGTTAATATCTTCAATATCCTCTCTTAACCTCCTATTTTCCTTGACCAAACCTTCATTTGTTTCATTTCAAAAATCAATTTGATACTTGTGTTGTTTTACAGTCTTTTGAATATTTTCATTCTATGAATATATGCATTTTCCTTCTTGAAATGAGAGAATTTATTATGATAACCAAGGAATATTTAGTTTCTTTAAGATTTCCTCATCATCCTCTTCATGCTGCTCTGTTACTGTTATAGGAACCTTTTGAGACTTATCTCACTTAATAATGGACTCTTTGGAATATTCTACAACTGTGTCTTTCACTAGAGAGGATTTCACAGTAACTGAATCTTCTCTCTTACTATTGACTTGCTTAGAATTCATGTCTTCATCTTCTTTCAAATATTTTTGAGATGATGAATCTTCTATTACAATAATCTTCTCCTTAGCCAAATTTGGATTCAAAATATTTTTCATATTCAGTCTTAACTTATTCTTTGGTCTTGTTTTGGGTCTCCAAGTTGACTCACCTATCATCGCATAAGACCTGCCATGAAAATTTATACTAGAAATTAGTACACCTTCACTTTTTAATTCAACCATTGAATTTCCTTTAGTTTTTTTACTGGGACTCTGTATGTTCTCTACTTTAATCTCAGCTGGAACATAAGCATCTACCATGTTTTCTTAGATATCATTGACATCCTGATCAAGATCAACTGATTTATTTTCTTCTTCCTGTTATAAAACTGCTTCCTGGACTTCTTCCACATCTTTAGAAATTTCTATCTGGTTATCTTCATCAATCTATATTTGCTCTCCACCTACAGGTTCTTCGAGCCTTTGAGCTAAAGAATCCACTTGAGAATTATCTTTTGTTGACTCAAAAATGTCTCCCTTCTTCAATATTTTAACCAGGATATGAAGTTTATTCATTTGTCTCTTTTTTTACTGGTCTTCTTTTTCACTCTGAAACCCTGACCAGAACAAGAACTAGTCCCAAGTTTTACCTTTTTCTGAAGCATAGTAAAAATGATCAGTTTTATTAGTCCATGATGGAAGATAGATTTCTTGGTATGATCTTGATGTCCCTTTACCCTACTTGACATTTTATGCAGGCTCTTTAGGAAGAAAAAAGGAAGATTCAGATTCGACTCTTGGTTTAGATGCTATAGAAATATGATGTGGTACTTAAAGACAGAAGCAAATCTACCTTTACAAGTTATATAACTCTGTAAAATATTAATAGGCTCTGTTAACACTCTGTTAAAATTTGGTCATAAGAGATACATGGAAATTTCAGCCTTGTCGAGATTTGTTGGGAAGGTATCTCATTGCTCATAGAAGGGGCTGATGGTGCATGCAAGGTAGCATTCAACCATTGGAATAAGCGTCAGTGGTGGATGTCGAAAGTAGCAAAACAGTCTGTGGATCGGAGAAGCAGGGTAAAGAAGAGAACATTGGGCATGTTGAATGCATTAAGTGGGACTCATGATCGAAGGTTAAGATTGATCAGATGGTAGATCAATGGCATCAAAACATTTCGCATAGTGAACATGCCTAACCAAAGCCACTTTTTTGGATTGTGAAATGGTTTAAAGGATGGAGGAATCCAACGGTCAAGAATGGGATCCAAGGACATCCACGGTTGAAATTGATTTTGCATCCTAGAGTTGTGAGGACACAATAGCAATTGTGAATTGTGAAAAGTGGTATGATCGGCAGTCATAGTTCATTTCACAATATGGATTAGCATGGAGGGAACCAAAACCTTTCTTTGCGAAGAATGGTAGGGTCTGCCTAGATCAACGGTTTTGAAGAAGGTCGATCTTGATCAACGGTTGAGATGCACACGCATGAAGTAGGGAAAGATGTAGCATAAAAAACCTCACATACCTATGGTTCAGATCGCAAAGAGTAATATCTATAGTGGAAGTCGCTTGGGAATGACATGAAGTTTATGTTGTGGGAAAATCTATAAAGGGGTCCACATGAAGTTGCAAATATTTTTCTTTTCTAAAAACTCGAAGCCACTGAATATCTAACCACATACATAGTGCCTGCATGGACCAACCAGGAGACTGTGTTGCAGAACAAGGTAGTCCTTTGATACCCTCTCAATGTTATTTAAAAATGGATGTAATAGGAGCGGTAGAAATGGTAGGGGTGAGAGATGATGTAAAACCTGAGACCACAGGTCAAAGTGCAGAAGAGAGTCTGGTAGATGATAATGCTAAGATTTTTGATACCATCCTGGTGGGAGAATCCATTGAAACTGCCAGAATCAAACTGTAAATTCTTAATGACTGAGGTGGAGATACCTACAGTGTTTTTAAATCTTTCTTCCATTTCTTCTCTGTTGGCCAAACCCCCCATTTCCCTGAGTTTTTCGAATGGTGTGCAGATAATTTCTCTGTCACTGAAGGTGTCATTATGAATAAATCAAATTCTAAAATCCTTTACTCAGTCTAAGCTTCCATCGTCCACAAAACCCTGTATATCCCAAATGAATTCGTCCATATATCCCAAGACTACTAGGAAGAAAGTATTATACATTGTTTTAGAGAGTCTATAGACGAGAGTAAAGAAACCTTCTTGAAGACATGTCCTAAACCTCATATCGAACCCATCGACATGTCTTACCCTATTGACATCAACCAATTCAATGAAGAAACTCAGTGGTGTGTATCCCTGGCCAGTCAATTTCTAGGTCTAGATACCAATGCTTATGTCACAGAGTCATTATTGAGTCTGTTGTTCATCCTGAGTACTTGTTTGAATGAACCTGAATTTCCTGGACAATCCTATCAATTGTGTGGCCTTATGTTTGATGAGTTCCTAGCCGAGAACATCCATTTTCAGTTAGTGAATTTTCATAGCACTATAATGTTTAGATTCCAATCCTTTTTGCTGAGAATGTTTATAGCTTATAATGAGGAAGACCTGCAAGTACCAGAACTGGAAATCACTTCTAATATGGCCACTGATTATTGTAAATTCATGAACCAATTGATGGCCGAAATATATGACTTCTTATTTCAAGAAAGTTTACCTAGGGTATTTCCTGAGATGAGGAAAATGATGCAGCTGTCACACAGCAAGAAGATAGCGGACTAGTTCCTCATAGAATTTGGAATGACCATAAGGTTGTATGGCTTTGTACATCCACCCTACATTTTGCCAGCTTTCCTAACTGCCAGAATTTTCTCCGTGGAATTGATCCAACAAAAACTCATTGTTGAAGAAGACCACTTCTTGAACTTTAAGAAAAGCTCAAATTTGATTTTCCCATGGGAAGTAGGACCATACACAGTTAGAAACAAAGATGCTTTTCCTCTTGTTACCAAATTGCTTAGAGGCATGGATTTTTCCCTGGGACAAGTAGTAAATGATGACCCTCACAAGATAATTTCCAAAAGAAGGAAAGCTCACAAATGCAGGCCTTTTGAACACACTGAAATACCTGGACTCAGAGAAGCAGCCAATTGGGATGATTTCCCTAATCCTGCCCCGATGGATACCAGTATAGAGTAGGGAACTGGCTCATAGCTACCAGGGGTAGCTTCTCCCCAAAGAGAATTGGATAAAGTATTTTCAATATCCGGGGAATTCTCCTCACTGGTCAGCTATTCAGCAAGTTCAATAAAAAGAGGGGGTCCAGAGCCCATGGACACTGAAGAAGTGGACACAGCCAACATGCCCAAGAAGCAGAAAATAGAACAGGGACAGTAATTGGTGCAGGTTAAAAAGGGCCAGGCAAAGGGATGTGTGAAGAAGAAGAATTTAGCAAAAGGACAGCAACAGGAAGAGCCCAAGACGACTAAATTGTAAATACAAGAGTATGTATTTGATGGGTAGACTCCAAGCAAGCATGCATCCAAAGAGGAATGGATAAAATATTACTGAGAGAGGGTTGATAATACTTTTGAGGAGACAACAGAACTATATAGTGAGGCATTGCAGTTTCCTTACCCCAATGTGGCACAGAAAACTGTAAGAGATCATGCCACTGACACTCTTAGTTTAACTTTGGCCATGGGGAACAAGGTGTCAGAGGTCAGTGTGAACCTCTCAAAGGTTACCACTACTGACATAATACATGCCTCAACAAAGAGACTGAAGATATATTGAATACTAGATTGCTCAAGGCTACCATACAGATGTCAAAGCTGGAGGAAAGCAAAGAAAAAACTTTAAACCTTTTAAGGAAGGTGAGAGTGGAGAATAGAGCACTCAAAGCCCAAATCAACAGTTTACAGAATGAAGCAATGCAAATAGAAGGACCGACACATAAAGGGAATTTGGCTCAGAAATTGCTCGATGATAAAGAGAAGGAGGTCTAGACCCTAGAAAAGAAGTTAAAAATCCCTGCCACCCAGCTTGCTCAAGTAGAAGAATTGGATGAATTTGAAAGAGAAAAAGAGACATTGAACGCTAAGCTTACTGACTACAAAGATAAGCTACTAAAGATCGAAGAGAAGGAGAAGCAGTGGGAAGCAGATATCCAACTTTTGAAGAAAAGCGATGCAGAATTAAAAACCAGATTAGCAATGAAGGAAAAGGAGCTTCAAGGAAGAAGTGTGGATGTTATACCAAAATCCTATCACCATCGTGTGATAAGAAATTTGACATACCTACTTGCCCTGAATCCCAGCTTCTGGAGTGGAAACTAAATGTTTTTTTATCAATCTATCATACAAATTCCTAGCACCGCACATGCCCAGTTATCCAGGAGCGGTACCCCTACTCGCACCGCCCATCATCTGTGTTCCATAAGTGGTGCCGCCACCTGTTACCCTTGGTCCATAGGCGGTCATTACCAGAACCGCTCTGTCATAGAAGGAGAAGCATGGTACCCTGGGTAAAAAGGGAAAAAGAGAAGTTTCTTGAGGCTTCTAGATGATAAGCCTCATGTACTGCCTTATCCCTACTGTTGTGGGTTGGTTGAGATCGAGATCCCTCATCCTAAGATATTAGAGGCCACATCACCTACTAATTTTTCAACCATCTCTATCCATTAAATCCCTATAAATATGATCTCATAGCCATGGTTGAGGGGAGAACATTGAAGGTATTGTTATGCTGTTGGATTGATTATTGGCCCAAGATCATTTGGAGAGAGCATAAAGAGCTAGAGTTGGAGATTTTGGGGATGAAGAGCTGGTTTCATGGAGATGCATGTCAACACTAAGGCTTGGTTGTAAACTTCTTCATATTTCTAATGCAAGTTGATTTATGTCCCACATATGATGTTGTTGTTGTGATTTCGCATATATATGTTGCTAGATTCCTTAGTCACTAGCATAGAATAGTATATCATAATCTGGTTGCTTTGATTCATTTCATGTTGAGATTTTTTGCAGGTACACAGGTGAACTGTCAAAACCTTGTATTCCAGATATATACAACATCTAGGGAGAGTATTCAACCTCTGTCCTCTATTTGTTCTGGATCTGAACCATTCATACTAGTGGAACACCTTGCTATCCACAGGAGGTGAAATATTCTAGCTAACAGTGGAGAATACAATTCAATCCACAGGTGTGGCTGGAGAGATAGATACTGGTTCCCTCTCTAGAGCAATGTCCCAGATAGGCCCAAAGGATATAGAGCTCATTAAACTAAAACAAAATATCGAGGAACTGGAAAAAGAAAGGGTTAAAGAGAAACAAGGAAGAGAAAAGACAGAAGAGAAGTGCCAAGGACTAATTCAACAAAATTCCAAGTTGAGCCAATAGGTGGTCAGTAAAATTTCCTTGCAAGGCGCTAGGCATTTTATCTGGGATTAGATCATTATAGAAGCTGACAAGTTCTGGCCTTATCTAGATTCCGTTGAAGACCAAGAAAGAACTATGGTAGAAGCTAAGATAAAGGTATTGATAGTAGTAGGAGAAATACAGAAAAGGCCCTTGGCGATAGCAGAGAATGCCATTAATTTCCTAAGCTCTTTTTTAGATGATTCCACCAACCGATACGGTATCCAAAATAGGGTTGCTATTGTCTCCAGAGCTAGTAAGGTAGCTGGTAAGCACAGGATGCTAGAGAATATATGGGCCAGAATAGAATTTATTGAGCACAAAGTCCAGGAGGTCATCAAGCTATTCAAACCACTGGTTAGCAAAGGACTCCCATTTTTCTGGGAGGAAAAGGGTCCTTAATGTCCCAGAAGGAGTATTGAGAGTGCCTAGTGCACTGCCGATTGTACAACATCAAGTTTGAGGATATGCAATAATCATTATTAGGGAAGGTCATTTTTGATAAATTAATAAGGGATTTTGATTTGTTGTTTGATTTTAAATCCGCATGCACCGAGGTCCTTGAGACTTCATACCCAAAAATGATGGAGCTCAAAGCATAATCATACGACATGGCCGTTGCACCCCTACCTGGTCTTGATTTATGGAAAGTCATTCAGGAATATGGGTCAACCAAATTCAAAATGCATCCGTAGGAGTGGCAATGAAAATATGCGGGAAGTTTTCTCTACGTTGCATGCCCATTCCAGCGGTCGCCTCTCTCGGAACTTTGTACAGTTGTCACCCGCTAGATGGAAGTATAGGAAACTCTTGCGCATATTTCCTCTTGCATTCTACATTTTCTTGTCGAGCTGTTTCATGCAAATCGCAGCCAATGTGCCACCTAAGAGTTGGTTAGAGGATGTCCTTCTGTTGTAGCAAATTTTGATCACCGGATGTCGGTTTGGGAAGTCCTAATGCTATAAATATACCTCCTGAAGAAGGAGAAAGGGTTGAAACCAATGTAATTTTTTCTATGTATGTTTTCAAGAATAATTTTAATAAAAAATCGTAGAGACGAGGTCGACGGTTTTTACAATGGTTCATGTGTTGTTTGTATTTGCAGTCTGTTGCTTCCTTTCTTATCTAAATGTCTTTCCATTTTATCTCTCCCATTTTGTTTTATTTCATATTTGAAATGTAGTGTATAATAGTTTGGAATTCATGCTTGTTATGCTCTGTCTATTGTTTCAGGTATTCACCATAATTTTCTTCTAAAGTTAATACAGAATTCATTTTTCAATGCTCTGTGTTGATGGTCTATTCATGTTCTTCTTTTCCACCAGACAATTATAAATCGACTGTGATCGAGTGGCTACCTTTCCCCTGTGTTGAAATCGGTTGCATAAGATTTGTTTATTTATGTTATATATCTTGACTCCATCGCCCAATGGTTCTATGTTTTGTTTCAACCAATTTTACAAGAAATTTATATTTTCACGTGTATATATCTGGCATTGTTAATATTTGGTGAGAGATCCCTCTCGGAAGAGCAGAAGGCCAGTTCTCTCTTTGAAAGTGGTTTTTCCATTACCTGGGAGCGAGCCTTCCACAACCTTTGGTTAAATTCTAGTACTCACAGGCTCCCTCCACTCAAGTTTGAAATTATGTACATGCACACCCTTGCCACAATATGCTACAATCTCAAGAAACAGGAAATCCTATGAATTGAAGGTAAATGGAACTTTTTAAAACCAAAATTCACCCTCATCTGCAATGTTTGTTGCTTCAGCTATCATCTCTCTTATTAACTCAATTTTAAGGGTATTGAATAGAATTGTATCTTTCTCTAACCCTTGGGAAATCCATATGATACTTCATAATGATAACCATCAATTTTTTCAAAAGACTTAAACCAACCAGCTTTCTGGAACATTTTGCACATTCAGGAAAGCTTTTATCCCAACTCATATCAGAAGGCTCGTCCCTGTTTGTTTTTGCACTCCTCTTCTTCTCTTTATACTAAAGCCTAATTGTATCTTTCTTTCAAAAAATAGTTAAAGCTATCTCAAAAATATCTCACTACAACAATATACTAGAGGCTGAGAAAAATTAGGACCATAACTTGCAATTTCTCAATTGCCCTTATCAAAACTAACCCTCTTTCAATGCAAATCATGACTTAGTTAACATTTTCTGTATCCGGTTACATACCCATCACTATGATGATTTGTAATGCTGAAAATATGCTTTCTTGTCCTCATTCACGTCAAACAAACCTCCACAATTCCATTTTTGAAAACCACGATTACACCCAGGTCATTTAATAATTTTGTCAAATTAGAAAAGTAAAAGGTGAACCCACGATCTTCTCAGCTTCTCATATGCCCATCAAATTTGCTACTAGCTTTGAACAAACTCTGTGGATGTGCTATCATAAATGCTTAAGAAATTTCCAATCTTCAAGACTTAGGACAACTCTGATTTACTTGCCTAATCCTTACCTGATCATGTACACTTTTCATAATGATTATGAGGTCTATACACGTATCATTTTGTCTTTACAAATGTAAAAACCCCATAATTTGCAATTTTGAACAACCAACGAGCTGATATTATAATTTTTTAAGTGCCTCAATTTTCTTGTAGCGCTTTAGTTCACGGTCCCTCCCTTTTGCACTACAAGAATCTTCTTGACAAATATTTTTGGTAAATGGCTCCAAAACAAAGGTTTAAGTAATATGATTTAACTTAGATCAAAACTTATGATAGATTTTTTTGACTTCTCAAAAAAATATACACCTAATAAGCCCATTAAAACTATAAAACCAACAAAATAAAGTAAATTAAAAAATAAATGACATGGAATCAAATAAAAATATGCTCATTTTTCTAATACCCCAAAACCAGACTCAAAATTAAAATAAATATGAAAAACAATGCTTTGGAAATAACATGTAATATAGAAACATAACCTAGCTATAACAATCTTTATCAAACCTTTCCTTAATCTTCCTTCTATGTATTTGATATTTTTCCTCCATAGCTTCATGTTCCTGTTGTAATTCAATCAGTGCATAAACTCTCCTTTGAATATCACTTGGTTTCTCTAGACTATCTTGAAGGAATTTCATCACTAGAATACCTAGCTAAACCGAAAAGAGCACATCAGTGCCATATATTAACTGAAAAGGAGAAGTTCCAATTTCTTTCTTAGTTGTTATCTTGTCTACCCATAGTGCATATTTTAACATGGAATCCCATGACCTTTTATTTTGACTCGACAACTTCTTGATTCTTTGAATAAGATTCGTATTGGTGGATTCTACCAACCCATTCCCTTGAGAATAGTAAGGTGTTGAATGCTTTAGGAAAATCCCATTTTGTTCACAAAATGCAACCATAGCTTTAGATTTAAAGGCTTTAGCATTATCATTTAGCAACTTCTTTGAACAACCAAACCTGCTAAGAATATTTTCCTGAATAAAAATGATTATCACCTTATCAATTGCATTTCTAGTTGGAATGGCATCCACACATTTGGTGAAAAAATCAGTGGATGTCAGTATGAAGTCTAAACCCCATTGCTGAAAAGGATCATTGATTGCAATGGGTTTCAATAGTAAAGACAGAACCTTCTATTTACCAGCAAACTTCTGACAAGGAACAAAAGCTCTAACCTGCTGATATACATCAGAGAACAGTGAAGGCCAGTAATATCCAGACCTAAAAATTTTATAAGTAGTATCCTTCCAGTATTTGTGTGCCCCACAAGCTCCTTCATGTGATTTTGAAATTACTTCCTTAATCTCTGACTTGTCTAAACATTTGAGCAAAATACCTCTTGGATCCTTCTGACACAACTGTTGATCTACTAAACAATATTTAGTAGCTTTTAACTTCAGTGACCTAACTGCCTTTTTGTCTAGATGTTCAGGGAATTGCAAATACAATAAGAAATGAATAATTTCTGCATACCATGTAGATTCTGCATACTTTTCCATAATATTTTCCTTCTCTTGTTCAGCTTGCAATTCTTCCTATATAGGTTGTTATGTCATCATATGAAGGAATAAAGCTTCAAAGTTTGAATCAACCAATAACTTTGTTAGAACTTTTCCTTTCACCAGCTTAGTAGGCTTGATTTCTACATCATACTCCATTATCTTAGGAATCCATTTTCCTCGTTTACCTTCACTATCAGGCTGAGTCAAAATATCTTTAATGGCAGCATTGGGAACATAAGCAATGAATTTTGAATGTAATACATAAATTATGAAATAATTTAATGCTTTTACCAGTGAATAAGCTTGTTTCTCCAAGGTATTGTACTACAAATCTGAATCCCTGAGAGTCTTGCTAAAATATGCAATTGGCTTCTCCAATCCTTCATCATTTTTCTGTAACAAAACAGCTACTATTGTGTCCTGTGATGCAAAAGAAAAAGTCAGAAAATATTTGGAAAAATCAAGACTCACTAACACCGGTGTTGCTAGGGTTTTAGCCCAGCTTGTACGAATGAGTACCTACTAAGGACAATGGATTCCTTAGTAGCAGTTCAATGATATATGAATTAAAAAACTATAACAGAATTAAAAACTAAATTTAAACATTCATGAAGCAAAAACAGTGGAAAGTAAATAACATGAAACAAAAACAGTAAATAGTAAATGATGATCTTTATTAATGTTACCTCCGATGTGGAGGTTGGTGAAGTCTATTGCGCTGGTCCGATGTCGGTGGCTCCGAGCTTCAAGCTGCTTATTCTCTTTCTCCAATGGTGGAAATGGGCCAAAAGGGGCTCTCACGGTGAAAGTAGCTTCAATGGTGAGCTAGGGTTTCACGAGCAATTTTGGCAGAGGCAGGATACTTGTGATTATGGATATGAAATGAGGGGTCTCCATCACTTATTTATAGTTGGAAACCATGCGGTTTTAGGTTTAGGGTTTGCTGATTAGGGTTTCAGCTTTTTAGGGTTTTTTCCTCTTTTTCTCATTATTTTATATTTTTTATTCCTTTTTGCTTTTTTGGCGGAATTTTGGATATTTTTAGAGGAAAAGAGGGTTTTATGGCCTTTTGGAGGCATTTTAAACCTTTTGGAGGCTTTTTGCATGGTTTTATGGGTTTTTGATGGAAATATGGTGGGAAAATGGACAAATGAGCCATGTAATGGGGTAGATGAGGTAGTGAACCCTTTTTGGATGATAACAGATTGCCCCCTGATGTGCGAGGGCAGGAGCTCATCGTATGGCCGATGGACATCATAAGTCATATTTGGTTTTCCTGGGGTGTGGAGAAGAGAAAGAAACATCTGAAGTCCGGAACGCTGATCTCGAACCACCTGCAAGGACTGAAAAGTACATAACCTCAATAATGGATGAGGAATCATCTGATCATCTGAACGAGGCGGGCATTCCCATGCTCGTATCAGAATATAGCATAGTAATAACAATGAGGTCCAAAATATGGGGACCTTAACATATAAATGTCCTCAAATGCTAAATGAGGAAGAATCTCAATAGATGGATGAGGCGGGCATTCCCATGCTCGTATCAAGATACATAAAAATCACTTGTGAGGCCCAAAATGAAGGACCTGTAGTAGATAATCACTGTGCATATCATGAGGGTCCGGAAGGGACACCACTCTGGAACATACTATTGAGCTGACCATGTCTGAGCTGAAAAACTGATACACTGGAATGGCAGCAGTGCTACTGAATGTGGTTCTTAAGGAACTGATGCGCTGCTGGATCAGAATGACAATAGTCACACTCGTAATGGTACACTGATCTGGAACTGAACTGGGTACTCAAAGAAGCATAGAACTAAATGGCTTCCGAATACAATCGCCAACGCAGCTTGGACATCCACGGGAACATATAACTGGGCGTTCCAAAGTGACTCACCAATGTGCTAGAGTCGGGGGAAATCCGGGTTCTTCGAAAAATCCTGGACTGGATATGAATCCTGTACGATTCTCAACGATGCGATCAATGTACTGAAGTCGAACATGTGAGAAACAACGATTCGGAGAGGCAATAATGATTCCTCCCGAAATGGTCCGTAGGCACGCATCACAGATGGTGATGTGTCCAAGGCGCAGGGACCTTTGGGTCTATCCTCTGGAATAGAGGAGTTGTCGTCGACAGAGGGAGACCTGCAACTATCAAGGTAATGATGTTTCCTTGACAGGAGCGCGAGGTGTGAAACTGCAAATGTGGTAGTACTGATGGCAGGGTTGGTAAACTGGGGTAAATAACTGAGCAAGTAGAGTGGGTGGACTCAAACTTCCTTTGTTCAGAGTATGATGGCGAGGATGATCGGGCAGCATATGAAACTGACTGGGGGTAAAGAGATCATAGCTATATAGGGTCTGAGGGTGGCTGGGCTGAGGTAAACTGAAGCTGTGGTAAAATGATGGGAGACTGCAGAGTACTCTGAACAAAGGCGACCTTATCTGGGGTGCTGCCGAGAGGATTGATCATCGCGCCTAGAGACGTGGGGGAAAAAATGGTACTGTCCTGTGGATTTTATGAGCCTAGGACAGTTCATGCTCGTGGTTGCTTTCAATTTTAAGGAGTCTGAGCGTAGATAAGATCGAACTGCTGGGATTTAAGGATAGCCTCTTCCTCCGATTGGGGTCTTTCGGCTGCCACATCCTTAGCAATGAGCGGAAGGAGGGATTTGAGGAACCAATCGAGGAATATCCGGTCATCTAACTTGATTTTGCATAGGCTACGGCGTCGCCGCCATTCGTGAATGTGGTCTGTGATATGGGTAGCTGTGTTTTGCCGGCAAGAGAGGAGGATCTCCACGCCTGCATCATAGTGGACAGGTAACTGGAAGAACTGTAGGAATGTCGAGGCCAGGGACGTAAATGTGGCATGGGTTCCATGGGGCAGCTCGATATACCATTTGGCAGCAGAGCCGGAGAAAGTGCGCTGTAATAAACGGAGGCGAATGGAGTCGTCTACTATGGAATTTGAGGAACACCATAGATGGAAGGACATGATATGGTTCTGTGGGTCCTCACCTGCTTTACCCTCGAACTTAGGGATGTCAGAGGGGAGCTTGGTAGGCATGGGGGGCCACGCAGGGTTGTGTCGGATGGGGTCGTTGGTTAATCTGGCTAGGTCAGGTAGGTTGAGGCTAGCCATGTATGGCAAACTGAACGAAGGGTGTGACACGGGTGTGGGTTGAATCAAGTTGGGGCCCATGCCCCCAAGTGGAGGGGTTATGTGAGGGAGGTTGCCCCCAAGTGGGGGAACTAAGGTGGTGGAGGTCAGACCTACCCCACCAATGGTGGTATGAGTCACTAATGGAGTGGGGATAGGGATTCCTACTGCGGTAATCGGTACTGTGAGGGGAACAGTAGAGGGGCCTCCCGTGGAGGGCATACCCATGATAGGTGTGCTAACTGGTGGAGTGGTGGATGTGCCACCAACGGTCCCTCCCATGAAGGGAGTGGGATTTATGCCAGCCATGGGGCTAGTAGGGGCGTCAGAATCTGGTGACGGAGTCCTATGCCGCTGACGAGTGGAGTCAAGTGACAAGGCTCGAGATCTACGATGAGTGGTATCAAGTGATCCGTGCTGTGGGTGCTCGCCTCTGAGGCGCCGAGAATGTCTCGGGGAAGCAATAGTGATAAATGATGTCAAATCTCTGTGAGTTGAGGTAACTATAAAAAGGATCAAAAAAACCCTAATGCAACCGTGTGTGCAGAAGGAGAGCTCAAAAAATAGGGCACTCAGGCCAACGATCAACTCAAAATGCCCACTGTAACAGCTGTGCTACAAATAGGCGGAGTGTCAACAAAAATGGTCAAAATACCCACAAGCAATAAGTTTGCTAAAAATAGAAAACGGTGGACTCACTAGACCAAAAGGAGGTAAGGGAGCATGCAAACACCTAACTAGTAGTATTATGACTCAACTAGACATATCCTCTGCAAGGTGATGAAATCCAAGTCAAACAATATGGATAGGAAAGCCAAGTGGCTAAAGTATCCCCCTACCGGGAGGGACACCGGGTAGTCAAATCCTATAAAAATGGCAACTAAGATACCCCGTTCATGACACGTCCAGAAAGGTAAATCTGCCGCTTGGTTCTTTAACCGCAATATTCCCTATACAGGGGTATTCCGAGAACTGCAAAATGTAGCCCTTCAGTTACTGAATGGAGTTCGGTATTCCACTCAGACCTCCGGAACCAATCTCACGACTTCAACCCTCCTAAGGGAGAGGCCTTCTGATAATCTGGTTGTGACCGTGTCAAAAAATACTAGGGGATTTTGGTTCCCTAAAGGACAACAACTATGTCTCAAGTGTAAATAACCAAGGGGCGTTATTGGAAGCCTATCCCCTTGATCCTACCTAACTACAAAAGTTCTTTTGTGTTCCCCCAGTGGGGTTAGAATGTTGGTTGCGTTAAGTAGTTTTTTAAGTCTCACTTGATTTAGGTGACAGATTGTGTGCTGGTGAGGTTATGAACCCAAAAGAGAAGTGCCAGGGCAACTTCCGAAATAACAATGTAATTGAATGAAGCAATTTATACCATGCAAAATGTATCTGAATAAATAATGCTGAAATAATTCTGCATAAACAATGCTAAAATTTTGTAAACAATTCTGTAAACATGGGACAGAAAGGCTATAAGGCTATAGGAAATATGGTAGCAAAGTGACTGGGTTTCGGCACGGTAATGAGTGCAAAAAAATCAAATCGCAGATCGCGGGTATGGGGCGAAATCGCGCGGTTGGACCGCGGGTTTAAAGGCAAAAGTCGCGCGCAGATCGCAGGTATTTGGCTAACAACGGCGGTCGGATCACGGGTTTGAAGGAAACAGTCGCGGTCGGATTGTGGGTATTTGGCTAACAGCGGCGGTCAGATCGTGGGTTTGAAGGCAACAGTCGCGGTCGGATCGCGGGTATTTGGCTAACAGCGGCGGTCGGATCGCGGGTTTGAAGGCAACAGTCGTGGTCGGATCGCGGGTATTGGCTGAAAAGTCACGGGCGGACCGCGGGTTTGAAGAAAACAGGTGCGATCGGGTCACGGATTTATGGACAAAAGGCGTGGTCAGACTGCGGCAAACAGAGAAAAAACGACGGTTTACAGCGGCCGAAAACGACAGCCGAAAAGACAAAACGGAAAAGAAAATAAAGAAAAAAGCCAGCAGAGTCGCCAAAACTGTTGCTAGGGTTTTAGCCCTAGCTTGTATGAATGAGTACCTACTAAGGACAATGGATTACTTAGTAGCAGTTCAATGATATATGAATTAAAAAACTATAACAGAATTAAAAACTAAATTTAAACATTCATGAAGCAAAAACAGTGGAAAGTAAATAACATGAAACAAAAACAGTAAACAGTAAATGATGATCTTTATTAATGTTACCTCCGATGTGGAGGTTGGTGAAGTCCGTTGCGCTGGTCTAATGTCGGTGGCTCCGAGCTTCAAGCTGCTTCTTCTCTTTCTCCAATGGTGGAAATGGGCCAAAAGGGGCTCTCACGGTGAAAGTAGCTTCAATGGTGAGCTAGGGTTTCACGAGCAATTTTGGCAGAGGCAGGATACTTGTGATTATGGATATGAAATGAGGGGTCTCCATCACTTATTTATAGTTGGAAACCATGCGGTTTTAGGTTTAGGGTTTGCTGATTAGGGTTTCAGCTTTTTAGGGTTTTTTCCTCTTTTTCTCATTATTTTATATTTTTTATTCCTTTTTGCTTTTTTGGAGGAATTTTGGATATTTTTAGAGGAAAAGAGGGTTTTATGGCCTTTTGGAGGCATTTTAAACCTTTTGGAGGCTTTTTGCACGGTTTTATGGGTTTTTGATGGAAATATGGTGGGAAAATGGACAAATGAGCCATGTAATGGGGTAGATGAGGTAGTGAACCCTTTTTGGGTGATAAAAACCGGTGCTGTTTAAGAGCTTTCTTTATCTTCTCAAATGAATTCTTGGCCTCTGCTGTTCATTTTACTTCCTGATCTTTCTTCAACATAGTTGTTATCTGTTTAATAGTTTCAGCAAAAATTCACATAAACCAACGCAAGAAAATTAATTTTCCCAATAAAATATTGCACATCCTTCTTACTCCAAGGAAAACTGATTTTTAGAATGGCCTTGACTCTTTCTGGATCAATTCTGATCCCATTAGTTGAAACCAAATGTCCTAGTAGCTTACCCTCCTGCACAACAAAATGAGACTTTTTGGATTTAGTGACAGTCCATACTTTCTACATTTTAAGAAAGTTTGTTTGAGGTGGTTTAGATATTCTTCATCAGACTGTGAAAAGACTGTAATATCATCCAAGTATATTACAACAAACTTCTCCTTCTCACAAACAAAGGCTATATCCATAGCCCTTTTAAAGGTGGCCCCAACATTCATCATTCCAAATGGAATTTTTTCATACATGAAGGTACCCCAAGGGGTAGTGAAGGCTGTATTTTCTTGATCACGTGGATGCATTACAATCTGGTTATACCCAAAAAAATCCATGCACCATTGAAATCCTTTGAGCACCCACCACCTTTTGCAAGATTTGCTCAATTTTTGGTAATGGGTAATTATCTTTCAGTGAGGACTTATTCAGATTACGGAATTCTACACACAACCTTATCTCTCCGTTATTCTTCCTGACGGGAACTAAGTTTGCTACCCATGATGACTATCTAAGCAGAACAATGATTTTTGCATCCAATAAATTTTTAACCTCTTTTTCTATGACATGAAATAATGCATGATTGATTCTTCTTAGTTTCTGTCTGAATGGTTTTACATTAGGTTTCAAAGGCACTTTATGCTGAATAATACTAGTGTCATAAGTTTTTAAATCTTTGTATGACCAAGAAAAAATATCAACATATTCTTTCAACAATTTAATGTACATTTCTCTTTGCTCCATCGAAAGTGCTTTGGAAATCTTCACTATCCTGGGCGGCTCCTTTGTACCAATATTACAGTCCATTACATTCTCTTCTGAGGATTGTATAGCTAGTTTTAATGGAGTATCATATTTTGAAAAAATCCTCTCAAGTGGAACTAAACCCTTGGGAATAAAATTACCTTTCAGCTCAATAATTTTATGACCAACAATTTCATTTTCAGCATACTCCTCTGCATTTTTCAATTCCAATATCCTGCTCTTGATCAATTAAAGAATTAGAAAACTCACCATTTAATTATAAAAATCTCTTAATCTCTAAGTCATGTTCTAAAAACATTCATTGTTTGATATTATCAGGAACTGAAGGTCTATACCTGACTTCTGTAGGATACTTTAAATGAGTTGTTTTTGGAATCTTGAAATGAGTGGCTACTAGAGAAAGTGAATCAACAATCTGGTTATGATCTTTGGGAATATAGGAAATGTTAAATGCAATAAATAAATTATCTATCATGTCCCAAACCTTATTCCTATACACTTTCAACAAATCCTGGTTTACTTGATAATTGTCCCTTACCTGTTTGACAACTAATTTGGAGTCGCCATAGACAGAAATTTGTTGAATGCCCATATTTTTTGCAGCCTTTAATACCAACAACAATGCGACATATTCTGATGTATTTTTTGTAGTGACAAACTCCAACTTATACATCAAACTTACTAATTCACCACTAGGGAAAATCAACAGAATACCTGCTCCTGCTCCCTCCTTGGATGAGGAGCCATCAAAATACATTTTCCACAACTCATCATTTTTTTCTACATAATGCCTGACTAGTTTTTCCTTCTCCACCTGTAACATGCCAGTTGTGTTTTCATCACTGAAGTGTAACATGCAAGAGCCCAAATCCTTTTCTACAGCATATAAAGGATGATTTGTTGGATTCCTATCATTAGTAACAATGTAAACAAACTGTAATTCTCTATACAACTTCCTATTTTCACCTCCAAAAAAAGGATTTGTTGCATATGACAAATCCATCTGCAAGGTACCCCCTACCTTCTTAGACCAAGACCTAGAAAGTAACCTTCCAAATTTAGGAGCAATATCTGCCACCACAACATCCATGATGACACTCTTCATGGGTAACTATGTTAAATTTACCACCATATCTTTAATCGCTCCTAAACATTTAACAGCCTTAGAATCAAAAGCATATAAATCTTGATATGGTTTTGTGATACTTAACCCTAAAGCCTCCATAACTTCCTTAGGCATCAAATTGTGAGAAGCATCGAAATCAAGCAAACAATTGTGAATCATCTGATCATGAAAAATCAATGTTATATAGAAAGGTGGAGATGAACTTGAATCTTTTTCAGTTTTATCAGTTAATGCAGAACCAATGAAAATTCTAGGATGTTCTTCTTGTAGGTTTACTATATTCGAAGGTATTTGACCAATTGTTAAACCCATCATCTTTAAAACTGAATTTTTATAACAAGTATTTTTTATGAACTCAGTAAAATGCATTGGAATTTTAACTTTACACAACTTATTCCCAAAATTAAAATTCTGTAGATTTTTATTCACTTCTTCAACTTCAATAACCTTTTTTGGATTACCCTGATTCTTCCCTTTTTTATGTGTGTGACTGCCTAATTGTTTAGGAGGAAGAATTGCTTTCTTTATAGGGTTTTGAGAAACCTACTTTGGTGCTGACCTTAAACCAATAGTCCTCGTAGGTTTAGACTGACATATCTCTGCTGTTACTTCAAAACATAAATAATTTTCTGTCTGAAAAATATTTGCATCAATAATATTCAGAATTTAAATAATCTTCTTTAGTTAAAAAATATTCTGTCAATAGTTCCCCAAAATGATTTATGTCTTGGTTTGTGTCTTCAAACTACTCATCCTTCTCTACTTCTCCTTCATCAATGACATTGTTTTGGAGTGGTGTTGGCACCTTCTGATCTTGAACTTCTCTTCTCTCCCTTTGTATGTCATTGTTCCTTCTTTCTCTGGGATATAACCTAGGTGCAAACTAGCATCTAAAATGATTAGGATTATTAGGTTTTCTTTCCCCTTCTTGAGCAGGCTTGTTTGTATTATTCTCCAATTCCAATTTGGTTAATTTTGCTATTAGAATTTTTACTAATTTTTCCATTTCATCAATTCTACTATCAGTTGATTCTGATGTTGAAACTACTGGAGCAGCCTCCTTTTTACCTTTTTTGTCATAAGTTTTCTGATTTGAATTCACTTTCAGTCTATTAGAAGCTAGAATATTGGATTCTACCTCTAATGCTACTTCTTTCATATTCAATAGTTTGATTGGTCTTCTTTCTCTCAGGTGTAAAGAAAATTCGTGATTGAAATCATTTGCATAAGTAAGTTTTGCTGAAGTTTCAAAGGGTTTGATTTCTGCCGGAATTCTACCATACATCTTGTTAAATCTTTTAGAAAAGTCTTCTATGGTTTCATCCTTGTTCCTCCTTAGGGCTCCAAATTCTACAATATAATATGTATGATCCTTGGTATCACCCCATTGCCTCATGAAAACATCTTGAAGTTCTTGTATCAAATTAATTGAATTTGCTGGAAACTCTCTAAACCATTTACTACCCTCCCCATCCAGAGTTTGCACAAACACTCTCATCCATACATATTTTTCTTCAATGTTTTGATTATCTGCATAACTGAGAAATGCATCCCAGTGTTCCTCAGTTGTTGTCTCAGCTTGCCCATTGAACCTAGGAAATTACTTTTGATAATCTCCCTTGGGGAGAGCATTTAAGGGCCAAGGAAGGACTAGTGGAGCATACCTAGCTGTCACCATCCTATCCATCATATCTAATGGAGGTTGCTGAGCTGCCATTGTGAAGCTACTAGGGTTTGATAAAGGCAAAGATTTGTTTACCAGACTGGTGCTTGGCTGAAAAAGACCTTTGCTGGTTTTGAACTGGAACAATGGGATTTTTCCAAGAGATTTATTTTTTTTGTTTTTAAAGGATTGAGGATCAGTAAAGATTTGAAAACTGCTAACAGCTATAGAAGGTGTTAACCAGGATGAATTTTGTTTTTCTTCTTTGGAAAATGAGAAGGGTGATAGTAGGTCAAATTGATTAGGGCCACATAAAGCAGGGGATGACTATGATTTCTTAATTTTCCTAGCTTCTTTAAATATTTTCTCTAGGTCCGAGACACCCAGGTGTAATGGTGAAGTAGGTCTCCTTCTTGTCCCAACCTTCCTAGTAGCCACTGTGAAAACTTTTTCATGAAAAGTAGTCTAAATGATTTGTTGGTTTTGTCCACCTCTCAAAACCAGTTGAATAATAAAAAAAACCAGGGATTGTATGCTTCAGCTTCGTCCTTGGCAATGGTGACAAAGATGTTAGTGCCAAAAATTGTTCCAGACTACAAGATGAACAAGACAACAAAATCTCTAAAATGAAACAAAGTAAAACTGTCTTTTTGTATTGTTTTTGGTCTGAAATTTTCATAAACAAGAGGGTAACATAAAACAAGCTAAAACATGTACTAAATCATATAAAGATTAGAGACTGAGATGAACCATATATAACAAATAAACCAGAGAGAACAAAGAAAAAGTGACTGAGTGTCACCCACAACCTACAAGAATTTCATGAATAAGACATTATACAGGGAACAAAATTGCACATTGAGTGATTTAACAAATCATAAATGAAACCAGTAATGAAAATAATATGGGCTTATCAGTGATATATATCATAATCAGTCTGGAAATTTACATGAGAGTTTGAATCTTAGCTTGACATAGTAGCTTTTGAGCCTCCCCTTGAAAAAAAATCAAGCCTTACTACCATCTAATTTATTTATTTTATCCTTGTTACATCCCAAAAAATAGTTTCTTAGTTACCTAACTAACTTTAGGTCAAGTTCTCGAAACTACAAAAATAGCTGCTTAACTACATAACTAACTTCTAGGTCCATCTCTTGAAACTGGTACTAAATTGATTATTTTATGAAATATACTATTAACTTTACAAAAATTGACTATAGGACACCTGTCAGAAATGATCTTTTAAAGATTTTTTGCTGCTTCAGCTGGAAGAGCTATCCCTTCCAGAGCTTGTGATTTTATTCTGGTTCTTTGTTGCTCAGTTTCCAAGTCTTCAACTCTCCCTGACAGTTCTTGATTATGTTGAGTTAAATCTTGGATTTTCTGATTCAACTCTTCGAATTTGTTTTGAGTCCACCTCTTCATTTTTAATGCTTCCTTTGAAATCACAATCAACTTTTGATAATGGGTGTTAATATCTTCAATATCCTCTCTTAACCTGTTGTTTTCCATGACCAAACCTTCATTTGTTTCATTCAGAAAATCAATTTGATACTTGTGCTATTTTATAGTCTTTTGAAGATTTTCATTCTCTGAATCTATGCATTTTCCTTCTTGAAATGAGAGAGTTTCTTCTAATAACCAAGGAATATTTAGTTTCTTGAATATTTCCTCGTCATTCTCTTCATGCTGCTATATTAGTATTACAGGAACCTTTTGAGACTTATCTTCCTTAATACTGGACTCTTTGGATTGTTCTACAACTGTGGCTTTCACTAGAGAGGATTTCACAGTTACTGAATCTTCTCTCTTACAATTGACTTGCTCAGAATTCATGTATTCATCTTCTTTCAAATCTTTTTGAGATGATGAATCTTCTATTACAGTAATCTTCTCCTAAGCCAACTTTGGATTTAAAAGCTTTTTGAGATTCAGTCTTAACTTATTCTTTGGTCTTGTTTTGGGTCTCTAATTTGACTCACCTATCATTGCATAATACCTACCACGAAACTTTATACTTGAAATTAGTACACCTTTACTTTTTAATTCAACCATTGAATTTCCTTTAGTGTTTTTACTAGGACTCTGTATGTTCTCTACTTCTATCTTGATTGGAATAGAAGCATCTGCCATGTTTTCTTGGATATCATTGACATCTTGATCAAGATCAATTGATTTCTTTTCTTCTTCCTATTCTAAAACTGTTGCGTGGAATTCTTCCACATCTTCAGAAATTTCTATCTGGTTATCTTCATCAATCTATCTTTGCTCTCCACCTACAGGTTCTTCGAGCCTCTGAGCTAAAGAATCCACTTGAGCATTATGTTTTGCTGACTCAACAATATCTTCCTTCTTCAATCGTTTAACTAGGATGTGAAGTTTATTCATTTGTCTCTTTTTTGAATGGTCTTCTTTTTCACTCTGAAACCCTGACCAGAACAATAAGTAGTCCCAAGTTTTACCTTTTTTCTGAAGCACAGTACAAATGATCTATTTTATCATTCCATGATGGAAGATAGATTGCTTGGTATGATCTTGATGTCCATTTACCCTACTTGACTTCTTCTGCAGGCTCTTTAGGAAGAAAAAGGGAGGATTCATCTTCGAATCTTGGATTATATGCGCTAGAAATATGATGTGGTACTTAAAGACAGAAGCAAATATACCTTCACAAGTTATATAACTCTCTAAAATATTAATAGGCTCCCTCCACTTAGGTTTGAAATTATGTACATGCACACCCTTGCCCCAATCTACTACAACCTCAAGCAACAAGAAATCCTTTGAATTGAAGGTAAATGGCAGTTTTCTAAACCAAAATTCACCATCATCTGCAATGTTTGTTGCTTTAGCTATCATCTCTCTTATTAACTCAATTTTAAGGGTATTGAATAGAACTATATCTTTCTCTAACCCTTGGGAAATCCATATGATACTTCAGAATGAGAACCATCAATTTTTTCAAAATACTTAAACAAGCCAGCTTTTTGGAGCAATTTTGCACATTCAGGAAAGCTTTTATCCCAACCCATATCAGAAGGCTCGGCCCTATTGGTTTTGTCACTCCTATTCATCTCTTTGCACTAAAATCTAACTGTATCTTTCTTTCAAAAAATAGTTAAAACTATCTTGAAAATATCTCACTACAGCAATAGACTAGAGGCTGTGAAAACTCAGGACCATAACTTGCAATTTCTCAATTGCCCTTATCAAAACTAACCCTCTGTCAATGCAATTCATGATTCAGTTAACTTTTTTTGTATCTGGTTAAATACCCATCACTATGATTATTTGTAATGCTGAAAATATGCTTTCCTATCCTCATTCATGTCATACAAACCTCAACAATTTCATCTTTGACAGCCACGATTACACCCATGTCATTTAATATTTTTTTCAAACTAGAAAATAAAAAGGTGAACCCGTGATCTTCTGAGCTTCTCATACACCCATCAAATTCTCTACTAGCTTTGAACAAACTCCGTGGATGCACTATCATAAATGGCTAAGAAATTTCCAATCTTCAAGACTTAGGACAGCTACGATTTACCTGCCTAATCCTTACTTGATCAAGTACACTTGTCATAATGATTATGAAGTCTATACACGTATCATTTTGTCTTTACAGATGTAAAAACCCCATCATTTACGATTTTGAACAACCAGCGAGCTGATATTATAATTTTTTAAGTGCCTCAATTTTATTATAGCGCTTTAGTTCACGGTCCCTCCCTCTTGCACTACAGGAATATTCCTGACAAATATTTTGACAAATGGCTCCAAAACAAAGGTTTAAGTAATATGATTCAACTTAGATCAAACCTTATGATAGATTTTTTCGACTTCTCAGAAAATTATACACCTAATAAGCCCATTAAAACTATAAAACCAACAAAATAAAGTAAATTAAAAAATAAATGACATGGAATCAAATAAAAATATGCTCATGATTCTAATACCCCAAAACCAAACTCAAAATTAAAAGAAATATGAAAAAAAATGCTTTGGAAATAACATGTAATCTAGAAACAGAACCTAGCTATAATAGTCTTTATAAGAAATCTTTGGCAGTAGTGTACAAGTGGCTCTGAAAGTGTGCAGAATATCAAAATCTTCTGACAGTATATCCACTATTGTCTTCCTAGACAAGGATTGTTGCATATCCTCAAACGTTTTGTGGTCTAACCTGCATTTGACCAACTAAGCATGATATTCTACTTGAGATAAAAGTCTACCTTTTTCTTCCCAGAAGAAAGGTAAGCCCATTTTGAACAATGGTGTGAATAAATTAATGAACATTTTCACTTGATGATGCATGATATCTATCTTATCTTGTATAGTTTCTAGATGTTGGTGCTTTCCAACAACCTTTCTTGCCCAAGTAATGACTGAAATTTTGCTCTTAATTCCTGCTGCTTTCAAATCATCCTTTGTCAGGCCATTCATAAAATTAACTGTATTGTTTGCAGCGTCTATGGGTTTCTTGTTCAAAACTTCCTTAACTGTAATAACACTCTATCTAGAAGCCTACATGACAATTTCTTTATCTATAATATAGTCAAGATATGGTCTAAGTTTTTTTGCTTCAAATATAATCATATCCCAGATGATATGTTTAGCTCCTTGTATAAGGAGCTATGTAGTTACTTGCTTCATCGGTTTATCATTTTTATCCAAGATATATTTACACTTATTATCCATATCCTTTCTTTCCTCCTCTCTCTTTAGAGCTATATTTTGTAAATTTTTGTTTTGATTCTTCAACCCAACAATCTATAAATCCCTCAGGCTAACCTAGGACATTGCCTGCACAATAGATTCCCCATTAGTTTTTACAGGAGGTGGAAAAATTTGCACTTCACATTCCCTTTCTTTTTCATTTATTTCCTTTTCTAACTCAGCTTGATTTTTCTTAAGGGACTTCTCATTTTCAATCAAAACCACTCTTTATTTCTCCCATTCTTTCTTCTCTTCAACAAAATTTAGAATTTTTTCTTTGCAATTATTCAATGCATCATTCAATGTCTCGTTCTCTTTTTCCAACTCTGTAAGCTCTGAGGCCTGAATAAGCTGAGTGGTAGGGATCTTCAACTTATTTTTCAATAGTTAAATAGTATTCTCTTTCTCTGTAAGAAATTTCTAATTTGCTTCCCCCTTGTCTATTTCACTGTCGGCAGTTAATAAATCTCCTTGAAGATTTTTAATTTGCTGCAAGTTTGATTTGTTTTCTACTCTCTCATGCCTTAATTGACTCTCCCCTTGTCTGTTTCTCATTTTTTCTCTCACCTTTATCATTTCACCTTCCATTTCAGCCTTTCGTTTCTTTGATGTTGTTGAATTATCTTCATGCTCTGTCTCCATAGCATTAGAATATGTTCTTTTATTAGTCATTTCAGAATGAATAGCAATAGGAGTAATTCCATTTGGTACAGGGACAATATCCAACGGATATGACTATGTATCATTAACATATTGTTGTAAAGGAAAGTTTCCTATGGCTATGGTTTAAGAGGCCATCAATGTACTGGGGTTGAAAGGTGGATGTATAATGTTCAGCAAGCATATATAAGCAAGATTCAAAAATTATAATGGTTCATACCTGAGCCAAACGGAGGTTGATCCAAGTAGCCCTTCAATCCTCTTTTTGCTCCTCTTGCTCCTCTTGCTCCAAGAGACCTGCAAAATGAATTATACCTTCATCAAACCATTATGACCACATATAAAGCAATGATAATCAAATAAACATGAAATAATGATCTGACTAAAATCATCATATGATCATAAATAAAGATTCAATCATACATCAAACAATGATTTGGGAAGAAGAAGGACATACCATCTCTATTAATCATGAAATGAAGTACAAGTATAACTTCTCTCAAAGTTGAGCAATTAATGAAACCTTGATATGGTTCTCCTGCTTCTCTTCTCCAAGGAACTCATCCTCCAAGCTCTGCAACACAAGGGAATGATCACTAGGGAAAAGGTGTGGGCAAAGAGAGTCCCAATTCCTCTAGCATGACAATCCAAAAGTTCAAGTCTCCTCTCATGGACCTTCCTACCTATATTTATATTCTTTATGAAGAGTTAGGGTCAAAGGAAAAGTAGTTACAACTGAAGGAGTCAATTGCATAACTACCCAAACTACCCAAACTACCCGAATTTTGAAAAACGTATTTTTTTGACATTTTCAGGAGGAATACGTGGGTTGCAGAGACAATAGTCGCATATGCAGGAGGTATACATAGGTTTAAATGTAAATAGTCATGTATTTAGGGCATACATGAGTATTATATATGACAATTTGCGTACAATATGTGGGTTTCCTTAAGGAAACTCGTGTATGCATCAAACAATCTCATTTTTAGGGTACTTTTGGCCATTTTCAGATTTTGGTGTCTTCTGGAAAGTTTTAGCTAATTGAAATACCTTTCCAATAGTGTAGAGATAAGTTCAAATGGATTTACAAAAATTAGGATAATGATCCTACAAGTTAGGTGTTTTTTTAGTGACTTTCATGAAGTGTCGTCATGGAAGTGTCAACATGTGACAAAATCATGGGAAAGTGGTCACAGGCAATGTTGGAATATAATCCGTCAGGATTATATAATATATAAATAGTGTAAATACATTCTGAATGTGAATAGTCATGTAGGAATATGAATAGGTTGGTCAGAATTTGAATCACAACTGACATGTGAATTGTATAAATATATGCATTAGCAAGGGAATAAATTGAATCGGGAGTTATTATACCTAACAGTGGTATCAGAGCACCACCTGCCATAACTCCTGGCTGCATCTCAGTTCTGGCATTCTGCTTGCCAGACCTTCGTTCTGCCAAATTCATTTCAGGCTGCCTGCTCCGTCAGTCTGCCAGTTGTATGCATTGTATGCGTTATTTTCTTGGAGACCTGCCTAACCCTAATTTGTAACCACGCTCTCTCTTCTTATTGTTCCATTCATCATTCTGTTGTGGGTGTTGCTTGTTATGTGGTGAGAACCATGTAGATCTGTGAGTTTATATCTGCGTTGAGTATATGCTTTTAGGTATGCTTGCTACTGGATTTATTCCACCTGATGAACGCCCTCTACATGAATACTGTGCCACTTTGTGTGATCTCTACTGCGTTGAAGACTCTGGAAGTGTAACCCTAAATTTATCCTAGACTACTACTGTGTGCGTTGGGGATTTTGTAGATTTCTCTGTGGCGTGGAGGTGAGATGCCCTCCTTGATGACCTGTTGAATGATGGAGGATTGATGTTATCAGCAATACTAGCATTGGAGAAATAATACTATGAAGACTGATCGTTGGAGACTACATAAACCCTAATTCTTGTGCGTGGAGTCTTTCTGGAAATGTCTGCAAATATTTTCACTCCCGAAATATCCATTAGAGGAAATTTCAACTCAAAATGGGACTTTTAACTTTTATTCAAATTCCATGTCATCATCTATTAGCCAATGAAATTGCTTTAAATTTGAAATACTGTATAGGTCTTAAACACTTTTTTAATATAAATTTGGGGATAAGTATCATAAAAAAAACTACTTTTTTTGTTTGTATTTTTGACATATCTCCCTGTGTTTTTACTCAAATTTTGATCGGGAGAGCTTGTTGGATGTGGAATTAAATTCCGCATCCAATGAGCTCTCCCAACCGAAATTTGAGTAAAAAAACAGGGAGATATGTCAAAAATACAAACAAAAAAGTAGTTTTTTCTTTTCTTCCTCCAAAATTAATAAATATTATTTTATTATTTTAACTATTATTTTATTAGTTCATTTTAGGAGGCCCATTTTGAGTTGAAATTTCCTCTAATGACAACCCTATAATACAAAGGTCCCATGTGAAGAAAACAAGTAGATTATAACTATTCAGAATTCAGTCCTCCGGGGCGCCTCTCATGTTTGTCTCGCTTGGTTCTCCCCAATCATTCTGCTTGTCCTGGCGTCGATTCCACTCTCTTGGATTTGAGAGAAATGAGAGAACTCTTTTGATGCTGCAATTTTATGAAGAGACTGTGGCTGTGCCTTTGGCTTCTACATGTTTTTGGAGGAGAGGTGGACCGTGTGGAGATCGAAGTCTTCTTGCTGAAGACCGGTGCGTCCTCTCTAGGGTGGAAACCCTAATTTTTTGAGTGAACACATTAAAGACTGCGTTGAAGATAGCGTTGGTGTGGCTGTGTTGAAGACTAAACATGTGGAGCTTCCTGTGGAACATTGTTGATGATCAAGTTGATTGAGTATTTATGAAGCTGCCTTCCTGCATGGAGCTGCCTGCGTGGAGCTGCGTGGAGCTGATGATCAAGTTGATGGAACTGCCTGCATGAAGACCGATCTCAGTATTCATAATTTGTTGAATATTGATGACTGATATATCATATATTGAGTTGTGACCACTGCATGTGAATATTGTTCCATTGTTGGTGTTGTCTGCGTAGAAGCACCACTGCTGCGAGCTACCTTGTCCCATCATTTCATCTTGGGTTCTGCTACAACTCTGCGACTAGTGTTGGAACTGTCCCAATTATGTGCTATCATGCTATCATTGATGACTATCATTGAAGAATCCAAATGCTTTTTGTTGAAGCTAGTTGGTTAAGCTTGTCAGTAAATCTCATTGGAATACTGTTGGAGCCACGACCTCTCATCTCACTGCTGTGACTTGGAAGACTCCATTCAAGAGCGTGGAGGTATATGCATCTTGCATGAGTTCATGCTTTATCATTATTGAGGCCTCACTGCTGCGATCTCAAGAGCTCCAGACCATTGTTGCGACTATGTAAAAGTGTTGAGAACTCATTTGTGTGAGTGCTACTACAAGTCTGTTACAAGAGACTTTGTTGTTGTATTATTGTGAAGATTTTAAGTGTAATATTTATATAATAACACTCTAGAACAAATGATATAGAGTATTTGAGGTAGATCATCAATGATATAGAGCTATTGAATTATTTTTAAGCTACAAAATTATTTGTATAGGTTGCAGAATCATATTGTAATTTGTAAAGGAGCAGGAATCTAAACCTACATCCCATATCTTTTTCAAGTATTCTGTAAGTTGCAGATTCCATAGTGAAGATGCACTCTTTGGCATCTGTAGTTGGTGTCACTCTCTCTGGCAAAGAGAGAGGTAGAGGAAGAAGAAAATTCAGAGTTAGAGGGGGCAGAAACAACTTCAGCAAAAGATCAGATTTGTAGTGCAAGCGCTGTGGAAAGACTGGGCACACATCAGATCAGTGTTGGGATTCGTGGGACTCCATCAAAGACAAGCATAACCAGAAGAAAGATGATAATAAAAATCAAGATTCTAGTAAATCTTATGATTTTGCTCATTGTATTGTTGCACATTGTAATCTTGGAATTAATGAAATGACTTCACTTTCATCTTACAAAGATTGTTGGCTACTTGATACTGGTGCAACATCACACATGACATTTAGAAAAGACTGTTTTGAAGAATTTAATGAAACAATAGATGGCACAGTTTACTTTGCAGATAAGTCAAGTATTAAACCAAAGGGAATGGGCACCATTTGACTGAAGATGCCTGGATTCCCTGATTTCTTGTTGAAGAATGTTCTTTATCTTCCAGAGTTGCAGAGAAGCCTGTTGTCCTTGGTGGAGATTCAATAGCGAGGCCATTCCATCCACATGTTTGATGGAATCGTAGAAATAAGAAAGTCCTCTGACAACCAAGTCATCATGACTGGATACGAAGATGGAAGTTGCTGAAGCTAAAGGGTTCATCTGCAAGAGTTTAGAACTATGCCTACCTCTCTCAGCATGGAGAAGGTAATTTGTCATCTAGTTCATTATGGCATGCAATATTTGGTCATCTAAATTGTAACAGTCTTCGTTTGTTGAGAAAGAATGGTGTATTTGGTTTTCCCACCATTCCCAAAGAGAAGAACAAATGTGATGCATGTATATTAGGGAAACATAGTAAGTTGCCATTCCATGAATCTAATTTCAGATCAAGTAGGAAATTAGAATTAGTGCATTCTGATTTATGTGGCCCAATGCCAACTCCTTCTGCAAATGGGAATAAGTATTTTATGACATTTGTTGATGACTACTCAAGAATGTGCTGGATTTACTGTTTAAAGACAAAATCAGAAGCATTTCAAACATTCAAAGACTTTCATGCATTGATAGAAAAACAAGCACAATAAAAAATTGGTACACTTCGTACTAATAATGGGAAAGAATACACTTCAAATGCTTTTGAAGATTATCTTCGCCAACATGGAATTGCACATCAGACTATAGTTCCCTACAATCCTCAACAAAACGGTGTAGCAGAAAGAATGAATAGAACCATAATGAATATGGTTCGCTCAATGATGTTTTTCAAGAATGTAAAACTAATGTTTTAGGGTGATGCAGTAAAATGTGCAGCCTATTTGAGAAACAGAAGTCCTTCAAATGCCCTTGATAACAAGACTCCACATGAAATGTGGTTTGGCCATCTCCCTTCAATCAGGCATCTCAGAGTTTTTGGTTCCACCTATTATGCCTTGATTCCAAAGGAGCAAAGAAACAAGCTTGGTGTTTGAAGCAGAAAATGCATTTTCCTGGGGTACGAAGAATACTCCAAGGCATACCGTCTGTATGATGAGGTCAACAAGAAATTTGTTATTTCTAGAGATGTCATTTTTCTTGAAACTAATAAAAATGACCAGTCCATTGAGAGACAGCTTGATCATTTGGAAAAATATCCTCATTCAAAGACATATTCTAAAAATGAATATGAAATTCCAAACCTTGAAGGGGGAATTCCTATTCTGGATCAACCTTTGGAATTTCCATATGAAGCACCAACTCCCCCGCATGAAGAAGTTCCTACTACTTCACTTGAACAAGAGGTTCAACTGGATGATGTGATTGAGAGAATTGAAAGACTCTCAATCAATGATGAAGCACCACCAGCTGATCAACTAGGACCATCACAGAAGATTCCTAAATGGGCCACAAAGACACTTGAAAGCGTCCATCCAGATGAAGTTGGAAAGACAGGAACGAGAAGTTTGAAAAGACATGAAGATGGAGGAGAAGCAGATAATTCAGGTGATGACATGGATGTATCATTTGATTGTGAATTTAATTTATCTGCTAACTTTGAACCAACTTCCTTTGAAGAAGCTTCTACTCGTGTTGAGTGGAAAGAAGCTATGCAAAATGAGTATGATGCACTCATAAAGAATGGAACTTGGAAGCTGGTTGACCCTCCAGTTGGAACCAAACCAATTGGCTGCAAGTGGGTGTACAAGAACAAATACAAATCAGATGGCTCACTTGACAAGCACAAAGCGAGGCTTGTAGCAAAAGGCTATGCACAGAAAGAAGGAATTGACTATGAAGAAACATTTTCTCCTACAGCAAAATGGGCTACCATCCGTACCTTACTCTCTTTAGCTGCTCAGAAAGGGTGGAAATTTCATCAGATGGATGTGAAGACTGCTTTCTTGAATGGAGACTTGAAAGAGAATGTCTTCATGTCTCAGCTAGAAGGCTTTGTTGTGAAAGGAAAAGAACAAAAGGTATGCAAGCTTGTCAAATCCTTGTATGGCCTAAAACAAGCGCCTCACACATGGTATGAAAAGTTAACCGAGCATCTTTTGAAGTCAAATTTTGAACATTTTGATCTTGATGATGCAACACTATTCATAGAGAAAGTTGGAAGATCTGTTGTGTATCTTGTGGTGTATGTAGATGATCTTTTGATGACAGGGAACAATGAGAGCTATATAGCATCCATAAAGAAAGATTTGAAAAATATCTTTGAAATGAAAGATATGGGACATCTCCACTATTACTTAGGAATTGAAGTCACTCAACATCCTAAGTACATATTCTTATCTCAGAAAAAAATATGTTCGAGAAATACTAAACAAAGTTTGCATGACATAATGCAACCCTATCTCTAATCCAATGGAACAGAAAATGAAGCTCACATCAAGCGAAGGAAAAGAATTTGAGGATGCGACCAAGTATCAACAACTTTTAGGAAGTCTTATCTACCTTACAACAACTAGACCAGATATTTCTTATGTTGTTGGCATACTTTCAAGGTTCATGCATAAACCTTGTGAAGGACACTGGTCAGCTGCAAAAAGAGTTCTAATATACTTGAAGGGGACTCAAGACGTTGGACTCAAGTACTCTAAAGTGGATGACTTCAAACTTATTGGGTACTCAGACTCAGATTTTGATGGCGATAAGGAGACATGAGTATCAACTTCTGGATACACTATGAGTCTTGGATCAGCAGCTGTCTCATGGAGATCATGCAAATAGTCAGTTCCGACAGATTCAACAACAGAAGCAGAATATGTGGCTGCAGCTGAAGCAACGAAAGAAATAGTATGGCTCAGGAAGATACTTGAATATTTTCAAGAAAAACAAGAGAAATCCACTCCATTATTGGTCGACAATAATTCTGCAATCAATCTAGCTAGGAATCCTAGATTCCATGATCAAACCAAACACATCAACACAAAGTATCATTTGATTCGACATCATGTAGAGGCCAAGACAATCCATCTTCGACATTGTTCCACAAATGATCAAGTTGCATACATCTTCACCAAAGCGCTTGGACAAGAAAAGTTTGAAAGATTCAGAAACATGCTCGGACTCACTAACACCCCTTCGAATTAAGGGGGGGATTGTTGGAATATAATCCATCGGGATTATATAATATATAAATAGTGTAAATACATTCTGAATGTGAATATTCATGTAGGAATATGAATAGGTTGGTCGGAATTTGAATCACAACCGACATATGAATTGTATAAATATATGCATTAGCAAGGGAATAAATTGAATCGGGAGTTATAATACCTAACAGGAAGAGATGTGTCATTTTGAGCTATAAAAATATTTCACTAGAGATGTATATATTTGTTGAATGTCTTCCTCATTATGTGTTAACAGAGGATAGTCTGATCAATTTGCACTCTCAATCAAGCCTTCAACCTCCTGGTGTTCAAATGGATTGTTCTTTTCGACTTGCGTTCTTATGGAAACGACATGATGAGGGTCATAGTTAATGTATTTATATGTTTGAAACCCAATCTCTTTCAACAAACTCTCCACTACTGGTAATGCATAATTTATTTTAATAATAAAAGGGCCAAGCACCCAAGGAAATTTGATCTTTGAGGCTTTCCTAAAATTAATGAAATGATCATTTTCAACAATGAGCTTTTGTTTGATCAGTTCTAAGAAATTCTGGTAGGATATATGGTTCATGGGTGAATCCATATACCCTAATGACATTACCTTCTTCTAACAAAAGCCAATCTCCAATTCTCTTTTTTGGTGAAAATTGTAAAAATTCTTTCATAATAGGCAACACCCTTGGTAACTTGTTCTAGATAAAAACGTTTTACACTTTGACCATTAGAAAGTTCATATATTTGAATAATCTTTTGTTGATTTCATCAATCAAAACCATTTTTGGAAGATGTAAGTTCTCTTCATTAAAGAATAAAAACATTCTTACTATTCCTGATTGAAATCTGACATGCTTGGTGTTGTGGAAATTCACCACATGTGAGTGAATACTCTCAGCTAGGAATTCATCATATTTAAGACAATTTGACTGGGATGATTGAGGCTCATCTAGACTGGTACTAACTTTGGAAAGGATATTAATAACTTAATGAAATATCTGTCAGTATCTATACCTAAGAACTAACTCATTAGTGAAATAACCAATTGGGTCATTATTAAACAGATTGGTTTCTACAAGGAAGGATGGATTTCATAAATACACATCTGGTTTGAAATAGGTAGTGAAAAATGATTTCTTTTGTTCAATGGTTTCTTCACAGAATTACTGGACCAAGTTTTTCTTCACAGACTTGGGTAAATGTAGAAGGAACTGCAAAGGAATCACAGACAACTAACAGGATGATAGGACACAATATTTTAGTGTTGGCCTAATCCATAATTACTCTCTTGAAAGAGGAATAATTAGAATCACAACAATCAATGAAATCATAAAAACCTAGGGCTTTCTTCGGGAAGAAAAACTAAAAATATGATCTATAGGAAACATGTATGTCTATACCCTGATCCTTCAGTATTTTTAATTTATACTTCAGTTGATTTAGTAAACCAAATTATAGTAGGGTATCAAAACCTTCACTGTCGTTATCTTCAAAAAACTCCTCATTTTTTTGGTATTCCATGGGCTGAGCCTCTACTCCCTCTCCACTGTCCATTTTAAATAGTCTCGGGTAAGTAAATTGGCCTACCTAGTTAGCTAAAGGGTGGAAGGGAATCTTCCTAAGTTGGTTTCTTTTGTGCACTACTGATCTCTCGACTTCCAATGCATAAAAAGACAAATGGTCTTTCTCCATGTGCTTACCTTTTATAGTATTTTATACTGTGGGATATTCTACCTATTTTTCATGCATCTTACCCAGGTGAGTCTTTCTCTTTCCATAGATCTGATGTCTTCTCTTTTAAACCATTGATCTCAATTACTATTTACCCTTGTATTTCCATTCCCGCTATATTATCCAACTTTATCCTTCCTGCAAATATTAGTAGTGAATCCATTTACAACCATAGATCCATCATCTCTTCTTTTACCACCGTAGATCCCTTTCCCAACTTATGGTCACCCATTTAGATAATAAATAAACTGCACCTTTCATCAGTATATTTGTAGCTAACCCTTGATCTCATGCTTGATAAACCTCAACCGTCGATCAATCCCGACCTTTAGGCATTCTGCCCAGATCCAGTTGTACAAATAGTGTTCATCTTTCTCCAGTGGAGTCATCCTCCATTGTAGATCTTAATCAACATTGATCACAGCCTTTAATTACTTTTGACTCTTTAATCAATTTCGTTGGGGCTCCATATGATTTTATCTGTGAATCTTGTGGTAGCGGAATAATTTTGGAGGATAGATATTATCCTCATCGAATCTTCACCCTCGATCCTGTGGGTCCTTTAATCAGTTCCACTGATTTCAATACTTTATTTATTGGCACAACTTCAATAAGTGGAATCATCCACAACTATTGATCTTGATCAGGCCTTAATCTCAACCATTGATTTTTGTGGGTTCTACCACTTTCTGCTGATCTCCAAATTCACTTTCCCTGTGCATGTTCAACCAGTGGAATGTTTGTGGAACATCGATCAATTTTACCTCTTTATCTCCATAGTTGATCTATGCAACATGTAATATTTTCCTGTAATTGGAAAATTTTATAGGTCCAAGCTAGTTCCACCAGTGGAATCACTCTGGGCCATAGATCCACATTACCTTCTCCACATGACCATTTATCTTTGCTTCCTTTTAATTCATTCTGTTGCCGACCAAAAATTATTTACTCGTGCAACTTTAGCCAGTGGATTTATTTATAGTCATATATCTTCCTAGTTATAGATCTACACCATTATAACTTGTCACAAGATAGCATAAGAGTAGATTTTGATTTAAAATTATTTCTAATACTTAAACCATGATTTTTTCAGATTATATGGAATCTAAGCTCAGAAATAGCCCCCTTAATTATTTTTTAAGCTCTTTCTAACACACCTCTGGTCCTATTATACAAGTTCCATATCCTACCTTATTTCTCCTAAATTTTCCCCCCTTTTCCAACAGCTAACCATAAATGGTGCTAACAATTACAATGTGACTGATAGCTTTTATGTGGTGAATGTGGTTGATACTAATATGGTTTTGGGAGTATAATGGATGTACTCTATTGGGAAGCACACAATAGACTATCAAATACCTGAGGTGAAATTCCAAGATGATGGTGGGAAAGAGGTAGTGTTGAGGGGAGTCAATGCCTACCTAAAGAAAATAGTGAATGCACACAGTATGAGGTGTATTATGAGACATTGATACATTGAATGGGATGCAGAGTGTTTGATCATTAATCAAGAAATATATTTGAATATAGAACATTACCCCATATATATTATGCGATTTATTCAAAATAATAAGAAGGTGTTTGGGACCTTCCTCATGGTAGGTGTTATAGCTGATTTTACCGTACTTGGTATATCACACTTTTATGGCTTTCCATGTCCCTCTATAGACTCTTTGGACCCCCCTTTCTAGAATTATACTTTTATGATCAAATAAATTTCCTAAAAAACACTTGTTTATTGCCATACATGGGTTTTAGCTTAAAAGTCGCATGTACATGCATCTTGCTCCACTGTAACTGCGTAGATCGAGAAATATGCATAAAAAAAAAAATATTTGGATTTTTCCTCAATGAGTCATGAATAACTTGAATCTTGGCCTTCCACATTCCTAGAAGCGCTCTAACTCGACCCTTCATTTCCTATTGAAGGTATATATATTGAGCCTCTTGGATGCATTAGAGGATGAGAATGTTTGAGAGCAAGGAAACTATAGTTCATTGTTTCCTCATTTATACATGCTTGAGTCTACATCCCTTTGTCTTTTTGAGCACACATTGCTGCTCTTACCAAGATTTCCATTTCTTTTTAATCTTTCCATTGAGATGGAGGATTGAAGTGGTGGAGGCCGAGGTGGAGGACTCGATTTCTCCATTTTGACGAGGTGCCAACAGAGTTTGTCACTATTATCATTGTTCATTATTAGTAGAAATATATATTTCTCATCCATTACATGTGTTTGACTATGAATATTGTTATCCATGGGTGTTTTTGCATTTGATTATACATGTTGGATTTATCAATGCTATAGTAGGCCTAACACTTAACATATATCATGCTTGCTTGGTTCTTTGTTGTTGATGATGAATTGTAGGTACAAGTGTGGTTGAAAAGCTCAACGAGGATCTACTACAACCATTTGGAATAAGGTATGTCTCATATCCCTTAGTGTTAGCAGCATTTATCTCTCTTTCATATTGAAATGGATTGATTTCTGGTGTCATTAAGTTTTTTGTGGTCTAACCGAAGCCATAGGAAAGTTCTCTCCGTAACATAATTGGTGACTCCACTCGATAGGTTCCTTGTTTTTCTTTGATGTTTAGTTGCACAATGCACTTCAATTACTATATGTTTCTCTATGTTTTTGTGTCAGGTCGAAAAGTATGTTATCCCATTAGTGTCCTATTGAAGTAATTTAAGTCTTCGATGACCATTTTACCCCATTTCTCTTATTGTACGTGGTTTTTTTCTTTACATCCGCATATACACATGATTGTTTTCTAAACAATTGCATATACACATGGGTTTCCTCCAAACAGTCACGTATGCCCCTCTTTTGAGTGTGATTTTGATGTTTGAGAGATGATGGGTGGGTTTTGAATGTTAATGAGTCTTCTTGGATGCTTTTGAGGTCTGTTTAATACCTATGTTTCTCACCAGAGACCTTTTTTATTTGTTTTTTAGGTAAAATTTGTTCTTGTCATCCTTCTCCCTTTTTTTGATATTAGTGCATTAGAAATTTTTATGTCAGTGTCTTTCTTGGCTTGTGTTTGATACTTGCTGTAGGTTCTAGGAGTTATAGAGTATTATTTATTTCATTTACATCTCATTTATTACAAAACTACAAAAATATTTTACCTTTCACATGTTTCTGCATGATTCATTTGCATGAAATTAGTGCTTGCATTAGGTTTGTCTTACTTGTATAGTAATCATGCTTTCATATAGGAATGCTTACATTGACATTTGAAGGAAACTTTATGCATTTCATATAGTGGCATGCCCTTATTTTCATTCAACATGAGTTGCAATTGGCATCGTTTGCTAGGTGTGCATATTTACTTTACTGATGATTCATAACATCACTAGTTGCACAACCATTTTCTTTGAGTAATCATAACCTTAAAATAAATGCTTAATTTAAAATGAATTACACTTTTTATTTGATAGTGGTGCATCAACAAGCTTATTTTTTAGAGTCTTGGAATATATTTTTGTGATTAAATTTCTCCAAGACTACTAAACAAAACAAGTAGGTGTTTATCCAGGTGAGATAGTGAAATCCTTGGTATAATTAGTTTTCTCAGAAGGATCCTCTTACACAGGAGTTAAGAATGAGGTAGCATACATTTTTGTGGTGGGAATAGCCCCTTGACACTCTCTATGCAATGCTAGATATAATTACAGGATATTATTCTTATCTGGGGGATCTAGAAGTTCCTTTGGTGCTTTCAAGCTTTAGGATTTGTTACCCTCCTGTTGCATGTTATAATGTCTTAATTAATTCACCTAATATTTAATTATCAATTGAGTTTGGTAAACTTAGAGTTGACACAAAATATATGCGAAGGTAGATGGGTTCCTAAGGTGTCGTGGAAATATTTTAACAAAGAAAAGATTGAAATATCTTTCAAAATGAAAAACCGAGTCAAAATCCTATAAATTCAACTATGAAGGTCATTAAACCAAAACAGAGTATTATCTTAGAGCAGTATCAAGCTATACTACTCTACTCTATGGACAATTACTGAAAGATAAAGATATAAACAATACTATTCTACTCTTTATAGTAAAACCTATTAATTAACTATTCTACTTCTTAACAATTTCAGAAACTAAGTATAAAAGGAAGGATTATATTAGAAACTAACTATACATGCAATTAACAAATGTACATAAAAGTTCAAATTGAACTATCTAATTCCACTCTCCTTGATTATTCTGCGGATATGTATTCACTATGATTGGAACTAGAGAAGAAGTAGTGTCAAAATGGCTTTCAAAAGAAGTAAAGAAATTGAATGGAATCAAATCTAACTTAACTTCTACAAATATGTGCAAACTAAGGAATGTCCAATTATAGGTGATAGTAAACATGATGATCTATTCCATAAGAAGATGTTTCTTAATTAAAAAGATATTATGAACAACTAATCTCCTAAGAGACAAGATTCTTTTTAAATATTACATTCATAAATAACCAATTCTTATATGAAACAAATGTAAAGGAAATCTAGCTTATAAACAAGTAAAAGACCTTAATGAAAGAAGCAACTAGAAAAATTAATAAAGATAAGTTTAATATGAAGCAAGTAGAAAACTTAATAAATAAAACTTAATAAGAAGCAAGTAGAAAACTTAATAAAGAAAACTTTAAAATCCTATTCTACAAATCTCTTTGGTAACCACACAGTGAGAGGAACAGGTCCTACTGCTATGATCAATTTACAAGGTGCTAGTATACTTCCCTAGAAATTAACACATATAACCCTAAATTCCATGTACAAAGAGATAAATCAAACCAAACCAGCGATATAATTATAAAACATTACAACAGTATTGAAGAAGGAAGTTAGAAACCAAAAGAAACATAATCACAAAGCATAACTCAAAACATATTCAAGGTGAAAGGAGGTGAAATATAGGAATAAAACTTAATAAATACTTTAAATAGTATAACCTATAGTCCTAAACATAACCATTATCTAACTAGTATAGTCAAAACATATTCCCAAAGCTAAATAAATAGAGCTTTAAACATGCTTAAAATGAATTAAGAACACTAAAGGTTGAACGACAAGCTAGATAATAGACTAGATTATAGGTCTGAATGATAGGCTAAAGAGGCTGTCTGAATGACTGTATGTATATAGAAAATAGTATAAAATGGCCTAAATGATCTAATTATCAGCTGATCTTGTGCACATGAAAACAAAATTCATAAAGACAGTAAGTATACCTACGTAGTGATCGAATTCAACAACAAAATAACTTGAGATAACTCATAATTAGAAGGAAATTATTATCTATTGCATTGTTAAACATACTGAAATATAACCAAATGAATTTATGAAGAAACGAAAATGAAAAAAAATGAACCTTTTGTAACTTGATCTTAAGATATCAAAGTAATCTACACTACGTACTTGTCAACATAAGACTGAACAGTAAGCTGAAAAGACTAGAAAGGAAATTGAAAGCAAACTAGGTGCACAATTGGTCACTTTTAATCTATGAAATAAGAACTAGATTATCAACACAATAGTATAATAAAACACACACTATAGGAAACAATGAAATGAAAAATTTCAGGAAATCAAATCACACAAACAAATTATAAATGAACTACACTAACTGCAAGGAAAGAGGTGACGAAAATACACACAAGAATGAAAACCACTGGTTGATGAGGGGCCCTCTCAGCAATCAGGGTGATGCTTCCTAAACTCTTACATGAACAAGATCATATACACAGCAGGAATATAACTTCTATTAAAAATGTGAAACACTATTACACAGTCTCTCTTTGAAATTGACTGATAGAATGTAAAAGTAGCTAACTACGCTCTCGTTTGGAGGCGAATATATATAGTGTTTACAGGGATGAGCGGGTCGAACCTTTCAGTGGTCGATTGCTCCTAAATCATTCAACCATTATTACAAACAAATGACCATAAGGCAATGCACAGTGATCCTCCTTCTTCCTCGTGTGACTGTTCTCCCTTGCATGTGCTATAGCATGAGGATTCCCTTTGATGTGGATTGGTTTCATGGTGTCAAGCAGAGGAGGCAATTTGATGAGACTTCTAGAACAAAGGTCATTCTAGCATCCAAAAGTGTGGACACATAACAGTTGTAGGCCGTTTTATCCTTTAACGTTTCGGAATCTACCAACAAACATTGCACGGTTTGATCGACGAGCTGGATGGTAATTTGGATGCGCTCTATGCATATCTAGCATGATGTGGGTCCATCTATTGGATCATCCAAAATATCATAACCTAAAAACAAATTCATACATATATCAAGCATGCTCCTAAATAATATCAAATTTAATCAATAAAATAGTGAAATAATAATATTAAACTAGAATTTGCATAAATCCAAATATATTCATACCTGAGGCTCAATGATAAGTTGTGTGACAGAAATTCATCAAAAAGATGACAAAATGGATGTCAAAAAGTTTAATTTACCAACCAAAAATGGTGAAAAAACTAAGATCAACATTCCCCCAAACTAGAGAAATTCCAAGTCCCATTGAGCAAAACAAAGAGGAGTTAGGAATAAGGCTGAGCTATGTTAGCAGCTGCCTTTGACTTAGAAGATGAAACAGAGGATTTAAACTTCAAATTCTTGGTCTGATATTTTAAAACAACACACCTATCCTCTTTAGACCTATGTGACAAATTGATCGCCTTGTTGAGGTCTTCGACAAATTTAACTTGCAGATGCAAATCCTTACTCTCGTGTTGCAGTTCTGCAATTAAATTGGTGTATTCCTCATTCTTCCTTGTTGATTGCTCCAACTCCTGAGTTAATTGATCTACTGTCAGCTGGTGAGGAGTGGATGGTTCCGTGGGTTGCTTGGTTTTTGGAGGTGTATTTAGTTCATCAAATGATATCTCAAGGTCAATGAAAGAAACTTATTTTTCAGGACTCATGTCCTGGGCAGATGCATGGACATTCTCACAAGCAACATATTTAAGTAATATGGTTGAGACACTAGCCAATGCATACAAAGGTGAGTCTAGGTTAGGTTTATCTGCTTCGGTCATACCATCTAGATGACCGGTCTGAATACCAGGTTGAACTGTGGTCTGGACGCTAGGTTGAACCATGGACTAGATAAACTTTGCCTTCTAGTCTCTGGTACGAGGTCATGGTAAGGGTACAAACTTAGAAGATACATGGTTAACAGGGGTAGAATGGGGAGATGGACTTGCCTCTGATTTGTCTTTGTCAAGATGGAAAACATTGGGGATTTTCTTCTCTAAGGACGGGCTTTGAATGGATTCACGATTATGGAGATGCTGAGGGCATTTTCAAATGTTGAGATCTAGATTCAAAACTTTAAACACAAAAGTATCCCAGAGTCTAATTCCACTCTTTAAGCTGATCTAAGATCAAGAGATTAATCAGACTATGGTGATATAAAATACCTTTAGGGTTAATGGTATTTTTCCTAACCTGGGTCGACATTTTCTCCATGCTTCTAAGGAAATAAAAAGGAAAATTGAGAAACTTCTTATCAACAAAATGTGCTAGCAAATGAATATGGAAAGCTTTAAATACACTGAAATTACCATTTCAAGTGATAAGGTGGATGATGAAAATCAAAGGGTTGATGTATTCTAGCTTAATCAAGTTTTGGTGAAATCCCTTGATGCCTACAACATGCCGGTATTCTTGTTTAAGAGCAAAGTTGTGGGATGCCCGTGGAAGAAACCAGTTGGCAGCTTAGTCGCAAGGGTAATAGACTCCTCAGTGATTGGAAAGATGAGATGACCAAACCTGTCCATCCTCCCATCAAAACCCATCATGAAAAGCAACAAAATTTCTTCATCATATCCTTGCAGCAGGTGAAGAAATGGGTTCCACCCAGCCCAGAAAAATATCTCTTGACACTCTCGAAATTCTGGTATCTAAAATAAATCTTGATAACTCTCAGGTTCAAAGTGATTCAGTATTTTTTTAGACAAAGGAAAGGATGCAAATCTCACAAATATTATAGGGTTATAGTGACTAAAACAACTCTGAAAGGATGATAGTAGGTGAGGGAGACATAATAGAAATAAAATCACAAGAGGGTGGTTAAAAACGTGCTCCATTCAATCGATCAAATGATGACACCAAGACTCAGCATGTTTAGGGGATCATGCCATTATGACAAATATTGATTTATGTGTCATCAAAGGATGCATGCATTAATGAGCTCATACGGTTTCGATCAGTTCAACCATGTCAAAAGTAAAACTTTGGACATGTTGAATGTATTAATCAATGCGATTTCATAAACCATATTCACATCCATAATAACTTAAGTTAACACGAGGATTGATCACTTGATGGTTTTTACATGGAAGAGGATAAGAGGGTAAGTGTGATGACAATATAATGATGGCTGAAAAGTTTCTAATTTCATATCACATCCATATGGGGGGTTTAAGCTAGATCATATTATGTCAAAAAATGTACAAAATCATGGGTCGAAATTAGTCATAATGCTCTTATAAGCATGTAGATGTGACTTGATAATCATAGGTATAGCTCAGCTAATTTAAATTTTTTCCCAGAAACAAAACTAAGCTAACACCATAACACACTTAACCATTAGTGCTATAATATCAAAACTTTTATTCAGAACATCATTTGTCATTTCATTCAGACCAGCATTCGATCCTTCATATGGTCCTCCATATAGGTTTTTTCTGTAAAAACATGCTTTACTGGATCAGATTGCTGCTAAATGAATCTTTATATAAATAGTTAGAAAAATAAAGACAGTATAATCTTCACAACATAATCTTCCTCCCCCAAACCAAATATATGGCGTGTCCTCAAGCCATGCAAGAAAAACTAAGTAATTTCAAAATACTTTAATACATAGGTCTATCATGTTGTTATCATTTTTGCAAGAAAAAGAAAAAACTAACTAGTAAAATGGAAATGATTCAGATATGTTCATTTATCAGAAACAACAGTTCTTAGAAAGATCAGGTGAATAATGACAGTATAATTGAAAAAATGCCATAAGAAAAACTAGTCATCCATGCCTCATTGTAAAGATTTCTTGTCATCTCAAGAATATTTCTAAGTTTACCCTAGAGTTTGTGAGATTCTATAGCTATGGGTCCCATTTTTAGGATAATCATATCCTAGGTATTGGCTAAATTAGATGGCCGGATCCAAGTCCAACTTACAGCCATTCTCTAATGACATCATAAACAATTGTCCTACATATGTATTTATATATATTCTGGTTTCTTTACAAATATATTATCATTTTTTGAACCATGTGCATAGTGGTGCATTAACCAGATCTCTTTTACTTGATATTTTCCAGCTTCCAATAGGCATGTTCAATACCCTGGCGGGTTTACCTTGGTACCATGCAAGCATAGCCCCGCTGCCAGCAGGCATGTTCAGTACCCCGACTAGTTTACTTGCATTTACCAAGCTTCCTTGTTTTTAGATGTTACTTAGCATTGACCCACTTCTAGCAGGCCTGTTTAGTACCCCAACGAGTTTGCTTCGTATAATGATTTTTACTATATGGAATTCGGTTGGTACTAGAGCGTGCTAAGCCTACTAAACAAATAATTCAAATTTAGAACAAAGCTCATAAGTAATTTTTATAATGGCCTTAATTAAGGATCATGTCAAAAGAGAATAAATTAATGATGTTCTTTGAAGTTTCAATCTATCTTCTTCATAAAAGGTTAGTAATGTTTCCCACAAGTAGAAATTTCACTTACTTTCGAGTTACAACAAAAATGCTGAAGAGACAAGTTTTGATGACAAGTATAGGCTGAATTAGTAGTCCATAGGTGTAAGATGAGAATCTGAGGAACATGATAATTAGAGTAGGTCTTTCAAGAAATTGTTCTATTAAATAAAAAATGTACATGTCTGAATCAAAATACCATATATAAAAGAATAACAAATCATAGAATAAATGGTTAAGGATGATATACAAAGAATTATTTAATTGTAATATAAATTTTAATTTTGATAATAATCAGAAAGAAAGTGTTAAGATATATTATGAGTATTTTAAAGCACTTCCCTTTTCAGATAATACTCCATGAGATGCTTATAGAGATAAAGTATTTGTAATCAAACTGCAACACCACTTGTTAGATGATTCGTATTTATTCATAACAAAGCATCTATAAAATTCATAAGAATGAGAAAAAGGAAAAAGAGTCTTTATGCTTTAATTTGACAAAACTGCAACAAATGATCATGGGAATAAAACTTCTATTTAAATGCAGTTAATTTGTTAGAAATGACTCTTACTTATTTGGGTGAACATAAACATATTTACATATATAGAATTAATAAAAACCCAAAATAAATTTAAGGATCAGGAGGAGGAGGAATAATTTCCTCTTCAACCAATTCCATCTCCTTTTGCTGCAAGACATTTTGTACGAAATCCTGTTTAGATATTGATTGATGGTAAAGTCTAAGTCTGTGTCCATTTATTACAAAGGAAATTTGTGAACCATCAATTGTCTTAATTTCTACTGACCCATTATCGAAAGTTGTAACTACTTCATATGGACCCATCCAAGGAGTAGTTAATTTTCCTTTAATATTTGTGTACCTTGAGTCAAATAGGAATGCCCAATCTCCAGTATTAAATTTTTTTGCTTAATAAATTTGTCATGCCATTTCTTCCATTGATTTTTTAATAACATTGTTCTTTGGAGTGCATCCTATCTAATTTCATCTAACTCATTAATTTGTAACACTCGTTGTTTCTGTGCTTCGTTCAAATTGATGCCTAATTGTACTGCCATGCGAAAGGTATTAACTTGAAATTTTATAGGTAAAATTACTTATTTTCCATACACTAACTCATAGGGGGTATGTTCGGTAGTGTCTCTCCATGCTATCCTATAGGCCCACACTGCCTCTGGGAGACTGTCTGCCCAATCCTTGTTGTCCACCCTATATGCAAGTTAATTAAAGATAACATACAGAGTGTTCAATATAAATTGTCAACCCAGGGAAGTCTCTTATTTCAAGGATAATATGCACTATATATGCTTTAAACACTAAGTAGCTGATGCTGTAAGTAAATGATCCTAATTTTTTCTTCGGCCACACTCATCCCATAATCCACTTAATCTAATCTACTTTCTCAATAATGCAATCATAAGTACCTCCTACGATTCTTAATCTAGGATTGAAAGATTCAGGAAATAACAACTAGATTACTTTTGCAGAAAGTAAAATCCTTGATTACCAAACCATCTAAATATCCATCCAACTATCTTGATTTAGTTATTCTAGAAATACAAAGCATATGAATTGAATTCAACTACTCTAGAAATTCAAAGTATAGGAATTGAATTCAGCTATTCTAGAAATTAAAAGTATAGGAATGAAATTATGCAATTATAAATGCAAAGGAACAAACTGCAAATATCTAAAGAAAATAGTAATTGAAAGAACTAGGGATGAACAGGGCTATCACGGCCATCACATAGTTGCATAAAAGACAGTTAACCTATACAACTGACTGATACACCACACCACTGTAGTTTTACAGGAGATGCAATTACTGATTATTCAAATGACACACTGTAAATTAATAACAGTTGCAGCTTACTATAAATAAAGGAAATTATCACAAAATCACACAATAGAATAAATACAATACCTAATTAACTCAGCAATCCCTATTGGAAGGCGGGCCCAGCCTTCACATAGAGATGCTGGAAGTAACACATGTTAAAATGTTGAGATCTAAAGAATCAACTCCTTGTATTAAAAAGTGGCAGATGAACACACAACCTTACTCATAGCTGATACAATAATTTGGTTAAAAGTTCAACCCCTGGCTCAGAATGGTTCCCCATATTTATGCAACTACAATCATAATATCTTCCTACTATTATCAAGCATCCATGAATATCTATGATCTTTAGGCTACCCTAATTACAATAATTTGTTACAGTCGTGGCAAGATAAGAGCATAAGATATAGGGAAGTTGTTATTCAAGCTAGAAATAATGATCATGATTGATTGAGAAGATATCCCGTAGATTACAACTACTTTTGAGCAGTGACACACTATTGCCTCCAAATATGTCGCAATCTGTTACAGCTACCCTTGTACAACTCGCATGGAATAATACACCGGGACCACATTCTTTGGGCAATGATGGAATGGATGGCGATCAACTTTAGCAATGAATTTCCATCCCTCCTTTGGCATGTTCATCCCGCTACACCTATATTCTCTATATCTTGAAATATATTTATAAAACCATCATATGTTAGCATAATTAAAGATGTAGAGCCCTGATTACCACAATCCTAAGCATTAATAAAATAAGACAATGACTAACTATATCTGTATGACTTGATGGACCAAGTGAGGGAACACTGAGGGAAAAAGATCTCTTTAGCATGCATAAAAGAGTAGGGTGAGGAAAAAAGAGTTGGATAAGGGTGGTCAAAAAGGGGCCAGTTCTAGGCCCAACATCTCCCCCCCAAATATCCTGTTGCATGTCCTTGTCTAACAACCTCCATTATTTTGAATCTGAATCTAGAATTATGCTTTGTTCATGGAGAGAAGAAAAGTTGTATGGGAATTCAGATGTTCCTTATTTTTATACAAATCCCTTATGGACAACCCAATATCTCCAACACTTCTACTCTTCAGCCCTTGTTAATGAGAAATCTTCCCTGTACGGTTTTGTTGGCTACCAGATGAGAGGAAATTTAAATTTTAGTCTAAGCCAATTAACCCCCATTCCCTCATGCATCCAACATAACCCTCAATCCTGGAAAGTGCTTGTTCAAAATTATTGTAACAGTAGGGGTCCCCATTTCCAAGGGTTGGAGAGGCAACCCACCATATGTGCAGACTACCTTCCAAAGCTATTTGTTGATGCATGGAAATATGGCTAGTACAAGTATAAATAACCCTTTCCTAAAGTTCCATTATATGTCAAGTTTGGATGGGACATGAGAGTAGACTGTGATGTTGAGCAAGGAGAAGATAAGGATTCCGAGGTTTGCTTCAGAAGCAAAGATTAGAGTGGGCCTCATTATGAGAGAAAGTTTGGAAAGACCTTTCCCATTGAACATGATTAATCACAAAGGAGGAAAAATCCCTCAGCTGAACATCACCTAAGAAAGGAACAAGATTTGAATGGCAGTCCAAAGGACAAGCCATCTCATGCAAATAAAGCTCACATAGCAAATTCTGGTCCTCAAAATCACTTTCCAAAAATGTTTCTAGGAATTTCGCTGAGGTTTCTATTTCATATGATCTCCCTTCTTTCATAGAACTCATTTTAAACCAAATAAACTGCTCGACTAAAAACACAGGGTAAGAGGAGGATGGTACTCTGGTACCCAATAATTCCTGAGAAAGAGTATACAGCTGGTCTTTTTCCACATGCATGGACTTGAATTTTTTTATCTCCTTTAGCTCCTTCTGTAGTTCTTCCCAGTAGAGTTTTTTAGGTCATGAGTTATTCTACCCATTTTTCCTTTAGTTTCCTGATGGTCTTTCTATGTTTAGAGAGGGAAACCATCCCTTCTTGATATCTCTCCACCTGACTCCTCCACTTCCTCACTTGTATTCTCAGGATCGAGAGTTATTCTGTAAGCTTCATGATTTCCTCTTCTTCAAGATGTTCTTCCTTATCAGAATCCAAATTAATAAAATTTTGAGGAAGTTGAGTCTATACCTTATCACCTGATGTGCCACTTTGAACATATTCCACTTCTGAGATCACTTCTAGGGGTGCTGGTTCTTGTGTAACAACATCCCTTCCTGGAATTTCTTTTGCAGCAACTTCAACCATAGGTAGTCCTGAAACAACTTCTGGAGATGTTGGTTCTTGTGTAACAACATCCTCTTTTTGGAGTTCTCCTATATAAACTTTAGTATCTGATTGCAAGGATGTTGGTTCTTGTGGGACAACTTGCTCCTGAATTTTAAACTCCTTATCTACCTGATTATCAGCTGCAACTTCAACAGGAGGATGCAAGGTCATTGGTTCTTGTGTAACAGATCCCTACCCTTCTCTTTCTTCATCCTGCTGGGATTGTAGAGTTGCTTTCATGTCTTTTTTAATATGGAGTTGTTCCTCAAGGATTTTAGTGTCCCCTGAGGATTGTGATTGCATTTCTTCATCCTCTTCTAAATCCAAATTAGGAATGATATCCATTTCAGGCTTGGATTCTTGTTTCATCCTGAGAGTCTCCAGAGATATTTCCAGGGATGTTGGTTCTTGTGTAGCAACATCCTGGTTTACTTTCTCATCTTCTTTCTATTGGGATTCCATTTCTATTATCTCTGTTTCATGAGACAGTTCATGAGTCATAGTGCAAATTTCTTCATTAAATTCCAGAACGTCTTCAATCCTTGGTTCTTCTTCCCCCATTTGGGTGGCAACTTGAACAAGAATATTCAAGGATGATGGTTCTTTTGTATTAGCTTCTTGTTCAACCTCATCATCATTCTACTACTGGGGTTCCATCCCTATTGGTTCTATGCCCTGAGAAGGTTCAGGGGTCACAGTGCAAACTTCTTCAACAAAATCAGGAATAACCTCATCCTTTGGTCCATCTGTCCCAATTTGGGTGGCAATTTCAATAGGAATATTCAGAGATGTTGGTTCTTGTGTATCAACATCCTGTTCATCTGCTTCTTCCCTTTACTCGAGTTTCTCTTGGGGAGCCTCACCATCCTTCCAATCAAGTTGTCTCTGTTCTTCCACAGGTATAGGTACGGGCTATTGGGTCACAAAGGCACAAACTATGACCTTGTAACTTGACTGGTTAAATATTTCTCCACACACATGACAAACCACTCTTTATTCCTCATCACCAACCTCAGAAAAAGTTGATCCTTCTAATTGGTCTGCAGCTTCAACCAATGTGTGCAGTTTCCTTTCACCCTGTTTCCTGCACACTTCCTTCGAATTTTCTAGTTCCTTCCAGAGTGATTATACTTCCTCCTTTAATAGCCCATTTTCATATAGAAGTCCTTCAATTTGAGGTTCTTCTGCAGCTGGTTCCTGTAGGGCATCATTTGCTTTGGGTCTCAGAATGGGGAACTCGATTTGTTCTTCTATGGTTTCCCATATTGCCCATGCTACTTTTACTGCTATAAATTACCTGATTCTTTTTCATCTTATTGGTGATGATACCCGTATTTCATCTTTTGATCTCCTCCTTTTTCTTCGTGGTGCTGGAATTTCCAGATTTGCGGCTGATGTGGAAGGGATATCCTCTGTTTCAACATTTTCTTGTTCTTCCTCAATCAGGGTTCCTCCCCATTCAGGGGAAGATTCAATGGTCAACACCTCCGTGTTTTCTTCTGTTATCATAGCTCTAACATCTTCAGTTTCAACTGTCATGGCATCTAATACTGCTCCAGTTTCAGCCTCTATTGTCAGAGATGCCATATTATTTAATCTTTCTATAGGGTTTTCTTATGCATTCTCCTCCAATTGTTATGCTTGGTCTCCTAATTGATCCTCCGATCTAGTCTCATTCCCCCCCAACTAAATTGGATGGAATCTAAACCTCTTGTTGGTCTACATTCCCCCCCAACTATTGATTGGCAGGCTCTTCTTGGTTTTGAACAGGCCCCATGAGAATAGGTAGTTCTATTTCCTCTTCTATTGGAACACTGGGAAAAAGAGCGGGTTCCTAAATTTGACTTGTAAATTGCTCCCCAGTTTTTTTTTGTTGAGATAGGACCCGTAAAATTATTAATTTAATTAGGCCATGGCGGGTAAGGGAGGAGTTTGGATGCTTGGTTGTTCTGACAAACCTTGCCATATGGTGTAAATCATTGAATAAATAAAATGGAATGTTTAGCAAAGCCATGTGACAGAGATGAGATAATAAAGGAAATTCAGAGTGATAAATCGTTTGATACCTACCTTCAGAGGTGATATACTTCTTGAGGAAAATTTCTACTTGATCCCATGGCCGAGGTAGTGACTGTAACGCTATCCCCCTCTATGAATGTTGAATGTGAAACCCTTCTCTTAGAAAATCCTATATTGCTGCAATATTGGGGGTTCTTCATCCAAACCAGGCTCTTCCCACCTGAGGAAGGCCAGTGACCTCAACCACTATTGCTTCAGAGCCTTTGATATGTAACCCTCGAACTTCTGAGTGAGTTTCTGTAAGATTCAAGGAAAATTGTAGAGCTGTCTCGTAGTGAAACTCATTCAGGCCTTGGAAGAATTCAATCCATCCTGTAGCTTGAAAAATAGCAAAAACTTCGACATTTATTCTGAGTTCTCATGTGTTTGGAGGTTCATGCTGAGCTAGGATACCCATGTTTGTTTTCCTTCAGAAGTGTGTTGCAGTCCGATAGATTACAAATCCCAACAATGGAGGTTAAAGCACATAGTATGCATGAAAAGATAAGAGTGGAGTTGGGTAAATTCAGGAAGTTTTAGATCATAGGAATGTTTGGAATTTATCCCAAATTAGGAAAGGTGGGAGTTATCAGGTAACATAAATAGTCATTAAGTCATATGAGTGGATGGTTAATGATATGGAGGTGTAATAATGGGCACATAACATAAGGTATGATTAATATTGTCAGATCCAGTTAATACTTAATCAAGTAGATAATTAGAACCATACCTTTGAAAATATGCAATGGATGGTGACCTTTGGAAAATAGTAGAGCATGTGAAGTGCAACCATTTAAGTGTAATTATTATTGCAGGTATCATGTAATGACCTTTTCTAGCGGCAAACCAAAACCATTGTGTCAAATTGGTCAAAAACATTATGAATGCTAGAATATAAATCGGAATTTCCAGTGTTAGGAATCAGAGCCAGATATGGAAGAGTTGTTAACCATGGTTGCAAAGAATTCTTCCAATAATGGAGGAGTCATAGCCGCAGACCATAAAGAAATCAAGCAGTTTAGCATATTCACGACCTTGTATTATAGAAAAATCGGCCAATTGGGGTGGATTCATAGCTGCCGGAAAAGGTGAAAATAGACAAAAGTGAAACGGTGTCGCAACTGCCAGAAAAGGTGAAAATGCTTTAAGCTGGCGGAAGTTGACAGTGTTGCAGCTGCATGGAATGGAATGGTGTTGCAGCTACGCAGAATGAGGTAAAGGTGGAAATTTACGGTGTTGTAGCTGCACGAAAGGGGGAAAAATGGCAATTATTTTGAAGGTGTTACAGCTACGCAAAATGGGATAAAGGAATGTGTTGCAGTTGCAATATATTTGTTCAAGGAATTTTCTTATGATGCAAGAAGTTACAGAAGGACGACCTTGGTCAATAGGCCCGATGATGACCACCGCTCCTTAGGTGCTTCCTTGCACATTTTATTTTTTTAAAAGAACAGATCAAGTGCTAAAGAAAAGGATAACAGTAACAGTAAAAATATTAATTTATTTATGTAAAAAAAAAATTATGTAAGATCTATAGTGATTAACTAAGGATTGACAGGGGCATAGAAAGATTCATTCCCTTGTTCTAACTGGTAGTCCGGATCAATTGCAATCTGTGAACTGAATGTGTCTTTTGAAAAGGGCTTATGGTACAGTTGTTTCCTGTGACCATTAGCAAATAATGGTGCACAATTCTCATCAATGGTTACGAGGCGGACTGTATCATTATCAAATACTCTATCTACCAAGTATGGGCCCAATCATCTTGTCCATAATTTACCCTTGAATTCCCTTTTGAATCTTGAACCGTATAATAATGCCCAGTACCCCTCACATAAGACTTTATTTTTGATGAATCGGTCATGCCAAGTGTATTACTGTTCCTAGATTAATACTATCTGATCCACAGCAGCTAAATGGTTCTCGTCAAGTTCATTCAATTGATTCAATCTTCCCTTTTGAGCTTTGGTCACATATAAGTTTACCTCCATAGTTGTCTTCAGAGTATTAATTTCAAATTCAATTAGGAAGACAACACTTTTCCCATACACCATGTCATAAGGAGAGAAACCTATAGTGTTGTGCCAAGTAGTATGATATGCCCAAAATGCTTCTGAAAGTTATCAGCCCAATCTCTACGATGGATCTTGACCGTCTTGGTAAGGATGGCTTCAATAAATTTGTTAGTGATTTCCACTTGGCCATTGGCTTGGGGATGGTATGGTGAAGCTATCCAGTGTTGAATATGGTACTTTCATAGTAGAGCTTCGAATTGATTCGACACAAACTAAGGTCCTCCATCGGTAACAACTTCCTTGGGTACTCCGACACAGGTAGAAGCACTTTTCCCATACACCAAGTCATAAGGAGAGAAACTTGTAATGTTGCGCCAAGTAGTACAATATGCCCACAATGCTTCTGGAATTCTATCAGCCCAATTTCTACGATGGCTCTTGACTGTCTTGGTAAGGATGGCTTCATTAACTTTGTTAGTGCTTTCCACTTGGACATTGGCTTGGGGATGGTATAGTGAAGCTATCAGGTGTTGAATATGGTACTTTCGTAGTAGAGCTTCGAATTGATTTGACACAAAATGAGGTCCTCCATCGATAACCACTTCCTTGGGTACTCCAAAACAGGTAAATATTTCACCACACAGGAAATCAATCACAGCCTAGTCATTGGATTTCACTAGAGCCACAACTTCTACCCATTTTTTCATGTCTACTTCTTCATTTGGTTCATACAACTCTCTTAAAATTCTATTCTTCTAACCTCTAACTTTGTTTCTTAATGAAGATGATGTAGGATTTGATTCATTACTTACCTCTGATCATGTTCTTTATCGTCCACCAACACTTGATGGTTCACCATGTTCATGAATTCTGGGCATTTATAATGGTGTTCTTACTGTTGGTGTATGAGGAGTTAACTGTCCTCCATGTATGCAATGTTAATTTTCTTCAGCTTCTGCATGAGCTGTAACTATGTCCTCTTCAACCAACTTATCAATGTTCACATCCCATGCTTCTTCTTCCTTAAACACCACATATATGTTGATGACATACTTCTTGGTAATGGGTTTATAGAGTCTATATGCTTTAGATTCTTCACTGTATCCAACAAAATACATTTCTGACTTCTGTCATCTAACTTTCTCCTTCATCATACTTCGAGCCATGTTCATAATGGTTCGTTATTTCTTTCTGCCACTCCATTTTCCTGTGGAGTGTAGAAAGCAATAAAATATCTTTTAATTATATAATATTGAAAAAATTCCACAAATTCATTTGACATATACTCACCTCCTCTATCTAATCTCAATAATTTAATAAATCTGTCACTCTCCTTTTCAACTATAGCTTTAAAACTTTTAAACACATCATAAGCTTGAGATTTCTGTTTCAACAAATACACCCAATTTTTTCAACTGAAATCATCAATGAAAGACATAAAATAAACAATACCAGTCAAATAAGGTGTTTGCATCGGTCCACACAAATATCGGTGTACCAGCTCTAATGGTGCTTTTTCTCCATATGAGACTCCATAAATGAATTTCTCTCTATGATGCTTTCCCAATATGAAACTCTCACATGATATTGTTGGTTGCTCAATACTGGGAAACCTTTTTACCATCTACTTCTTCTATAGAAAATCTAAGCCACCAAAATGTAAATGGCCATACCTCAAATTCCATAACCATGATTGGTCTAAACTCTTAGTTTTATAAGAATTCAAAGAGTTAGTCAAATCATTTCTCATAATTAGCGGAAACATTCTATTCTTGGTCATCTTTACTATGGCTATCAACTGCTTACTTGGATATTTGTCATAAATAGTGCATACCTTGTTCTTAAAGAATACTCTATACTCTTTCTCTAACAATTGTCCAACACTTAATAAATTACACATTAAACCATGAACATAATAAACATCATGAATTGTTCTTCTTTTACCATTCTTCACATAGATAATAATCACTCATTTACCATTAAATTTTACCTTATTGTCATTACCTAACTTCACTTCAAACTGAATGCTTGTATCTAGACTTGAAAATAATTCATATTTTCCAGTCATGTGGTTGTTGCATGCGCTGTCCAAGAAACATATATATTTTGAACTTTCCTGGGTGAAATTACATGTTAAAAACATAGGGTGCTCTTCATTTTCAGTCTCCTCTATGATTTGTGTATATAGTTTACTAGTATCTTCTTGATTCTTCCAGCACTTGTTAGAAAAATGCCCAAATTTATTATAATAGAAACATTGAAATTTATATCTATCATACATTTGATTTCCTGGCTGCCATGTTATATTGCTACTTCCCCTTACACTAGGAGTATTCTAATATAACTTCTCTTCAGATCCTGAATCATTTCTACTATCACTATGATCAGCAGTTCAACCTCCTCTTCCTATGTTACTAGCTCTTCCTCTGCCTCTACCTCTAGTAACATGTAATTGAGATTTAAAAGCATTTTCTAATAAAGTATCATCATACCTATTCATTCTTGATTCATGAGCAATCAAAGAACTAGTCAGCTCATCAATGTGCATTTGACTGAGATCCTTAAACTCTTCAATTGGAACAACCACTGCTTCAAACTTCTTCGACAAACATCTCAGCAATTTTTCAATCACACATTGATATGAGAGGTCTTCACCATACTACCTTAGTGGGTTTACAACGTTCATAACTTATGTCATAAAATTATCAATAGTTTCATTGTCCTTCATCTTCGGATTCTCAAAGTCCCTTCTCAAGTTCTACAACTTAACATTCTTCACCTTGGTCACACCTTGATAGCAAGTTTCAAGAGTGCCCAATATTTCTTTGAAGACTCAGCACTTGATATCTTCTAAAATATGGATTCACTTAGGCCTTGCTGAATAAGACTGACAGCTTTATTATCCTTCTTCCTATTTTCTTTCAACATAACACGCTCAACATTTGACAGGGCCAATTTAGCATCTTGATTAGCTGGTTCCACATACCCAAGCATAACAAAATCCCAAAGATCCTGAGCATGCATGATAGTTATCACCTTAATATACCATGTTTCACACCTTATTTCAATCAACACAGAAATTTTGGATGTATTACACTGCTGTTAGTAGCCATCACAAATTAAATTCCAAACTACTGTAAAGAGAAAAATGAAAAATAAGACTCAACCACGCTTTGATACCACTGTGGGAAGGCAAGGGAGTGTTACTCTCTGTTTCAGTAATAGTTACACATCACTTAAACCCAAATCAACACCTACAGGACTCTTGCAGTTGATAGTTGCAGCTAACAGTAATCTATAGGTGGAGTTGCAACTATGTTGCAGCTAACTTTTCAACTAACAACAATCTATAGGACAGTTGCAACTGTCTATTTATTGTTGCAGCTGAGTTGTAGTTGACTGCTTAACTCCGTTTTGATGACCCCTGCATTTATAAAACAAAACTAATATATTGTTTCAGCAATCAATCACATTTAATAGAAAATATACTCTAATCTTTTCAAATTGCTACAACAAACTAACTTAAAAATAACTATGAGTTTTCAAACTTAAAAACAAAGTATAACAGAAATATACACAGTAAAATATGCGAGTTTTAACTCTGTATATATATTTCTATATTTCTCTCTGTCTTCTCTATCTCTATGTATAAATCTGTGTCTCAATAATAATTACAAAATTAGTATTTATAGATTTTTCAGCATAATCGGTCATTAAGTGCTAATTGACCCTTCACAATTAAAATAACTCTAATTACTCTGTTACAGTGTTACAAACTGGTAGAATAAACTATGTTGGATTTTCAGAAAATGATATGCACTTTCTATCGCGATCATGTTCAGTCAAAAAGAATTTTCAAAAATTAATAATCTGATGTCGGTGTGGCGGTGTTGCGGCTCTTCAGTCTTTCAGCGGTTACAAATTTGGGCAGTGTTTCCTTTTCAAAATTCCGCTGGTTAGCGAATTGAGCGATGTTGTCTCTTCACAGTTTCAATGGGCAATCGGTGGAGTAATTAACAGCTTCCAACACATATGACATATGCTCATAGATCCCACAAGGGGATGAAATTGTTTTAGTTGTACCTAGAACTGGTAATGCTAGTTTTAAAGTTTGAAAAAAATGGTGGTATCCTTGAATATTTTCTAAAAATATGAGCCTAAAGTTATGATATTTCCATGGCTATTAGCGAACCTCAGGATTAGCCAATGAAATGACATGAAAAAACAACTTTTTATTCTTCTTGGCTAGGACTAAAATCGTTCCTAATCTTGCACTTGTTTTTTAACAGGTGGAAAATTTCTCTTGGAAAATGCATGAATCTAACAAGCTATTTAAACACATTCAGGAAAGACCTCAAAGATCTTCTAGTTTATTTTTTTCTCACTATACACTTGCAATTGGGCTATTGTTATTGTCCAGCGCTATGAAAAAGTTCACTGCACTACACACTATCAATTGAAACTGTTGTAGGTGCAAAAACAAATGGTTGTTGGTTTAGTACCCATACTCTTTTATTGTGAAAAAATAGATGAATAAGACAAACATCATTCTTCTCTAATTGGCATTATTTTGTAGTTTTGTAATTTATTTACTGCAAATGTGTTAACATCATTTCACTTTCAACTATTTCTTTCTTTCGATCGTTATTGCAACATTGATGCATTTCATTAATAGCTGTAATGTTATTTATGAAGCAACGTTTTCTTTTATGTTTCATGGAAAAATACATTTCATGTACGAAATGTGTGATTCTTTCTAATAAAAATCCTAAAAAAAATTCAAGACTAATCAGTGGAAAAACTTGGAAAGTGTACAATGCTAACATTTTTCAAACAGTCTACACAACAAATTTGCCCTCTTGGAAGAACTATTGGAATTTGGTTTTTATTCTTACCTATCATGAAACATTTTTTTTAAATTTTACCCTTCAAGAGTGAAAGTTTTCTAAAAAATTTACCCTTCAAGAGTGAAGGTTTGCTAAAAAATTTACCCTTTAATAAATTTTTTTGTTAATTTTTTTTAAATAATATTTTATTTTGACATTTTTATATTAAAATAAAAAATCTTCATTATTAATATTTATCATGGTACACTAACTTGATTCCTATTTAATTTATATACCATTTATGTATTGAATTAATATTATATAAAAATATAAGTTTAAAAGAATAATCACAAATACACATCAATAAACATAAAAAATGATTCTTTAATTCCATAATTGAACCACTCCATTATGTGAAGTTGAAATTTTGTTTTCTTGTTTATCAAGCAAGAGAAACAAGAAAAGTATATTATACTGAGATTGAAGAACAAAGTTAAAAAAAATAGAGGAGTTTCATCTTTATTTGTCTTAATTACTGTTGGTTGTCTTAAATAAGCAATTTTATGCTTGTTTGAGCCATTGCTAGCTAAGTGTTTGTGGATTAAATGACAAGAGGAATCTCACTCAATACAAGTACCTCATGCAGCTATAAAACAGGCAAGGAGGTAGGTGCGGCAGGTGATAATATACTCCATGAATTAATCGTTGTGATCTTTATGTCGAGCAGAGTTGTTAGATGAAGTGAGGTGAACATGTTTTAATAGTATGTCTCATCAACCATGCGCCCAGGAAGGTTTTGATATGTGTACTACTCTCTTTAACATGAACTAGAAATGAGGTTGTTTTAATCCCCATCCACGACATGCCCATGAAGGCTTTGATATGTGTACTACTCTCTTTAACATGCCCCAGAAATGATGTTGTTTTTATTGTGACCTGTTCGATGGTGATCCTGAGTTTGGTGGCACCGATGACAATTCTGGGTTTGGCTAATGGATATTGTCGTGGTTAGTTTGGTCTTGGTTAGTTTGATAAGGTGAGAGAAATAATGTAATAGAGAAGGGTCCACTGTATCTCACAAGGGAGAAGTAGCAGGGGAAGAATGCAGAAGAATTGCAACAAATAAAATAAGCAGGAAGAATGAGGTTTGTTGCACCCTGTTACGGAGAAAACTTCCTATGGCTTGGGGTGTACCACAATAGATAGTGTAATCGCAAAAATAAATCCCTTCCTAGTATGAAAGAGAAATAAAACATCTAACAATAAAGGATATCGAAACATACCTTATTCCGAATGGTTGATGTAGATCCATGTTGAGCTTTTCCAGTCTCGCTTGTGTTAACAATTTTCTCTCTCAACAATCAGCAAACAAGACAAACATGCTATCTAATTGTATTAGACCTACTCTATCATATATAATCAATAATGTATAAGCAATTAAAAGCATCCATGGATTCAATATTCATTTAAATTCACATCATTGAACAGGAAAAGATATTTCTATTAATATAAATCAAAGATTACAAGAATGACAACCTCTATCGGCTCGCCTGCGAATCGGAGAAACTAAGTCCTCCACCTGGGCCTCCACCACCTCAATATTCCATCTCTCGATAGAAAGCTCACAAACAAAGGAAATATTGGGAAGAACACCAAGTTCTCCAAAGGACAAAGGGATGTAGACTCAAGTATAAGAAAGCTACGGAAACAATGGACTCCAGTTTTCGTGCTCTTCAATTCCTCTCTTTTCAATGTATCCAAAGGGTTCCTTATATAGTGCTTCAATGGCGTAATGGAAGGTCAAATACGAGTGATCTCAAGGCATATGGAAGGCCAAGATACAAGTGACTAGGATCCACATCAAGGAAAAATCCAAAACTATTTGTCCTTTTGCACACATCCTGATGTACGTGGGTTTAAGGGTCATATTTGTGTATATATGTGAGAATGGGTTTAAAAGTCACATATGGAAAATAATGAATGTTTTTAGGGATGATCTTGGAAACATCAAAGGTACAAAAATAGTCCATGGGGTCCAAAGAGTATGCAGAGGGACAGGGAAGGCCATAAATGTGTGATCTACCATGTGTGGTAAAATCAGTTGTAACAGATGCCCCCTAATGTGTGAGGTTAGAGGGATGATACGATGGCCGAAATACATTATAAGTCCATCCCATAAGTGGAGTGATGAAGAACCAGGCAGAAGAACTAGCCATCCAACAATACAGTACAAATATCTCTGCATATGACTTCAAATACATATAACAGTCCTGGATACATAAGAGTACAATGGCCATGAATAGGCATGATACAAAATATGACAAGTGTGGTCATCGCCACATACAATATAGATAGATCAACATCTCCATGATGAATATATACAAAGGATCATGATCTCCATGAAAGCTAAAGATATACAATGGATCAAGATCTCCATAATGGCTGAAGATATCTGACATACACTGGAATCAAGTCACGAGAGCTGAAATCTCATGAACACTGGCACGATCAAGGAGGTAGCATATATGAAATTCCACCAATATGGAAAGTCTTCTACACAAAAAGCTATGAGTACATGTCCTACTATGTGAATAAAGGTGTTGAGGTCGAACATAGTAGTCCATCGTCTGATTACTGGTCATTGATGTATATTGCTAACAGACGCAAGATCACCCACCAATAATGAAAATGGGAATCAAGGTACTAGATTGAAATCTAACAAGTGTGAATAAATGTGTTGAGGTAGAACACTTGAAAGAATCCATCAATCAGGGGACATTGATGTATTCCCAAAACTATCAGTGGCAAGAGAACCTACCACTAATCACTGCAAGTGTCAAGGCACTCAAAATGACTCTAGACTCCTATCCCAGAATAAATGATCAGAAGTCAATGGGATGAAATATAATAAAAGGAGGGAATTAAGGCATCCCCCATAATCCAACATGAGGTACTCAGCAAAGCTGTATAATGTGGAAGGACTCGATCATAATGTGCATGAACCAGTACTAGTACTGGGAATGGCTGACATGCAAAGTCAAGAAAACTAAGGAATGGCTGACTTAGGCTTCAACTTCCTTCAAACAAGAGCATAATGGCAAATGGTGACTGAATGTAGTCAGCACAGACTTGATATATAAAAACTGAGACATCTCTGTGACACTGGAGGCATCGATAGAGGCTCCAAAGGGATAGGAAGCTTAACCAATTGGTGGAGATAAACTTAGAGAAACGAGTACAGCTCCTAAAGTCAAACTATTAACCCAACCAATGAATGTGATATACAGTGCTCTATTCAAAGGTGACACGACTCAACTGCTACCAAAGATAACATCTTTTCATGTCTGGATTTTTGGTTTTTTTATTTTTTTGGACTTTTTCAAATATTTTGAAAAGCTTGAAAAAGAATAAAAGTGATTTATAGTTATAGAGTAGGAGGAGACGAGTGTCAAGGGGAAAAAAAACTAGTTCCAAGCAGTGGAACATACCTATTCTCAAAGCAAGGAAACATGTGTAGGACAATGATACTCAGGGTAAAGTCCCCTCCTGGTAAAAATGGGGAATCAAGCTGCAAAAGTTATATAAAATGGCTCTGCTTGGCTAGACATGAGACAAGATCAGACTATATGGCTGATAATCAAAGTTAGGGAATCTAGTTTAATGCTCAATAAGGCAGGCAAAACTCATGATAATGCAATTACAACTCGACATAAGGGAGTCCTGGGGAAAAGGCCAGCAAAAAGATCAAGAGGAGTATGAAGCTCTTGCACAAAGTCATGTCAATACTATACAAAGGACTTCCCCACCCTAAAGGAAAAATGTCAGCATGGGTACCAAATGCAAAACAGGTGCTAACTAGGGTACCCTCATATGGTCAAGCTCTACCATTCACATCATGTCACTTCTAGAAGAAACAAGGAGGTTCCCTGACAAGATAGAATGGGTTTGTACCTAAGGTTATAATGAAATGGTCATAAGGTCATGCAAAGTGCAAATGGATGTGAAACCTAACCTATATTCTAGTTTAGACATAATACCTGAAATCGACACAAACGGGTCAAAACCACGATCAAACCGCGCTCAAAATGGACTCGTACATCATCAAATTAGTTCAAAATGGTCCAAAATGGTCAGAAACGGTCAAAACTATAGAAAGTGGGTAAAAAATTTCAAAAAAATTCTATAAATAGTAAAAAATTTAAAAATTCAATATCATTTGAAATTTTTACTCATTTGAGCTCAAAACTTCTAACTTGAATTCCGGGAGCATCGTCCCGTGAAATTCGACATTGTTTTGATCCAGGTAACTCCTCATGTCCTCCTCTTCTTATTTCATGCAAATTTTTTAAGTTTTCATGGTCCATTTAATTTTCTATTCCATCCTAAATTGTGTGTTTCATCCCACACAGGTATCGGGGTTTTTTCCGCGTAAAGGGCTAGCCATACGTGGAAAAAAGGTCCAAACCTGCATACATATGTGTTTTTTTTGCAAGCAATCACATATGAGGCCGAGAATGAGGTTTTCAAGGGTAAATAATGATCAAATCTCTTGTTTTTTGTGCAAGATTGTTTTAGAATGGAGGGAGAGGGAACATGGTGATGTAGAAGAGGCCGTGCAAGGTGACTTAATGGCCCAACAAGCATTGCGTGCATGTGTTTTGTATAAGTTTTGGTGTCTTGGTATCCTAAGGGCCAAACCAAGACTCCTCCAGATGCTAGTGGATTACTGCGATCCAAACTCTAACAGTTTTCACATTGACAAGATGTCTCTTAGTATATAAATTGAGGACATATACTTTATCACTAGTTTATCTTGACAATGAGAGGTGGTAAATCTCTGATATCATGGTACTAGAGGTGAATTGACTATTTATGAGTACATTGTGGTGTACTGCTTTCCATACACTAAAAAGGTTAGGATTCAAATCCTGACAAACTCTTTCCAGGTACTGGGACTAAAGGCCATACTATTGGCACTCGGCAGGATAGCCGGCTTAGCTTCACTCCACTAGGACTCTTAGCCACTGATGTTCTGTGGAGTGGAGTGTATGAGACCCACAGTGTATGACTGGAGCACTCCACTATTGAGCAACATGAATCAGTAGCTCAGTGACTGCAAGATGGGCGGGGTGAGAAATTTCAGTTTCGGAAGCATACTGAGCACATTCTTCTTTGAGCATGTACTAGGGATAATCCCTAGAGTGGAAATTCCTCCACACGGAGCTCAATATCTGGCCCAATGACATTGGGAAAATGTTTTTCATAGATTGGGGTGATTTAGGGTGGCTAGCCCCTACCCAACAGACTTCTTTCCATGGTGGTAGAGGCAGATCATTTCCATTGATGAGTACGCCTATGTAGGGATAGACTTCTATGGAGATCCAGACATGCCCCCACTACTAGGAGTGGAATATGGTGACATAGGTAATGAATCCCAAACCCACTTTTTAATTTTTTTGAATTATTAAAAAAAAATTGGTGTTTTTTGATATATTGACTCAAAAGGACATGTTTTGGTGTGACGACACATAGTGCCAATTTGTCATGTGTATGCAGATGTTGGACCATGGAAACTAGATGGTTTCCCTCGTCATAGATAGAGGGGAAAGGGAGATGAAATCATGGGTGTGGATGTGGAGCGAATGCTCCAAAGCATCCACACAAAATTCGTATGCTTGACACATAGGGTACCCATGATGCAAGTCAAGGATTTTCCTAAGGCCATGCAACGCAAGGTGGCTGGTGTACCATGGGCATGGGTTCAATTATTTCGATGGCTAGCTAGAGCCGTGGTGTGTTACCATGATCAGAACCCCGCTCCTACTCCTTAGGATTAGAGACCTCAGATTATTTCTTTTTGTAAAATTGTGTATTATATTTTGGTGGCTCAGAAGCCCCAATTTTGTATTATGACACTTATGTATTATGACATCACATTTTGGATGTTAATGAGAAACTTTTATGATGATCGAATTTATTTATTTACATGTGTGAAAAAATGTATGTTTGTGATATGCTTATGTTCTATGAAACAAATGCCAATCTAACACATAGTTAGCATATGAGTCATCAACTTGATTTAAAAAATTTGAAACATGAATGTATGTTATATTATCAAATTGTTGTTCTAGAAATCTCACACGTAAGAATATTCATAATAATATCAGATCCCTAATACGATACGATCCATTATGCTGTGAAACCACTAACTACAAATCAAGACGTACCTCAAGAGAGAGAACACCATGTGAAATTCCATCCCACAATAACTCAATAACGGCACTATATTCAGCAACATTGTCTGAAGAAGGCCATAAACATATGCCTCCTAAAGACAAGACACCCGTAGGAGTATAAATCACCCAAGCAGCCGAAGCTGAGTTTTGAGTGTGATGGATAGCACCATCGGTGAATCCTATGTAAACAGAAGACTCCATCGACATATTCCATAATAAATGGAAGCTAATCAACAAACCCAATCACCATAAGAAAACCTATCTATGCAACTCAAAAACTATACAATAATATACAACAATCAGCCTTGGCTGAAGATCATGCATAGTATTTTTTAAGATAGAGCCCATTTCTAGGCTCTTCCAAGGCCATCCCTTCATAATCCACTAGCTCATAGCCGACCTTCTCTAACACACGTTTGACCACATAAGGACCATTCCACATGGGATTAAACTTCCCTGCCCCCAAGGGTTCTTTAGCTTGATCCCAAAAAAGGACCAAATCTCCTTCACTAAAATTCCTCGGACAGACAGACTTATCATATTGGACCTTAACGTGACGCTTATTTACTTCTAGAGCCACTAAGGCATCTCAAAGCTATTCATCAAGCTGCTCTAAGTGGACCAAACATTCTTCCAATGTGGAAGTATCTAGTAAAATCTCTATATCTAACTTCAACGAAGGGATTTCACATTCAACCAGCAAGATAGACTCCACCGCATGCACAAGCTGATATGGAGAGAAACCAGTGGTAGTCTTAACCATGATTCTATAGGCCCACAAAGCAGGATATAACATGATATGCCAATTCGTCTTGCTTTTTGTGATGGTTCGTTGGAGAATGGACTTAAGTGATTTATTCACTACTTCAACCCGTCCATTCACCTAAGGGTAATAAGAAGATGAGTGCTCTTGCTTATACCCTAACTTTGAAGCTAACTCTTCCATCATTTTATTATGAAAGTGCCTACAATGGTCAGTGACAAGCTCTTTCGAAATTCCAAACCGAGTAATAATTTGGTTGAAAACAAAATGCGTGGCTATCTCACCATCGAATTTAATCGTGGGCATAGCCTCTGCCCACTTCATGAAATAATCGATAGCCACTATGATGTGATGATGCCCTCTAGTCGAAACTAGGTTGCAATCCATAAATTTAATCCCCCACTTAGTGAAGGGACCAGCAGTGATAATAGGATGTAACAGGGCTAGATGCAAGCACATATTGCATGTAGACACCTGGCAAGGGTGGCACTTCTTGACCGCATTAACAAAATTTTTGAAGATCGACGGCCAAAAATATCCCACTCTCAATGTTTTTTGTCCTGTAGAAATCCCAGATAAATGACCACCACACACCCCTTCATGGCAATCATTCAGCACAACCTCAGCCTCGTCAAGGGTTAAACAAGGATGTAAAATGGAATCTACCCCACAGTGGTACAAAGTGTTATCCACTCTAAGGTAGTGCTTAGCTACATGAAATAATCGACATCACTCATCCCATGAAAGGTGAGTAGGGACCTTCAACGTTTGAAAATATACAATGATATCCCCATGCCACGGGTCTAAAGTTGAGATGAGGAAAATATGCTCATCGACAACCGTATCCTCATAAACCTCTTCCATATCCAAACTTGGATAATCGGACATGATATCCACAAAGATCAATGATATCTTTGATTTCACTAAAACGAATTTGAGATCAAACTCTTGCAAAATAATAATCCATTTATTGTATTTTCCCCCAATCATCCTTCTAGTGAGGACGAACTGAAACGGATTGATATGAGCTACAACCAAGGTTCAGCGAAGGAGAATGTAATGTCTTAATCTCTGAACCACATGAACAGTTGCCAAGTCAAGTTTCTCCACATGGGAATAATGGATTTCCATATCAATAAGGTTTCGGCTCAAATAATATATGACATGCTCGTGGAGCTCGTCGTCCTCCTGAACCAAAACCATACCAACCGTCTCCATGGACACGGCCACATAAATCAAGAAATCACAACTATAGTTAGGTGGACTAAGCACGAGGGCCGATGCTAAAGCTTGCTTAAGAGCATCAAAGGACTTTTGGGCTTGCCCATCCTAGCAAAAAGGGCTGTCCTTCTTTAAAAGACGCATAAATCCTTTCGTCAAGTTGGAATAATTAACTATGAATCTCCATAAGAAATTTTCCATTCCTTGCAAACACTGAAGATGTATAATATTATGCTGGGGAGACAATTGAAGTATTGCCTCAACCTTTAAGGGATCAACTCTTATACCCTCCCTAGATACGATGAACCCTAGAAAGAGACCAACAGTCGTGCAGAAGATGCACTTATGAGGATTTAAACGAACCTAGTAATAACAACATCTTTCAAATACTAATCTCAAATGGTATGGATGACGTACTCTCAAACAAGAATGAGCAGTGAGGTCATCCAAATACACTTCGATAATCATTTTGAGATCATGAAAATTTAAGGTCATAGCCTACTGAAAAGTAGCTCCAGCGTTTTTAAGGCTGAAAGGCATCTTTCAATATGCAAAAGTACCCAAAGGACAAAAAAATGCAGTCTTATGTTAATCCTTGGGTTTGGCCTGAATATGATTATTTCCAGAAAAACCATCCATGAAGGAGAATACCTCGCTTCCTGCACACTCATCCAAAATCTGATCAATAAATGGTGTGGGAAAATTATCCTTAGTACAAGCACGATTTAAATTACAGAAATTAGTACATATATGGATCGCTTCCCGGTTCTTATCAACCGGAACAAGATTTGAAACCCACTCCATCAAGGGAACGAGATAGATAAAACTGACTTTTAACAGTTTCTCTATCTCTACCTTAATGGCGGGTGCTTTTCTAGGATTCACTGCACGCAAATGTTGTCGAACTGGCTTCGCATCCAGATAGGTCTTAATCTCATGTTCGATAATACAAGGGTCAATACCTGGCATTTCCTTGTATGACCAAGAAAATGTATCATGAAACTCTTTAAATAGCTCAGTATACTCCTTTATCTCATTAGGAGAACAACTTGCCCCAATGTAGACGTTCTCAACTTTGCCAGGATCATGAGAAATATTGGTAGGAATAGTAGGTGATAAATTCGCCATGTTCCCATCGGCCATATGACTAGGAGAGCTCAATGGAACCATGAGACTAGCAATATTCTTGCTAAGAATCTCCCTAAAGTCACCACACTCCATATGGTCGATCTTAGGAAGAAAATATGATCGATGATGTAATTCTTCCCAAGGTGGCTCAACTCTAGACATGGCCTCAATAATGGCTTCATCCGATGGAAAAACGTCGTTGAGGAAATCATGTGCATGAGAGGACTCAACTATCCATGTAGGTAGCACATATGGGTCCTCCTCCTCCGTCTGCAAAGAGGAAGGACTAGGCTCTACAACTTGACCAACATTTTCTTGATATGCTACCATCATTGTAGGAAATGGCACATTCATTTTGATAGGTCGAATCAAAGGACTTAGTGAAGGAAGAATCCAAGGATCTTCTATATGGGTAGCATGAAAAGACACTGAATTCGACGAGGACGAAGCCCCACCAAAACTAGATCCGATCATAAGAATGGGCATAGGAAAAATAAAGGTTCTCATAAGAAATGGATACATACCCACACCCACACTCCCATTTGTCGGCTGAGAATGATAGATAATCAGGATAGAAGCTCCCAATGATGCATCAACACTTGGATTACAGAATGATGTCTGATCAATCATAATGATCTTCCCATTAAATGGAAATCATACCACTCGAAAGAGAGAATAGGCTATGGCTTGCATACTATACATCCAATTCCATCCTAGCAAAAAATTGTAGTCAAGGGGCGCATCAACCACCTTGGCCTCGATCGCGATGGTCTTCCCTCCCAATTGGACCTTAAGAGAAGGAAGAATCCTGTGTAGCCAAAATGATCTACCATCAAATTTTGTAAGCATAGTAGCAGATTGAGAGAACTTGGGAGAACCCAAACCCTTCCAATATGACAAATACATCACGGAAGCAACAACGCCTTCGTCAATCAGCATTTGACGGCCATATTAAGACATTCTACATGAATCAAAAGAGACACATAGTAAGGAAAGAGAGGCTGTATTCCCATGGTTTCAAATTTCATAATGGAAGAAGACTTATCATCATCAACCCCAAGAGCAGAAAGCAAGGATCTCCTTTGCGGAGGACAAGTCTGAAGTACTTCAAGCGTGGACATCGCACAAGGAGTTTAGCCCAAATCCTCGACAACAGAATACTTCTGGGCAGCTCTAGCATTAGGATTGTGCCCTCAACACTTTAGGACTCCCTTAGGAATGCGAGATACAAATTCAAGTTTATCCGTAGGTTTTTTGATATGCAAAAGGGTTCTCAGGTGGAGCAGGTTCCTTTCTAAGGTCCGGTTGTGACGAACCATAATCCTTTGCACGAGTCACAATCTTAGTAGCGCCCACCATGTTAATGCAACCATGACCACTATTAGCTTTCGACAAATTTTGATCTCCACCCGATGCACAATGAGGATCAATGGTCCTTGAGTTCATATTTTGATTGTTGGCTATTAGTTAGCATGGCTGGGCCTTGTGCTATGAACCTTGAGGCATCTGCCATATGAGGGAACAAGTGAGTGAGGTGGTCCTCCTTACATAAATTTCAAGGAAACTTTACCTTACGTTTAGACTACTTGTCCCCCCAGGCATTACGAGTGTTCTTGTCATTATAAGTAGCATTTTCATTCTTGTTCCTAGCCTTATGATTATTTTTCCCTTTTTTTCTATTCCTTCCAGGCTGTTGGTTGCCCTTCTGGTCCGACGATTACATAGAAAGTACACTTACCATTTGGGAAGGTTGAGATGAAGCCATGGCTTATCCCGATGTGGATTGATTAATTGACAATTGGATCACTTTTTTCACAACTGAATCTGTAGATTCGACATTTATACAACCCACAATGCCATCGGCATGTGGTCCAGGCTTGATCTTGGGATCGAAACTAGATCGCAGAGCATTAGGTGTAATCTCATACAAAAGTCCATATTGAGCGTAAATCAAATCCAACTATTGTGCCGTAAATATTTCTTGTTCCTCATTTTGGACTCTGGATGTAGAAACATCCTTCTTGATGTAAGGTAACAACGACTTGAGGAACCACTTAAGGAGAAATTCCAGTGGTATAAAGGCTTTAATCAACCGCTTCCTTCTACACTACTCTTGAATATGATCCGAGATATGTGTGGCTTTGTCTTGCCGAAATGTCAACAAGAGCTTGGTACCAACATCGTAACGTATAGGTAGCTAAAAGTTATTGAAGAAATTCATGACAAGGTCATCAAATAAAATGAATGCCCCCCTTGGTAACTCTATATACCATTTTGTTGCAGGCTCGGTGAAGGTGCCTTGAAATAGCCTCAAACGGATTGAATCCTCATGTAAGGAATTGGAAGAGCACCAAAGGTGAAAAGTAATGACATGCTCACTAGGATCTTCTCCAGCTTTTCCCTCGAACTTGGGAATGTCCAAAGGAAGCTTGTTAGGGATGGTCAGCCAGGATGGGTCATGAGATACCGGATCATTCATAAGTCTCGATAAGTTAGGTAAGTTCAATGTTGCGAGGAAAGGGAGCCTAGGATGAGCTGGTCTATGCCACGCTCCCTAATCGTTTTGGTTCATGTAAGGCTGATTGATATAAATACCATGGCCTTGGCCATAATAACCCCCTCCCATTTGACTCATATAGGGCTGCATGTAAGCATTGTGATGTGGTGTACCTTGATTATGCGGTGCTACAAAGCCATAATTGGAAGAGTAAGTAGGTTGTTGATACCTGCACCCATAGGGTTGATAATTCTATCCATATTGCGGTCCATAAGACTGTCCACGAGAAGCTCCATAAGGTGTCCCATGGGATGTCCCATGATAATGACCATAGTTAGGGATATGGGGAACTCCTTGCAATGGACCATGAGATGATCCAAAAATAGGATATGACCTCCCGACACAATAGGAGGTACTTGACTCTGAGATACTACCGAGTGAGAAATCGCAGTACGAACATGGTTAGTAGCAATATTACGGCCCGAAGGACCACGTGAATCAGGGGGAGGAAGGGTTGTCAAAATTCATTTGAAGGAGTAGGGTTTGAGGACAAAGGGACATGGGAAGGGATGTAAGTGGTGTTCCCTATGGTCACTCATTTCAATTTTGGTATCCACATCTGATTACTAAGACTAGGTCTAGGACGAACATGTGAGGTTTCTTCCACCACGAGGATGGAAGGTGCAATGTGACTAGTGCTCCCAAATCGCTCTGCATGGAAAGGAATAGGATTTCCCCCAAGCATACTGCTAGGTTCAACTTCTGACTCAACATGATGTGTCGAATTGGGTGCCCGGATATCAAACATGCAATAACGAAAATGACTAGTGCTTGTGGGTTCATAGTGAGTCACGTCACTTGGAAACCAATACCAGCGACCTGTGAATGAGGGATCATAACCACAATGTTAAGGTATTTCCAGTGAAGGATCATATATGGGAGTAGGATCTTCATCCCCAGCCTCATGAGGTGGATAGGACATCTTAGGAATCTTATCCTCGTGATCTCCCATCATGTGTGAATCAAAGTGAGAAGTAGTCCACCCGGACTGTTTGTTTCTCTCTCCCAAAGGAGGAGGAGACGTGGAAGGAGGAAGTCCTGCTAAACGACAAGAGTGGTGAAGTGCCACACCTGAATCCACAATGACTCAAAAAATGAAAAGACTCAATCTAATTATGCAAACCCTAAGCAAAATAGCGTGCACAAAGCATACACCTATAAAATGTAAAGCCAAATCTCAAGCAAACAAGGGTAGGATATGTGAGCTCCTGAATGAAGAAGATATGTCTCTCCTAGGAGAGGCTTGAGACTCCCATACACAACAAGAAAATGTTCATAACCAATTATAGTGGCCCTCAGCTTCGACGCATATGGCGACTGTGTTTTTCGACCCTTACCTAGCCAAGACACCTGCAGAATAAACTCTGCAAAGTACCCCCTCGATAACATATGTAAGCCAACTAAGGTCACCTAAATATAATCAATGCTTAGGAGGACAGTCACATGTGGGATTGACCGTATGGGCAGGGTAGCAAAGCCCAAAACTCTCGAAAGAGCCCCTAGATATGAATACAATCATGGAAATATCTCCGGTGCTACTCAGTTACAACCAGGGGCCATCCCAATCATATCCGCTCACACTGCCTCGTGCTTAACTCCCTTGTAAGAGGAGGATCCTAAGAAACACTAATTATATAAAATAATTTCACACTCTCACCTGGACAGACACATAAATGTATCATTTAGTGGTCTTGGAGAATTTACTCATAATGAACTATTCCAAGACCCTAAAACCTAATCTTGTTGGTGCACCCTATAAAATAAAAGAGTGTAATTCATTTTATTATGCATTGATTTTAATTGGCTTATTATTCAAAAGGGAAAATGGTTGTGCAACTAATGATGTTATGACACAACAAGAAGTAAATTGCACACCTAACAATCAATGCACATGCACTATGTCAAATGAAAAATGGGGTATGCTACTACATGAAGTGCAAAATTTTCCTTCAAATAAATATGCAATCATTCCTATATGAAAATCTAACTAATACTCTCGAAGCAAACCTAATGCAAGTACCATGCAAAATGCAAAATGCAAACAATGTATAATGATGCAAAAAGAAAATGTTTTTGTATTTTTTGAATTAAATGAGATAAAAAGCAAAAGTATGACTCCACAACCCCCAGATTCTACAAGTACTATTAGATAGCACCCAAGCAAAGCACCAAGGTAAAATATACCTAATGTACTAATCCCAAAACAAAAAATAGAAAATGAAAGGACAAGAACATTATAAAAAATTTAAACTAAAAAGCATCTCTGGTCAAAAACATAGGTGTATACAGACTCCAGAAGCATCCAAGAAGACTTGACAATCATCCAAACTCACCCAGCAACACTTAATCTTTCCCAAAAAGGAAAAACTTGGGGCATACGTGATTGTTTGTAGAAAATCCACATATATACACGGCTATTCTAGGAAAACCTGCATGTACACACGACTGTGAAGGAAAAACCCACGTATAGGAAGAAAAATAGATAAAAAAAGAAGGCAAACAGAAAAGTTGAGACAAAATTTACTCCTATCAGACACTACTAGGCAAATGTGCCCCCAGACCCGACTCAGAAACAGAGAAATCAGAGCAATTCAAGAACTTTGAATGCCAAAAAAACCCCCAATAAAATGACTAGGAACTCCCCAACATAGTCGATAATTTTGTTACGGATAAAACCTCCTATGGCTTGGGGTGTACCAAAACAGATAGACTAACTATAGAAATCAATCCCTTCCCAATACGCAAGAGAAATAAAACATCTAACACTGAAGGATCTTGAAACATACCTTATTCCAGATGGTTGATGTAGATCTCCGTTGAGATTTTCCAATCCCGCTTGTGTTAACAATTTGCTCTCTCAACAATCAACAAACAAGACAAGCATGCTATATAATTGTGTTAGACCTAATATAGCATATATAATGAATAATGTATAAGCAATTAAAAGCATCCATGGATTCAATATTCATTTAAATTCACATCATTGGACAGGAAAAGATATTTCTATTAATATAAATCAAAGATTACAAGAATAAAAACCTCTGTCGGCACGTCTGCGAACCGGAGAAACTGAGTCCTCCACCTAGGACTCCACCACCTCAATCCTCCATCTCTCTATAGCAAGCTCACAAACAAAGGAAAGCTTGGGAAGAACACCAAGTACTCCAAGGGACAAAGGGATGCAAAATCAAGTATAAGCAAGCTACGACAACAATGGACTATAATTTTCTTGCTCTTCAATTCCTCTTTTTTCAATGTATCCAAAGGGTTCCTTACATAGTGCTTCAATGGGGTAATAGAAGGATAAATCTGAGCGATCTCAAGGCATATGGAAGGCCAAGAGACAAATGACTCAGATCCACATCAAGGAAAACTCCAAAACTATTTGGCCTTTTGCACAGATCTCGATGTACGCAGGTTTAAGGGTCATATCCACGTATATACGCGAGAATAGGTTTAAAAGTTGCGTATGGAAAATAATGAATGTTTTTAGGGATGATCTTGGAAACATCAAAGGTAAAAAAATAGTCCATGGGGTCCAAAGAGTCTACATAGGGTCAAGGAAGGCCATAAATGTGTGATCTACCATGTGTGGTAAAATCAGCTATAACACACCTGAAAACATACTTGTACTAAAGATTTCAACCATGTACTATCGATCAAGTTTAAATATATACTCAATACAGAAAATATACAAAAAATCATAGTAGATTTTAAACAAATTAATAGATTTTTAAACAAGCTTTAAATATATACCAAAAAAATTCTACAAGCAGTACCTTTGAATATTGATAATGCTTTCCAAGATTGTGTGTCTCCAACTCCAAGGGGTTCTAGGCTCCAGCTCAAGCCTCCCAAGTTCCATTCCAACTTTCAAATCATTTAACTGAGCATAATCATTGTTAAATGACGTTTTTTACTTTAAAACAAAATCAAGAAAACCTACAAAATAGAAAAACATGGATGATGAAAATAATACTAAGTTACTAACTTAATATTTTTCTTTTTAGTGAAAGTATGGTTGGAATTTGGAAAGTATAATTTTATATAATAATAAGATAAAAGTATTAATATTACTAATTTAGTAGTAGTAATTTATAATGAAATTTTAGTAAATTTGTTTCCCTTCAAAAATAGTTGTAATATAATGACTTTTTTTTTTTAAATTGCCCTTCAAGAAATAAATTTACCCTTAAGAAAAAATGGTTTATTAAAAATTTTAACCGGGTCTTTTTTCCCGTCACTTCCAGCACTGCTTGGAAGTGATTTTATTCAAGGTTTGATATAGAAATAAACAATGACAACAATCAAGGCTGGAATTCGACAGGAAAATTGCTGGTCATAAGGTGATTTTCCCCTCAATTACTATAAAAAAAAAACTTTATTATTTTACTTAAAATTTGTTAAAACAAGTTATAAAGTTATCAAAACCATCAAACTTGATTGGTTGTTTTGATTTAAAATTCATACAATGATGACAATAAATGGAAAATAAATATGTTTCACAACACTTTCAGGTTTCCCTCCACTAATGATCTGTAGTTGGATTTGAATGTGGTGAACAATCTAAGCATTGCATTGTTATTGTCTAACCCTGCCCTCACACATTTGTTGCATCTCAATTTAATTTTAGGGCCTCACAATGATGCCATCTGTAAGTGAATTTCACTTGCTATCTTATATTATGTATTTGTTTACATGTTTACTTTTTCTACTAGAAGCGCAGCTCTGTTCACATTTTGTTCATGGCTATGTTAGCATTTGTAAATTTAATGCAAAAAAACCTTTAAATATAGTTGATTATATAAAAAACGGGACTTATTTTATCTGGGATTTAATATTAGCACATTTCACATCATATTATCAATTATGCTCTTTACCAACTCCAACATACTGCAAAACTCGTATATAATTAGATATTAATCTGGAATACTTGTACTAGCAAAGAATAGTCACCAATTTAGATGAAAACAACTCAGAACTTTATAACAAATCATATAATCAACTATCCTTTCTGGGAATCAATTTTTACATTGACAGCTTAGAAACAACTTATCATCAAATTTTGACTTATGAAACACTTTACTTTTAAAGTACCTATGAAAATTCTACATCAATAAGGATTTTATAGTCAACTTTCTTAGTATTTTATATGCAATGTGATAAAATAGTTGCATTTTTTTTCACCCTGGGGTGCCCTTTGAAAATAAAGAAACTGGCAATGATTAAACAAGATGACAACTATTTGGAAATAGATATAATCACTACATTGTTATCTCAAATTATCCTTCTGTGTTGGCAAGTGGATTTTCCTATTTCCATTGTGCCAAAAACATGTAATTGATCCAACAAATGCCTTGGCACATAGATTGTAGAATATATATATATTTATTTTTTTCGTGAAACATATATGTTTACATGGAGAGATTCAAGATCTATAAGTGCAATAAACAAAATCCATGCAATAGCATTTCTAGTATGAACTTCTTCATTACAATATTGTTTTTTCCCTTTTTCTTGTCATTGGGACAAAGTCCTCTTCCACTGAAATTTCCTACTACTATGTTTATTTTCCTTTAAAATATAATGTCATGTGTTTGCTCCTTGACATTTGCCTACTTTGAGCAAGCTCAATACAAAATAACTCTTGGATACCTTCATTGGCATCAACACTTACTTATATACTAAGTCTAATCTAAGAAACTATTACTCCCCATGATTGTGGGATAATGGAACATACTAACTGGACAACTTAACAACTATTACTCCCCATGAATGTGGGATAATACAACATACTAACAGGACGACTTACAAAGCATATGTGTCTGACACAATATACTAACAAAATAAAGAGAAAGGTTGACATGGGTTCTTAACATCCCCTCCCTCTTAGAAAATATTTGTCCTCAAAGATTTAGATGTGGAAACTGTTGTTGAATCTGAATGAGTGGTTCCCATGTAGCATCCTCTGGTTGCATGTCATTCCACTGAATTAATACCTTTGTGATGGATCGAGAGCAAAGTTGAAGAGTGCTCCTATTGAGGATGGTTGTCAGCTTGAAAATGATGGATCCTTCTTATCCAGTTCCAGTAAGACAGTTTGTGCTATGATGTTGGTGCCAATACCATCTTGAGATAAGAGGCATGAGATACTAAGTGACCATGAGAAGAAGGAGGAAGTTCCAATTTATAAGCAATGAACCCAAGCTTCTGACGAAACTTATATGTTCCATAGAAATTTGGAGCCAGCTTATGACACCCTCTGAGTTTTAGGAAGTATTGCTTATAATGCTGCAACAAAAGAAAAACCATATCACCAACTTGAAAAGTGCACTCAGAATGGTGGTGTTAGCTCTCTAGGAAACTCTTCTAGGTTGCAACTCGAAGATGCCTGGTAACTTAATTATTTTCTCAATTATTCACTCGAATGGATCAAGTTAGATGACTAAATCAAAGCTCACTCACTCAAGACATGCATAAACACAACCAGATTGACAAGGATTTTAACTATCACTATTCAAATAGTTGTAAATAAATGAATGTACGAAGAACACTTAATTTACTAGTAGAAACATACACACAAAGTATATATGAATGGCCAGATAAACCAAGTAAAGTATTTGAAAATTCTATTTTATGGTTGTATTGATAAGTTGACAGTTATCAAACATTAGAAAAACAAAACAAACATGAATTTGACATTTAGATGCAAGTATAGAATAGACAAGGAGATGAAAATCTGAACAAGTAATGGCAAAGAAGCTTGTATTACTGATCATGAAATGAGAAGCTTAAGCTTACAATATATGAAAAATTCTTTTAAATTTGAACCATTTACAATGATTCTTCAACGAGCTTAAATAATCTCTACAAATCAATTTCAATATCCTCAAAAGATGAATCTCATAACCTATTTTCCTATCTCAAATCCGAATTTTTGAGGTGGCTAGAAAATGCAAAAATTTCTGGAAATATGTTGTTCAGATATCAGCCTATATCTCAAATGAAAATGTATTTTGGAAAAATGAGAGAGTTTATTGTTATTTGGTTTGGTTTTAGAAAAAACCTCTCTCAGTTATTTTAGATTCACTTTGAATTTCCTGAAATAGGTATTTCAAAAACATGTTTCAAACAGGAGAATTTTGATATCTGATATTTAGGGCTCAAAGATGGATTTGATTCTCCCAATATGTGACACCTGTAGGAAAAATATGAGAGGTTATTGTTCTGTGACTTGTTAGGAATAAACAAATCTGACCATTTTTCAAAATGATTCTCTAGTCACTCAGAATCATCATTTGAAAATGATGAATTTTCATAGTAAAAACACCGATTTTGGTGGCTTGGAGCGCCTTGAAATTTCGGTCTTAGCTGCTAAAAGTATGCTTTTTGTGGCTTAGAGACCATTTTGAAACAATACTTAGCCATGGAAACCTATGTTTTGAGTTTTTTGAAATAAAGATTAACTCCAAAGTTTTTTTTAAAATATTTACAAGTTAGAACTCATTAAAATGAGCATGAAAAAATTTAATAAAGTTTTTACTAATGACTTTCTACCTCTTCATAAAATAAATTTGACTAATTTATTTGAGGATATAACAGGTGGTAATTGGCTTGGTGTTTCATTTGGTTTCTTTCCCTATGAATATTGTCTTGTAAAATGTGAATAATTTGATCTCGTTTTCGGTGAACTGTGTCAAATTCCTGAATTGGTGAACTGTTGTGGGGGTATTGAAGGAGCACTCGTAGTGGCTGACCATAAAATTATTCATATGGATTCCTTTTAGATGTAGTATGGTAGGAGGTATTGTACCACCATTCAGCGAGAGGAATCCATTTCTCCCAATGATATTGTTGTTCAGAGGTGAAGCAACAAAGATAATTTTCCAAACATTTGTTTGTGGGTGATAGCCTGAACTCATCTCCATTTTGGTGAAAGTGTGGAGAAATAGTTCTGACAAAAAATGACTAGTGAAAGTTGCATCATGGAAGATCTGGTCCATGAAAATCTGTGCGATTGAGAAGGCAGAATGTGGATAGATAAGGGAACAAAAATGATTATATGTGGAGAGGTGATCAACCACAACCAAGATCATTATCATCCCTCCAGATGTAGGGATCCCTTCAATTAAATCCATTGAGATATTTTTCCAAACCTGTGTAGGTATGGGCCTGATGTTGGGAAGGATGTGTCAAGGAAGGAGCGGAATATGATGGTCGACTAGTCTTGAATATGGAAATTCCATTGGTTTAGAAAAGACACATGCATATCGATCCAAAATTTGTTGTAGAGCCAAGAAAGTAGTGGAGACCGTTGATGGTTTATTCTAAATGGAATTGAGATGTGAGACATGGAAAATTCCATTGGTTTAGCAAATACATGGGCATATCAATCCAAAAAAATTTGTAGGGCCAAGGAAGTAATGGATACTGCTGATGTTTGCATCATAATGTGTGCATGTACACACGTGGGACCGCACCCCCCAGTGGGATACCCACAATGCAGGGGTAGGGTGGAAGGTTTAGATCCACCCGCTCACGGGCAGAGACAATGACGGAGTATGACATTGGACTCACTATGGTTGAACGTGGAGAGGTTATTAGAGGGGGATACCAATGATGGGTGGTAGTACCTTGATTTTTGATCACCACATGCTACAAGGTTCCTCTAGAGTGGATTTGTCTCATGAGGAGGATCGAGGTTTTTATGGAGTATGTCAAACCGGAGACACAGGGTGACATGCTGATGGAGGAAGAGAGCTCCGATGAGGAGGAGGACTCATATGAGGACAGAGAGTCAGAGGAGGATGACTCAGACTAGCAGCTTGTGATACTGCCCCCAATGTGTTGAGCATGGGAATTTTGTATGATACGTATAATAGCCGAGGAAGCATGTGGAGATTCTCATTTTGTACTGAACATTATGATATGATATATATGCACATGGATGCACCTTTTTATATTTTTATGGGTTTTTATGAGTCTAATTTTATGATTATTCATATATCATGTATATGACCTATCTATGCATGACTATATGATGATGCATGATGCAGTGTATTTCCTATATGCAATGATTGATGTGCCACTCTAGAACTTTATCATCCATTTGGTATGCTATGCTATTGAGACTTTTGGGAAGATGTGTGAATGAAATGGATTCAAAATCTCTAACCAAGTGTCTAGTGCATAGGAACTTTCTAAAGAGGCAAGGATCATGCACCCCGTTGCAATTATTCAACTAAGATATAAGCAACTAGGGGTCTAAGAAAACATCAAAGCGACGAATACCCAAGTGAAGGGTGGCAGTCAGGAAACTAGGGACACCATCGTACTCAGCCTGGATGATGGTAGCAATACCAAGACACATTCCATCGATATGGATCAACCTATGTGACAGGGAATAAATGACCCATGCAGCCGAGGCGAGATTAGTAGACCATCTACTTGCATCGTCAATGAAACCAACATAGAAAGGTGAGGTAGAATCCATCTGGAGCAACCAAGGAAACAAACTATGAGACTCATGGAAAAAATGATTTAAAAAAGGAAAGAAAAACTAAGATACAAGTTTACTTATGGTGAGCGACTTCAAGCATAGAACCTATTGAGGTAGAGACCATTGCGTGGATTCTTTAACAGCTGGCTGTCAAAGTCAACAAGGAGATATGCCCCCTTGTCGAGACATCGATGGATGACATAAGGGCCATACCACATGGAGTCAAAATTCCCTTTCCCTAGCTTATCATTGGTTTGGTCGTATACGTGGACTAGGTCCCCCTCGCTAGTGTGGATGGCCATCGGAATCATAGTGGGACTTCGAATGAGTCTTCATTGCATCGATTATTTGGAGAGAAACATGACGATCATCATTTTTATGCTCAATCATAAGTAGGCATTGTTCTAATGGTGAAGTATTAAGTAAAATTCCGATGGCAAGGAAGAGGGACAGGATTTGGAACTCAATCGGAAGAACCAATTCCACACCAACGACTAAGTGAAATCGGGTAAATTGGGGGCAGTTTAGTGATCTATTCATCATCGTGAAAGTGGTGTCAAGATAGATCAGGTGGATCTTCCATGATTAAGGATGGAAAAGTATTACTGGAGCTATAGATCGTGTAAATGGTGTTGGTGGTGTCTAGAGAAGAAATCGAAGGGTGGATCCCCTCAAGTATGGTAATGTTGGACTCATGGGCATGCATGCGAAGGTCACCAAGGAAGGATTGGTACTTAATCAATTTTGGGAAATGGTGTGAATATTGACCATATAGGCCACAAACTTCACATGGATGGTTTTTTTGTAGCGACTCGTTCTTCATTGTAGGTATGGTTGGTACGTTTACCACTAGAGCATCATCAATATCGACTACAATGCACATGTGGATTCTAATGATAGTAAAATCAGCATAATTTTGTGTCACGTGGCCTTGGACATCGTATAAAGAACATGTAGTAGGAGGACATGATTCTATCATTTCTTTCAGTGTCTTTCCCTTAGTCTAAGTGGAAGAAGGGGGAGCAGCAGTAGAGACGAAAACAATCATCTTTGTACAAGAGGTTGGTACGACGTCATCTCAATATCCTGGACGGGAGTCAACACAATATAGGGAGTCGAGGGAGGGGTAGGTGGATCGAGTACCACATAGGAATAACCAATTTGGATCCAAGAAAGTTGAAAGTAGTCATGACAAGATTACTCACAATGTCGGAAGGTGGAAAGAGGAAGGGAATCGTGTGGACAGGGAGTGAACCCTAATAATTCCCTGAGGTTTGTGGTTGAGATTGCAACTCAGGTTGTAAGGAGGTCAGAATCCTACTAGACATGATAGTGCACATATCTGATATATTAGTTAAAGAAGGAGGAGGTGGTAAGGACAAAAAGGTGTCAATCATATGAGCATTGGAAAATAATCCTAGGTTAGCGAAAAACAAAGAAGGTATGAACACACTGTTGATAGTAGTGTCAATAGTAGGAAGGACATGTTTCAGTGTGGTCAGTCCATTTGGATCATATTATGTCATCCAGTTGATGGACATGATCTTCGCATCATGAGGGAACATCAAGAGACGAAAGACGGTAGAGGAAATGGCTCACACTGCATATATTTAACTAAGTCCTAGGAGGAGGTTGTAATCGAGTTGGGCATTGACAACCTCAATTTTAATCAACATTGTTTTGTTTGCTAGCTTGACAGGGACATTCATGAGGACACCTTGGGGTTGAGCAACACAACCATCATAGGCGCAAAGAGCGGTTGAATGAGGTTCAAGGGTTGAGGATCCAAGTTTTTTCCAAAAAATGGCTGATATAACACACACAGATGGCAATCAACAATGATGCATCAAATGGCCAAATTATGAATCGTTAGCAAAACTTGGAAGGAGATGGATGATGGCATCTGGGGTTCTCCTTGATCCAGTTGAAAGGTGATCAACCTAGATTCAGAGGGATCGACCATGCCTAACATGGTTAACAATGCTTTACGTTGCAAAGGAAATGTTTTGAGAACTTATAGAGAAGACATGGCCAAGGGATACTAAGCCAAGTCGTCAACTATACTATAGTTGAGTCCAGCTGAGGAAGTGGTGTTGTTCACAATGTGATGCAAAGGGAATTGTAGGACTTTGGTAGCACCTTCCATGGGGGGTCTGAACAAATGCAAATACATATCTGGAGCGATGGAGGTAGATGTCGCAAACTGGTTAATGGTTTCCATGGTGGAGCCATACTGGTTTCATCGAGTTTATAAGTTGACATGAGATGATAACTCCATGAGGTGATGGACACCAATATCAATGGGTTGACCTGCAAAAGTGGTTGTGTTTTTTTTTGGTGCCAAGGGTTGGGTTGCAACCATCATTTGGTTTCATGAGGGGTTTTGGAGCACCATAAGTGGAGGCCCCGATTGCATTAAGTTTGGCTGAGACGAAGAAACCCAATTGGGGTCACATTGATTATCATTTTGGAGTAAACAATGGGACTAGTTCATGTGAGGACATTGATGTGTGTAATGGTCGTAAGTGTTACAAATGGCGCATAGATGTTTAGTCTGCAACTGTGGATTCTCCAAAGGTCTAGAAGGATGTTGGGAATTCTTTGCAAACGGGTTGACTCTGTTATTGTTCAGAGGGTTGGGTTTTTGGACACTTCCTTGAGGTTGGTTGTTACCGTGATTCCTACCTCTTTGTCATATTCCCTGCCATTGTTGGCTATTTGGGGAGTGTTGATTAGGGAGGTTTTGTTAGGCATAGACCTGTCCTAGAGGAGAAGGAGGAGTTGGGGATGGAGCTGGAGTAGATTGCACAGGTGGTGGGTAATAGCCAAGAGAAACTAGTCAGGCTACAAAGACGGTTGTCTGGCCATTAGACGATTGTGCCAAAAAAATTGGTTCATGAATGTGATAATTGGTGTGGGAGGTGCATAGGACGGTGTGGCTTTGGACTGAGTTGTTACGTGTGAAAAATCAAGGGTGGAACATTGTCGGGAAACACTCAGGTTGTTACCAGAATGGGGTGGCATCAACAGAGAATTTGTGTAGAAGTGAGGATGATGGGTAATAGAGCCAATGACTCCATCAACAACATGGTATTCCCTCAGTGTATGTCGACATGAGGATCCAACATAAGGAGCATCAAGTATAATGATATACAGGTAACCCAATTGGGTGTATATGAGATCAAACTATTGTTCCTTCAGGATGGATTCCTCCTCGGTTTATGGGATCTCAAATGAAAAGTCCTTGGCGATGAGGGGGAGTAAGGTTTTGAGAAACCAATCTAGAAAAATTATATCATATAACTGGATCTTACACAAGATACGACGATGACGCCATTCATGGATATGATCTGTGATATGGGTAGTTGTGTTTTTTTATATAGGATAATATAATTTCCATACCCTCATCATATCGAATGGGTAACTAGAAATAATTGAGAAACATCGAGGATAACAAGGAAAAGTCCATGTAGGTGGCATGAGGCAATTTGATATACCATTTGGCTACAACAGTTATGAGTGTGTGTTGGAATAACCGTAATCAGATAGAATAATCCACTATGTTGTTAGATGAACACCATAAGTGGAATGACATAATATGGTTTTGGGGGTCATGTCCTTCCTTACCCTCAAACATAGAGATTTATGAGGGGTGTTTGGTAGGAATAGGAAGCTAAAGTGGGTTATGCATTAGAGAAAATTTCAACTCAAAATGGGCCTCTTAAGGAAAATTAATAAAATAATAGTTAAAATAATAAAATAATATTTATTAATTTTGGAGGAAGAAAAGAAAAAAAACTATTTTTTTGTTTGTATTTTTGACATATCTCCTTGTGTTTTTGCTCAAATTTCGATCAAGAGAGCTTGTTGGATGTGGAATTAAATTTTGCATACAAAAACTACCCACTCAGCATATTCTTTATGGAACTCGTTACCCCAAAAACAAGAAATACCTGAAAAAATGTGATGATCATCACATTTTTTTCAAGTATTTCTTATTTTTTGGGTAGCAGGGTCCATCAAAAGTATGTTGAGTGGGTACTTGTTGGATGCAGAATTTAATTACACATCCAATCAGATCTCCCGATCAGAAATTGAGTAAAAAAATAGGGAGATATGTCAAATATATGAACAAAAAAGTAGTTTTTTTTACGATACCTATCCCCAACTTTATATTAAAAAATTGTTTAAGACCTATACTATATTTCAAATTTAAAGCAATTCCATTGGCTAACACATGATGACATGGAATTTGAATTAGAGTTAAAAGGTCCATTTTGAGTTGAAATTTCCTCTAATGATGAATGGGTTTATCTGTCAACTGTGCCAAATCAAGAACGTTGTGACTATCCATGAAAGGTATACTAGAACCGAGAGTGGATTGGGAAGGGCCAACAATGTTTCTAGTGCTAGTAGGAATGTTGTTACCATTGATGAATATGGGTGGGTTAGGTTCACTTCCGATAATAGGAGTAGTCACTAGGATGGTAGGAATAGCCGAAATAAATGTGGAAGGGTCACTACCCCCATGGATAAATGGTGGTATGGTAGAAACCACGGTGGATGGAGTGGGGCCACCAGTAGTGGGTATCTTACCAACAACAGTGTGTGGGGGGGAAAAGGGCCCACTAAGACTAGGACATGTTGGTCCAGTGGAAGGGATACCTAGAATTATGGGTGGACTGGATGCAAACCCACTGCTAACCATACCCCCTTGAAAGGGGTTAGGAATTCCGCTAGCCATTGGGATAGATGGGGTTGTGAACAAGGAAGGTTCAAATTGATAGGAATATGGATAATACTTAGAGGCAGTATATGGCTCCAAAGGTGGTAAATGACATCGAATATGGATCCGATGGTGACGATTCAAGGAACCGAACTGAGGGCTATTCTCCCTAAGCCTATGCAAGTAGATTGGTGGAGAAATGATGACATGGTGGTGTGTTGTAAAATGAATGTAGGCGTAAGAGTGTCAAATGCAGTATTGAAAACCCAACTACAACCAAGTGTACAAAAGGAGAGCATACAAATGGTGGCTCATAGGCAAAAAATCAAGATCTAAAACCAAACTACAACAATGTATTATGGCAAGCGAGTCTACAACAAAATGGACAGAAATCCTATAAGCATCACTACCTAGAAAAAATGGCTCACTAACCTATGGGGTATGAGTGCAAGAAAAATTCTAGATACAAGTTGGAATCCCGACACAAGTCATATCCTATGTAGAGTGATGAAATCCCAATCAAACGATACGAAATGGAAGAACTATAGGCTAAGAGATCCCTAGATTGAATGGAAACTAGGATACCTCGTTCATGACACTTCCAAAGTGGTTTACTGGAACTTTAGCCCTTTGTCCCTCTACACACTCCGACATGCATGAGGAGGACAATGAAGGGTTAGCCTTTGATGTAGAATGGAGTATGGTATTCCACCCTGACTTCCGGAACCCCTTCGGTGTGGCTTATTCCTACAGAGAGGGGGGCCCTCCAACAGACTGGTCATGACTATGTCAACAAGTACAATAGGATTTTGGTCCCATAATGGACAACAACTATGTTTCAAAATGTGAGTGACAAAGGGGTGTTGTTTGGATGCCTATCCACATTGTCCTGACTTAGATACAATATTGTTTTGAACTTTAAATGAGGTTACAATGTTGGTTGTATTAAGTTAATTTTTTAGGCTATGTTGGGGTCATGAATCAAGAGTTTTGTATTTAGGGTGTGAGATGTGTGAAAATTATGTGTATAAACCCCAACGATCTCACTGATGAGATGCAAAAATGTAGATAAATAACAATAAATGAAAATAAATATCATGGAAAATCACAAGTAATTCTTCTAGAACATAAAATAACACAATTAAATCAGCACATAAGGAACATACAAAACAATCAGTCTATTTGGGAATCTAAGGGTCAATGAAGTTATGGGTGCTACCTAAATCAATGAGTATTGTAAGAGGGATATTCTTGAAGAAACCCCTGACTTGGATGGTTTGTGAGGTGGTGAATTTGGCTAATACATGGAGATATATATTTGAGTGGTCGTCATGAGAAGGAGGGTTAACAAGTGGCTGCTGAATGTCGACCTGATCATATACTAGATCCTGAGCAACAACAACTAGATCTTGAAGCCATATCCAAGAGATAAAGCATTTTCTCAGCACATTGTTGTCCCTGGGTGAATTTATCATCACAATTATAACAAATCCCTTTTTCCCTATGTTCCTACATCTCGGCTTTAGACAAATTCTTGAGAGGAGTGGTTCTAGGAGCTGGCGAGACTGGAGGTCTTTGGGAAACCATATTTATGAATGGAACAAAAGTGGATTTGGAGCATTGCTAAGCCCTAATTTTTTCCTTCACCAACTTAGCCAACCCTAGGATTTCCATGATTGTGTTGGGATAGAACATTTTAAACTCAGATAGGATTGTATCCTTTATACCACTGATAAAAACTCCTGTAGAATGCATCAGACAATCCTTCTGTGTGCTTGACTAATTTTTCAAATTCTGTATTAAACTCTCTCATAGTGCCAGTCTGGCGAAGTTTGGTGAGTTCTCTTGTGGAGTCATCAAAGCCACTAGGGCCAAATCGTTGCAAAAGGAGTTGGAAAAAATATGTTCATTGTGGCTCTTCATGATCCTTCATTTACCAATAGAACCATTGAAGGGCTTCACATTCCAAATGAAAGGATGCAAGTGGGACTTTGGTGACATCAAAAGTGTTATGAATATTAAAGTATTGGTATGCCTTGTATATCCATCCAGTTGGATCATCACCATTGAAGTGAGGGAAATCAATTTTAGACCCACAAAAGTTGTTGGAAAAATAGAATTCAATGTATGCAGAAGACTCAAGCTATTGTGGGCAATTGGGGTTTAACTAGGTTTTTGACACTTTTTTAGGGATAAGGAAACAAAAAATGTGAATTTCAGAAATAGTGTGAAAGAATGGGAAAATTTTTCATAGAGGAGCAATGAAATGGAATTTAGAAACCAACATTGTGGCAAAATTTGAAGATGATTGGGTGAGAATAGAAAAAGTTATGGCAAATTGAAAAAATAGACAAATGTGGAATTTCAAGCTTCAAGAAGTGGAATTTGGGATAGGGTCCTCAAGGAATGAAATATGTAGAATGGAATTACTGGGGTACAGTGAATTTTCAAGGGAAATTGAGCTAAAACAAAGAAGATATGGTGAAAAATAAAAATAAAAAATTTCTTCTGCTTGTTGGAGTTTTTATTTTTTTTGCCAAGTGGCGATGATCTGTGGTGGATTTGGAAAAATGTGTGTTATCAACTAGAAATAGATATGGAGCCCAGGCATTTTTATCTTCCTAAAATTTTGGGGGATACACTCAGCCACCAATGTTGCCTAATGACTTGCATATTGGGGCAGTACCCTTCACTCCACAGCTCAGGTAAAATTGATAACTGCTTTTCCACAAACGTCATCATGCAATAGTTGTAACTCAAGTATCATAACTTAATTATCATCTTTTCACATAAGTGTCGTATTTTAGTTTAACTAAAGTGTCATCATGGAAAAAAATTAGTTAACTAGTTCATTTTTATTATCACTTTACTTAACTATTCCTAATTGAAATCATGATTATTGATTTACTGAAGTGACCATTGTGAGTTCTCTTTTAATTAACTCATGCACTCATTGTTTATTTAACTTAAGCTTAACAATATTTAAATAAGGTGTACATTGTAGCTTTAACTAAAGCTTAACAAATTGAGTTCACTTTAATGAACTTAAGTCTTCTAATCAACAATTTTGAATTCTCTTGTTCTATGTGCATTTATATTTAACTCGCATCTTTTCTACATGGTAAATATGTGTTAACTTTAATTTATCTATCATATCATATATACTAAGAATATTCATCAAATGTTGTGAGCATATTATATTAATATCAGAACAAATGATCATGTGCTAAAGTAATTAACTCTAGAGGTGTTCATTCTCCAAAGGAAATTTAATAGAAACTAGTGATAATGGTTATTAATACATTACACAACATTAATGCTTCAACATGAAAAGAATTACCTCTACACGAGGGGTTCAGCTCAACAAATGAGGACCTGACTTGACACACAAGTATGAAACCTTGCACTTAATAATTTACAACATCATCACTTTGATATATCAAATCATTCAAATCAACACATGAGGAATAACCTTTTACATGGAAGGATTAGTCATTCTTGAGTCCAACCCAATAATTCTCCTCAAAGCCCCTGAGTTCAACTTAGGATTCCTACCTCAACACATGAGTCTCAATACTATATGCACAATATTGGATTGGAGAATGAATGGTGATGTTGTATCATTAACACTCCCTCTTGACAAGGAAAAAACTCTCTAACATACAAAGATTTTCTTGAAAGTACCTAAAATCCCTCACTTATAGAGGATTTGTTAACACATCTGCAATCTACTCATCAGTAGTAATGTAATGAATTTTTATTGCACCTTTCTAGACCATGTCTCTCATAAAGTGATACTTCATTTTAATGTGCTTCAACTTATCATGAAACACATGGTCTTCAAAAAGCTTGATATAGCTTTGATTGTCACACTGGATGACTATAGACTTAATATTCTCATCAAACAAGCCAACAAGTTGCTTCATGAGCCACACCGCTTATCAATGGGAAGTACTAGCCACAATATACTATACTTCTATAGTAACCTAGGATGTGGATCCCTACTTCTTGATGGACCGAATCATAGTTTAACCCAAACTATAATTATAGTTGTATGTACTCTTTTAGTCCACAATGCTACCACCCCAATCAGAATCAGCATATCCAAGTAGCTTCACTCCTCTACTAGAGACATATTCAATTCCATAAGCAATTGTACCTCAAAGGTACCTAAGAACATGCTTAGTAGCAACCAAGTGTATGTGTCTCATATCACAAATAAACTGACTCTGAGTCATCATAGCATAACATATGTCAAGTCTCGAGTGTACCAAGTACATCAATGGACCAATAAGTTCTCTATACAAAGTAGGGTCCTATAGATATAGTTGAGTATCTGTCTCATGTAGTTTCCCAAATTGGAAACCATTGATGTATTCATGGATTTGCAATACATCATGCCAAACCTATGCAATATGTCAACAATTTACTTCTCTTGAGAAAAAAAAGTCTCATATTTTCTTTGCCAAATATCAGGGCCAAGAGAGTAGTGCATAAGACCTAATTATTTAATCTCAAACTTAGAATTGAGATCCTTCTTGCACCAATCAATCAAATGTTCCTCTTTCGTAAGGAAAAAATAATCAACATATATAACCAATATCAACGGTTGGTTCTTCACTACTTTGAAGTACAAGTTTGGATTAGATTCGCTCTTAAAGAAGCTCAGTCTCTGAAGATAGTTGTTAATTCTCAAAAATCCAATCCCTTGTATAAATTGCAGCTCTGATACCATGTAGTAATAGATCCTTGATGAAAATAATAAGCAAAGGAATTAGATCTTTCCACAAGATAATTCTCACAAGAATGCATAATTAAAATAGAGAGAAGATAGAGAGATTGAATCACATGAAGAAGAGATGAATATTGGAGTGTATTCTTACATTGATTAATGATGAATAATAGTCTACATAAATAGTACATCCCTCATAGGTAAATTCGAGTTGCATAGGGTACAACTCATATAGCTCAAAAAGCACACTTACTAAATATGATAAACCCTCATAGGTGGCTAAATCACTTTCCTAATCAGCCAAGGACCTCATAAATTATCTAATCCATGAGTAAGTTGTAATGAATAATGGAAAAAATTTTAATCCTATAATGTGGAGAGAAAATCATGGAGGAATGGTTGGAAACAAAATATAGCAATTTCCTAGTTGACTTGATTTACCTGGTCCATTGAAAAGCGGGATAAAAGCAATATAAATACATAATTCGCAGGAAGGAACAGTTACTAATTTTGGCAGACAATAAAGTTGGCAGGATCTAACTAGAATCAGGATAAAGGTTCTACTAGGGTATATATGGAAAGTGTTGACCAAGTGGTGGAAGTGGATGTCAACTATCTATTCTAGAAGGTAGGAATTTAATCAACAAAGATTAAATATTTGTATCCCAAGTATGAAGTGGGTTTACAATATCCAAACACCCCCTCTTAAGTCTTACTTTATGATGATGTTTCTGAAATAATCAAATGCATATGGATGCATATAGGTGCATGTAGGTGTATATTTTTTGGGTACACAAGGTAATCCCAAAAGACCGAACACCTAGAGCAACCATTTCATACAAATAGATCATAGATCAACACGCTGATGTTTGTCATGTGGTTAAAACCATCGAGATGGAAATAGTCCATGAACCCAGCCAAATAGCTACTTGGACAAATTTATTATGCAAAAGAAAGAAAGTTACATGAGCTTCTCATAATCGATCAACTAGCCAAGGACCCTACATGCTCTTTAAATAGAGATCATGGACCAATCAGGTGTTAAGCCATGGATCAATGGTAGGTATGATCTCAGAGAAGTTGAACTGTCGGATCACTTTATGTCTAGAACATATCGTGACCGTTGGATTAGAATATTTACAAATGCATACTAAAGAAACACACTTTATCTGACAGATATATTACACAAGTTGATCTTAACTAACTTCTAAGTGTCTAAATATCCTAACATATATAGGGCCCAAAAACAATTCTATGGTCACCCTTTACAATTATTCATGTTAATAAAAGTGAGAAAAGAAGCAAAACCACATGGGGAAAATCCTCCCTCAAGAAAGGACAAGGCACAAGATTTGAACAACATGTCTTCAATATGTATTTATGTTCACTTGAATGATATGAATGAAATGCTTCTGGTGAAAGACTTTGATGAAGAAATTGTGGACTCCATGATCATACGATAGAGTGTAGAATATGGAAGAAATAAGACGAGAGACTCCTTGTATCTCATCATCTGATGAAGTAGGAGCATTATATGAATGTTTCTTCTACTAAAAAACTCTAATTTGAAAAAACAATCTAGAAATTAAAATATATCTATGTATACGCTTTATCAAAGAGTACAAAAATTAGGACAAACAGTTACATAATCAATTCCTTATATATATGCAAAATTGTGATGTGGATTACATATCATTCTTCCAATACAATGTATATCCTTACCAAATATTATATGAGGTTGAAAAGACTCTGATATATCAAAAATACTATAATATGTAACAACAAATACCAAATATATAGTGTATCCATGAGGATATGGGGCTAGATGAGTAAAGGTATGAGCAACTGGGAAAACTTATGAGTGTAAAATTTTGAATGATGGATGGACTTGAGATCTGAACCATAAGTGTTTAGAAAAGATCCACACTTGTGTAATATAATTCCAATGATGAATAATTTCATATATAACGAACCAGTGAATAATAGACAATACTGGAAACCATTAGATATAAGTAACACTACATAAGAAACCAATGAGGAATCTACTAGTGAACTTGGGGTTTGTAAAGTCTTAGGATTATTCAAAGGTATGGAAGATTATATGGATGGTGGTATGGATGGTGTCATGGAATTTATATCATCCTGCAAATATTCTTCTAAATAATAATTATTATCACTTGAATGGAGTGAATACAAGCTTCTTAAACACAAGTCAGAATCCAGTAAAAAATCACAATCATTGGGAAATGAATCTAGGAGACTGGTTGGTGGATTATTAAAGAAAGAAACTGATATTTATGATTCTGATATATCATAAAATGAGTCTATATAATACATGTGAGGAAATTATTTAACTTTGGCACTCAATTCATAGTTTATATCATCTTGGAACTGGGCACTATGACAGGGTTATGAGTAATCAACAGACTTCTCTAGCTCATCTAGAACTCCGATGTTGTGCTTGTGAAGAAGCTAAGAGATGATGCCCATATTATTATTAAAACATATCTTCTCATGATGAAATCCCTTTCTGCAATAAGAAACCTTGGATGTACTTCTTTTCTTCTTGACTTTCTTTATTGAACCTTCATTAGTAGGCTTCGAACTTTCATATTCATTATCTAACGTTGGCTTCTTCTCTTTCACAATTTGCGTCTCTTTGGATTTGGTATTCTTGCTTCCTTGAACTATGAGAGGATGATCCTTTCCATTGGAATATCTAAGAGCACCCATATGGATCAATTTATCCTGCTCCTTTTTTATTGAATTAAAGAATTTACTCAAACAAGACATTTTCCAATTAGAAATAGCAAGCCTAGTAGCATTAAAGTATACACGAAAACTGAGTATTCATGACCCAATTTTGATTGGATTTGGAAAGGATCAACATATATTCTTTCTTTTCAATCCTTCATTACTTGAGCAATAGAACAAGTGACTTGAATTTGGTGAAGAAGCCCTCAATATAATCAAAACTGATTGGACTCAGTGAGAATAACTCACTCTCCAATTCAAGCATTCTTATCTCATCTTGAAATCCAAAGAGAGACTCAAGTTTGGTCCATAATTGGTTTGGAGTGGTCAAACCATATAGATGAAAGATTATATCGAGGAAATAGAGAGGCAAATCAATCAGTAGGCTACATCCAATCTATTATGCCACTTAGATTTCTTAACAACATAATTTGGTTCATTTTCTAAATCCATAGAAACTCTATAGAGTCCCTTAATACACAATAGAATGTCAATTTTGAATTTCCATTCATTATAGTTAAATGGATTTAGGATCATAGATGAATAAGAATCCATACTAACATGTTGATGCTCTCAAGGAGAAACTCTCTGCAACCTGCACAAATAAAACTACGAGAAAATCTTGTAAGCTTAATACAAGCTCTCGTTCATAGAGGAATAGGAGACTAGATGTACTATGATAGAGAGAATAGGTAGATCCTCAACTATGTTGAAATTGAACAACCTTTTCTATGATACCATGTATAAATTTCATCTCTAATACCAGTATTAATAGATCCTTGATGCAAATAAGAAGCACGGGAGGTATATATTGCCATAGGATAATTATCACAAGCATGCACAAGGAAAATAAAGAGAAGACAGAGAGATTGAATCACATGAAGAATAGATTAATATTGGAGTGTATCCTTCCATTGATTAATGATGAATAATAGTGTACATAAATAGTACATCCCTCATAGGTAAAATTGAGTTGCATAGGAAACAACTCATTTAGCTTAGAAAGTAGACTTACTAAATATGATAAACACCCATAGGTGGCTAAAGCAGTTTCCTAATCAGTCAAGGACCTCACGAATTAGCTACAACATGAATGAGTTGTCATGAATGATGGAAAGACATGCTAATATTAGAATTTGAAGAGAAAATCATGGAGGATGGGTTGGAAACAAAATATAGTAGTTTCCTAGTTGACTAGCTTTATCTTATCCACTAAAATGTAGGATAAAAGTAGTATAAAGACATAATTTGTTGGAAGGTGTAATTAATAATTCTAGGATTCAATAAAGTTGACAATATCTAACCAAAATTGGGATAAAGGAGCTCCTAGGGTATATATGGCAAGTGTTGACCTAGTGTTTTAAGGGAATACCAACTATATAGGCTAGTAGCTAGGAATTTAATCAATAAAGATTAAATATTTTTATCCCATGTATGAAGTGAGTTTATAATATACCAACAAACCCGGGGTTTCTCTTAATCACATACAAGTATTTCTGTAATTTTTAAACATGGGACTCATTTCCATGAATCATAAACCCCTCATGCTTCTAAATATAAACCTCTTCCTCAACCTCACCATTGAGGAAGACTATATTCACATCCATCTAATGAATATTTCATCCTAAAATAGATCCAAGTGATTGGATCATAGCTAGAATGGTTTTGTACCTATACAAAGGATAAAATGTATCATCATAGCCTATGCCTTCTTTATGGGAGAACCTCAAGAAAACAAAAATATTTATACTTCTCAATATCTCCATTAGCAGCATGCTTAATCTTATAAATACATATGAAACTTAGTATAGACTTCCCTTCTAGTTTAGGAACCTCCCAAACATTATTATTCATAATAGACTTGTATTCCTCTATCATAACATCTTTCCATACTTACTTCTTAGCACCTTATTCATAGGAGGAAGGTTCTAGATCACTAATGTGACTCATCTATGCAACAAACCCTAAATATATGTCAGGTTTCTTTAAATTTATGGATGATCCCAATGGTGCTCCATGCCTCCCTACATATTTTATAATATATAGGCACCATCCAAACATCCTCTTAGAAAGAGATTCGTCAAACAGCTCTACTGGTTCATTAGGAGCTAGTGAATTTGAGAACATTTCTATTTTCTCCATCTTAACATCTAAATGGGGAGAATCAGAATCTGGGTTCTCCATAATGGGAGTCTCATGCTCTTCCATATGTGTATCATATTGAAGCTCTTTCGATCGCTTGAATGCAACCTCTTCATGGAATGCCACATATCGACTAAGTTCAATGTGTCTTTTACCTCGCACATATATTCTTTAGGATTTGGATGATTCACTATAACCAACAAAGGTTCCCTTCTTTCTAGAAGGACCCATATTTTTCCTCTTCTCTTTTGTACATGAATGTATCCAAGGCTCCCAAAGATCCTCAAGTGTGAAATATTTGTTTTTTCACTAGTGAACACTTCTTCTGCTATCTTCTCTTCCAAAATAGCATAAGAGATTTTATTCTAGATATATGTCATTGTATTGGTGGCTTCTCCCATAGCAAGTTAGAAAAATATTGATCATGCAACAAGGATTTTTCATCCTCACATATGGTTCTATTCTTTGTTTTGGAAAACACATTATGTTGGGGATTGTAGGGAACTATCAACTGGATACGTATTCCTGCATAACTTTTACCATTTTTTGCAATCTAGTTAGATATTTTTAATGGATGTGACAAAGCCTCTTATGATATATCTCACATGGAATAATAGCGTTGTGGACCATAGCTACAATTTACTTATCAGGTACCTTGTAGATTCCTCCCTCTCTAACTCTAATCACTGTTGAATATTTCAATTATTTGTTCTTCGGCCATAACAGGACTGGATTATCCACCAAGATAACTCATAGTCCTTTATCTTCAAGAAACAAAATTGATAGAAGTTTTTTCCTCAATATTGGAACGTATAGAATGTCCTTCACATGTAGAATATATCCTAAGCTCAGCTGGAAGGAGGTGGATCCAACTCTCAGGATCAAATAGGTTGTGTTTTCTCCCAACTCTATATTGCATGTGAATTTTTTATCCTTTAGGTCATAAATGATGGTCTTATATCCAGTCATGTGATTATATGTGCCATTGTTAACCAACCAAGTCTCCTCAATCTTGATGATTCATACAGAACGGTTATAAATAAGGCAATACTTCCTCCTTGTCTCTTTTTCATTGGATGCATTATTTTGAGTGGTTTCATCTTCCATAGCAATATAAGCATGAAATATTTATTTTCCTCCTTGATTTTCTTTGAACTCCCTTGAATAATGACACTTCTTGTTGTAATTGTAGCATCTAATCTTCAAACCCTCAAATAATTTATTGTATATCTTATTACTCATATTTTTTAGGGCTCTCAAAGACCTTGAAAATTAGTAAATTGCGATTTCAATCCAAATAAGGGGTGTTGAAAGCATATATCCTTGAGAAAAAATCTTGACATGTGACCAGAATCCAATAACTGAGCACTAACAAAAGGATGAGAAGATAGCCATCGATCTTTAATCGGTCAAACAAACTAGATAAATGGAATTTGTTTAAATAAGCATAAGGTTAAGGGTCTGATGAATCGATCATATCTCTCAACCGATCAACATGATCAATGGTCGATGAAAAAAATGCATGGTTTGATGTGGGAGGTGTTCAAGATGAAAAGGGAACCAATCAATTTAAATATTAAAGGTGAGATCCAATGGTTGAGGTTCATTACGCATGTGAAAGATGCATGAAATTAGGAGGGCCCTAACCATGTACAAAAGTGAAACCACCTTTTATACGTGTAATCATTTTATTGGTTGTGCATGGTCAAGGATATTGTTAAAATATCCTAGGAGAGTATGTGTTACCACACTGGGAAATACAGTTATATTTCAAGTTGATGCAAAAGAATACAAGAATATGTTTTCTCTACCCATAGAGGAAAATACCCCACCATTTGGTGAAAGGGAGTTATCCCTCCATTACCAAAACCTAATCCCTAATGGAAATTTTTTTGTTTCAAACCATTATATAGAGGTAGGAATGGTAACTACAATTAAAAATCCCCCTGTGAAACATATTTTATTCGAACCTGAGGCTAGGAAGATCATTTCCCTATTATGTTCCATACCAAGGTACAAAAATTATGAAGAAGCAGATGAAACTGTGTTATGATTTATTTCAAATTTACATTGAGTAGGAGGCCAAAATATAAAGCATAATACTCCTACTTTTGTAGCTCGCATCCTCAATCAACAACTTACAAAGTTTCCTGTCCAACAAATATTTAGGTTTCCCTTTTTCCTATTCTTCCTTTTTCTGCACCATAATTACAAATACTTTGAATATCTAGGCTTGAACAACACTGACCAATTAGACATGGACATTCCTGCACATGAATGGAATTTAATGTTTATCAAGAAAGCAAGAAATTCTACTTTTATAGAGTTTACAAATAAGGTCATTGTTAACACAAAAAATTGTCCACATAGCTATCTATGGTCAACACCATAATTATGCATCATAATACCATCTGTCATAACCCCGAATTTTCACAAAAAATTAAAATTTTTAATGTAACATTAAATGTCTAAGGTCGTCATTTAATAACTACTAGCGGCTAGTGGAAAATGAAAGAGTTAACAATATGTAGTGATTAATTTTGAAAATATAAAAACTACTACCACTTAACTTTTGATATGTTATATATATGATCTGCATTCAGTTGCTTCTAGTTGTATTTAAGATTTGCTTTTGTCAAGTAGGTGAGAAGCTAGGTTCTAAACTGGGGCTTACTTAGCAGTTGCTAACTCAGCTATCTTTCCAGTTCTTACAGGTTCATCAGGTAATTTTTTTTGAACAAGTAGGAGTTTCTTTTTGCATTAAGTCAAGAATTACTTCTTTAGCATAATAAAAATGCTAGAGCATAAATTGATTAATATAAAGAAAGGATACGATGAGGTAAATTAATTCCTTTGTTGTTTTTGAATCTAGGACAGTATTTTAAGTTAGTCATAAAGACCAATATCCTTAGCATGCTAATGTATTTTACCAGCATGACTTCTACTTAAGTTTTCGTTTTTTACTGTTCTATGCCAAGTTACTCACAAGTTCTAATATGAGCATAGGGCTCATAAATTAATATAAAAACACTTTTACTGAAGCATGAAATTACTGCTATTGCTATGTCTAATATTCAATGTGTTGTTTTAAGCATGAATATAATTCTAAGAGCTTCAAGTAAAATTTTACAATATATCACAAAGCTCTACTTTTAATTCAGCTCTAGTAGAGAAGAATTATCAACCTGTTTATTTGTATATAGTTATAACTGTCTACTTGCACTATTAGTCATCAATTTATAATTTTGATCTTCCAAGTTTCATCATGTCACATGTATTACTATAATATTATATTACTATATCACTTAATAATATTACTAAGTGATTTTACCTTTAACCCTAGGTAGTCTTACTATCGTGTAATTACTAAGCGTAGTCTAAATATATTGGTTTGATTTATTAAGAGTTTGGTTCTTTATGGAAACCAGAAGAACACTAACTTACAAGAAGTCTTCCAACCATAATACTGTTGACTTTAAGCATTTGTAATAGTTATGCTAATGTATAAATACTACCTAACATTTACTTATATAAAGTTGAACTAAAGATAATGACCTTACCATCTTTGATTTTACTTAACACTAATTCTAACAATAGCATTATTCTTTTAATACAAGGTTTGTATGAAGAATAATTAGGAGGGCTATTGACTAGAGGTCAAAGGCATAACTCCAATATTGATCTCCATATATATATTTTACAAATAATTGATTTCAAGGTTTTCAAAATGCAAATGTTAACGATACATACAAATGCTTTTACTACTACTTGATTGTAATGTTTATCAAATTCAATGATACGAATTGACTTAAAAACAAACATTATCATCATGGTATGATATAAATCATTGGCAATAATTTCTGTTCGCCTGACAGTGCAGGTTGACTATATGAATCGACCCACTTCTAATTAAAAATTTCGGTGGGCACGTGGATGAGTCTCCACCATGCAATGGTCGATTTAAAAGATCACAAGAAACCCTATCCTCTTCATTATCCTTCGAGGGTTTGGTTCTGCGCTGTTTGGGTTTCTTCGCGGCCATTGGAGGCTCGTTGGTTCATGTTTGACAACTCCATTTGGGTGTAGTACAGTGCTGTAATGTTTGTGCAAGAGTTGTGGGATTCAGCATTTGTATCCTTGTTTCTTTCTAAAAGTATTGTAATGCCGTGAGAGTGGGTTTTACTCTATTGGTAGTCTAGATTTCCGGGCATAGTGTTACCCTTTCCTTTTCTCATAACTTGGTCCATCGTCAGTGAAATTCTAGAATGTGAACCTCGCTGCCTCTGTCACAGGTTAGCACAAGGGTTTCGCTTCTTCAAGGTGCAGTTTCTCGTACTGGTTCAGTCACCTCCTCGACTCCAATCTTCTTACTTACAGGTAATATATTTACTCTGTTATTATTATTAATTTTTAGTTACAGTTTTTATCAATAAGAATACAACTTATAACTAATGCATTGGTCTTGTTTTTGCAGGTTAAAGTTATGATTTCAAGCATGAAGGAAACTTCTCTCGCGTTTGTGAACTTCATGGACATAATGAGTAAACCCCGATTTGTCGTGGCATCTCCTTGCTTGGAAAGGTTATTGGAAAGGAGTTACAGTTTGAAAGGAAGCATGGCTTCAGTTTCTTCAGTTTTTAGATGCTTAGTTTATGTTATTACTTATTTTTGTTGTTCAAAACCATTGCATGTTGCTAGGTATCTCTGGCTTATAATCCGTGACTTGTATGTAGTTTCTTTGTTTTGTAAAAGCGATTACAGCCTTACGGCTTGATAATATCATACTCTAATTTTTAATATATGAGGGTTTTTCCTGTACTCATGGTTTTAAAATGACTCCTGTTTCGATTCTCCAGTTTGTTCAAATCGATATTTTAAATGTTAATACTTTCAAATAGGTTTTCCTTCTTCAACTGTCAGTGAAGTAATTTACTGTTAAAGATATATTTATAAGTAAATAGTGTTAATATGAAGACTGTGGAACAGTCATAATGTAAATTTATAAATTTTATATTATCAGTCAAGAATTTAATAGTTAGGGTTTAATGGAAATGAAACCCTTGTGTAAAATGTATTCTTAAATAATTTATTATTTGGGAACTGTTTCTTGTTTGCCCATGTTTCGCTATTACAGGTACAACGTTGTTTCATTATCTTGTTAATGAAGTATTTAAATTAAGTATGTTTACAAATATATTGTAAAATTTTAAGGACAAGACTGTATTCAGTATACTGCACAATTTACAAGTTTAGTTGAAAGGGTTTCAAACCTTAGTTTTCCACAGGTAATAACCTATCTGATTTTTAAATTTAAAAAAAAAACACAATATAAATAATTCTTAGTTATTTTGTTTAGTACTTATAAATATATTTATTTTACTTTGTAATTTATAATTATTTCGATCTCTGTAGAGAAAATATTTATAACTCTGAATTCTGTTTATTTTATATAAATAAGGCTTTATAAGAGAAACCCTAATCTAGTTTTTAATAAATAATAGTTTAAATTTTAAGTTAATATTTTCCAGGACTATTTAGTTGTTAACTTGTATACATATTTTCTTGAATAATAGTTATTATTTTCTGTAAACATATATTTCTTAACAGTATACTAATACTGTGGTACTAAGTATATTACTATTTCTTTCACCTATATTTTCATCTAGATAGACTAAAATAAACAGTAAATAAGAATAAACTATAACACTGCTTTTCATTGTACTGTAAACCTTGAAATAAATTCTATTTACATTTTCATGCATATACAAAATTATATTTACTATACTCATTCCATTACAAAAATTATATCATTTTCCTTAAACAATCTAACTGTGCTAGAGTACAGCCTGTAACCAAGTGTGGAAAAACACAGCTTAGAATTTTAAATCCTTTCTATTTCATTATGTTCCTAAATCATTTTCATTTCCATTAACAGTCCAAAAAGAATACTAACTCAAACATTTCACAAATTCGGAACTATTAACATTCATGTAGCATATAAACTAAGATTTATTGAACTAAAACAATAAAATAAAATAACATAGAACTTGTTGATGACAAGACAACAACAGCTTTAGGAAGTCGTTCCTCCCTACCAATCTCCTGAAGAGCGCTCAAACAACGCTTCCTCAGGACCCCTAAGCTTGTTCCTGGTCTTCTTGGCTGATAACTAGGTGGAGAATGCAACTGTAGAACCCTCTGTCAATTGACTAGTTCAATACCCCAATAAAACACTCTGCTCTAAGCAGTATGATATTCAGCTTAAAAGCTGCAACCTAGATCAATCAGCAGTTATCCCCTCAAACACTTTCCAGATTTCCCTTCCATTTAATTTATCTGAAGTACATTCATTCACCCTGAATGATCACTTCTCTAGAATAATGAGCAGCCTCGGCTCTCTTTAATGAGAGTTTTTATAAATATTCCTAGGTCTTTTGGGTTAGTTTTCATTAATTGAGCCACCTGCTCTGATTCCACTTTCTTGGGGAATCATGACCACAAATGTAGGGAGGTTTCCACCTGCAACAGTTGGAAGTGGTTTGAGGATGCTGCCACATGTCATTTTGCTATCCACCCAGTCTCCTCCACCAATTTGACTAGTAAACACTCTTTTAACAGCTCTCCTAAGCTATTGTCTCCTTATTTATTTATTTGTAAATAAAATATTCAGAATTTACATTAAATATCCTTGACCCCACTGGTCATCAGTTACAACTTAGCATAAAATTTAACATATCATTCCTCAAATAATATAAAATTGTTTTTGCAAAATTGGGGCATGTGACACCATCAGTATTCCCTCCAAATTGATCCAAGTAATCATTATTCCTTCTCTCATAAATATAGGGAAGATTTTCATTTATTGCAACAAAACCCACATTCTCTCAAAAAGGGACCAAAAACCCTAAATTAAGAATGGGTCATAAACCATGGACCAATACCATGGGCAGCTAACTCTTGGAACATCCTATAAATACATTATGTAGGTCTCCCCACACAGACTTTTGAATTTTTTACTTTTACTCACACTATTTGGCTGTCATACTTTTTCCACATATTTCCACATAAATTTGCATGTTGAGCCTACTCCATACAATCCTTAATGTCATTCCCAATGACAACCTTATTTGGATAAAATCAGATAAATGAATCATGGAATCCATTGGACTAAATCCTGAAATGGTTGCACTAGCCCATTTACAAAGTTATGTTCCATTTGTTTTGTTAATTAAAAGAAAATATAAAAATATTTTCTTAATTGTTTGTTAAGTAATTCAAGGTTGAATTATTTCCCTTGCACCATGAACTCTACCTATAGATCCCTTTGATCTAAGTTTGGTGCTTTTTCATGTAGCCATAGAGAAATCTACACTACAGTTTTGGGGACCCCACTAGCACTATCCTCTCAGATATTTGGTTTTGAAGGTTTATTGTTTGTGTTTAATATTTTGTTTCACTTGCGTACCCTTATCCATCACATATATGACCCCCTTTCGACATATTCGAACCAGGCCATTTACAGTTCCTACTCCTTGCCCTAACAAGCATTTTTTCCACAAAAAAAAATTATTTTCCGCTGAATCACACCGTTTCAGCTGAAAGGCGCGACCCAAGTCACACCTTTTTACTCAATAAGCATAACCTAGGTCACACATTTTTACCACTTAAGTGTGATCTTGATCCAAATTCCATATCGCTCTTTTTTTCCTTTTAGACTGACCTAGGTCGTTTCTGTGACCTTATTTTCTGTGATTTGTTGCACGAAACCCATTGTTAAGTGGGACCTATGTATTTTTTGCTATTTTTCCATCTCAGTCACAAATTTTCCTCAGTCCTGTGGAACTTCGACTGCATATGTTCCATCGACAAGTGCAACATGTCGATTTTCCAATTGTGTAAGGTGTTTTAGATCCATCCCAGACCGCTATCTGTTTTCTAACCCTTTCCTGACTGCCATTTTTCAGATATGATTTCCTACAGCCATTTGGTGTTTTTTCAGACCCCATTTGCTTGTATCTGAGCCTATATTGGTTGAGATTGGTATTTGAGACCTCCTGTGTGTTTCCTTTACCATGTAGAGTTCCTAATTTGCTTATTTACTTCCATATCTTAGTTCATCTAGAAAGATTAGTTTTTAATTATTGAAAAGCATTTACTTTTAGTACTTTTATTTAGTTTTCAACCGTTATTAGTCTCTAGTAGAGAGATTTTAGTTTTAGGGATCACACTCCATTTTTGCACACATATCACACCTTAATCTTAACGCTTGGTCCATGACCCCAAGAAGAACCTAAAATTGACCTTAACTCAACCAACATTGTAACCTTACTTGAGGACCAAAAACAATATTTCAGTTAGCTTAGGACACTCAGGATAGGAATCCAAAAAACCCCCCTTTGTCAATTACATCTGAGACATATTTTTTTTATTCTGGGGAACCAAAAACCTCTAGTATATGGTTACACAATCACTACCATTTTATTGAATGGCCTCCTGCTCTGCGGTGTTAAGCCACAGCGAAGGGATTATAGAATTCTTGGTGGAATATTGCACTCCACTATGTATGGAAGGACATCTCTTCATAGTACTCCTTGTGCATGTTGGCCCCCATACAAAGTGCCGAGGACCAAACGGTTGAATTTCCAGGAAACCATCTCGAATGTTTCATGAATGATGTAGCCTATTTTCCAGTCTTAGAGGGCTCTTTTACCCGAGGTCCCTCTCGGAAGTGGGATTCTCTTAGCCTTTTGTTCTTCCATTTTGTATCGTTTAACTGTGAATTTCATCACCCAATAGAGAATACAATTTGTGAGGGGCTTCCATCTTGTATCTAGGATATTTATTGCACTTATACCCCATAGGTTAGTGCATCATTTTCTTCATAAGTAGTGATCCTTGTTATCTTGATGGTCGCCTTTGTTGTAGACACTCTTGGTGTGAAAAGTTGTTGTAGTTCAGTTTTAGAGCTTTCTTTTTGGCCTATGTGCCACCCTTTCTAAACTCTCCTTTGTCCAAATCAATTGCAGTTGGATTTTTGAGGTTGTGTTTTCCATCTTTGAGCCTTCATTCATCAGATAACACACCATAATGTCATATTTTCTCCCCCATGCTACTCCCATAAACTTAGGGGGAATACCCCTAAGTTTGGCTCCTTGAACCGCCATCATCAAATCCATATTCAGTGTTGTTCACCACCTTCTAAGACACACACTGCTTATGATTCAAATTCATATTCCTACCAATCTGAGCCTACCTTGTTCACTTCCACATATAGCCCCATGGGTGGTGCACCTCCCAACCCCGTTCTCAGGGGGATTGCAGGTAGTGGACTTGTGAGCACCCCACCCATTGTTGATGTATTTGTAACTTAGGAATGTATTCACTTGTATATCTTATGTCTTGTACCCTAATGTTTATTCTGAGAAGTATTTGTAATGTATTTGAGTCATGTCATGCCCCGATGTTCCTATTGAGAGATTCAATAATATAAACAAGTCATGTCAAGTCATTGTGGGTAACCCTCCTATTGTTCAAGGGTTAAAGTCCCCATAGTTCAGGGGCCCTAGGTTTATTAGATTCTCCTAGAGAGATCAGCCCTAGTGAGTTATTGTCAAGTAGGGAATTAGTATAAATAGAGAGTGAGCCTCTCTATTTATCACACACTCAATCACACTCAGTTGTAGCGCATAGTTGAGAGAGAGGAAGCTTCTGGGGCTACAAAGAAAGAGGCTAATATTGTCGGGAGATCATCTTACTGTTTTGGGGTTTTACTTTTGGTGCTGATTCTATCTCTAAGGAAGTTGCAAGGTTTTCACCATTTATGGTTTCCCTGAGGAAAAACATCATGTTAATTGTCTCTTGTGTTTGATTGTTGTGCTTGTTATTCTCTCAGTTAAAGATCCTAATATAATGCTAGCTTAAATGATAAAAATCTAACATGGTATCAGAGCTAACCTGAGAAGAAGGCATTGTGCAGCTACGGGAACTAGGGCTTCCTAATTTGTGTATATCTCTCCACAAATTTTTAGAAAAATAAGGTTGGAATAACTCTCCTCCCTAGGGAACATCTTTCTGTCGAAGAAGAATCCAATTCTAAGCTTTTTCAGTTTTGGACCCGACACTACTGCTAGAAATTAGGGCTTTCCACAGAAGTAGAATTTTTCAGTGAGCCCAGGCCTGAATTGATATCCTCCTCAAAATAGAAGTTTAGAGATCAAGATCAAAGCATTTTCTTGGACAGAACTCTGAAAAATCCAAACCCTAATCTTCTCCTTAACCAGCACTGTAGAAATTCAGCTCCAAATCCAAATCCGACATCTTGACCTGGTAAGATCTAAATATTTTGTATTTCCATTTGAGGTTCTTAGTTAAGATGTCTCATCATACCAAGGTTGATGAAAATATTGAGGGATTTGATAACTTCCAAGCCTGGAAGTATATGATCTCCCTGGTCCTAGAAGAAAATGAGTTGGAATCCTATATCAATGAGGAGGTTCTAGTTCTAGAGGGAGATGAGACTAAGGCCTTACAAAAGAATATTTTTGTTATGGCTAAGAGGATTATTGCTGATTCAATCAAGGATCACCTCATACCACAGGTGTCCTCCCTAAAGACACCTAAATCTATGTTTGATGCCCTAACCAAATTGTTTGAAGGGAAGAACATAAAAATGAACATGACTCTGAGAAACAAACTAAAGAATGTAAAGATCCAGAATGCAGAAACCATCCATACTTATTTTACAAGGGTATCTCAGATCAAGGAACAACTGGAAGCAGTAGATAAAGAAGTGGAGAATGTAGAGATTATGATGACCACCCTGAATGGTCTACCTAGGGCATGAGACTCTTTCATTCAAGGGATCTATGCCAGAAATAAGTTAGTCAAATTCAGCAAACTATGGGAAGAATGCTCTTAAGAAGAAGCTTGAATAGCAGCTCGAGAAGAAAATATGGGAAGTGAAGATTAAGCTCTCACAGCCCACACCAAGAAAACCAGAAGGGACCATCATCACTCCAAAGGTAAGATATCACACTGTAGAAGAGATTTGTCTACTATTAGATGTTACACATGTGATGAGAAAGGTCACATATCCAAATAATGCCCTAACAAAGGGAACTCAAAGAACAAAAAGGGAAACAAGATAAGACAACATGCTGATGTTGTAGAGGATGATGAACCTTCCACAAAGAGAATCATACAATAAAGTGATGATTCTTCAAGTGATTAAGAATATGTACTGATCTCCTCTCTCATGGGAACTATCTCACACGGAATCAATGATTGGATTATAGACAGTGGTGCATCCAAACATATGACATCATTCAAGGAATCCTTTGTGAAACTATCTGAACATGAATCACCTCACAAGGTGAAACTTGCGGATGACTACCAGTATCCAATAAAAGGTAGTGGTGAATCCTCCTATAAGCTAGAATCTGGAAAGTCTATGAATATGAAAAATGTATTGTTTGTTCTAGGACTAAAGAAGAACCTCATTTCCATATCTCCATTGGATGCAAAAGGAATGAGGGTTTCTTTTGTAGATGGACAAGTTCTTATGTGGCCAAAGGGAAAGACTTTTGATTATGCAATAGTGATTGGGGAACAAGAAGGAGGTCTATAGAAATTGAAGGGCCAATTAGAACAAGCTTTGGTTCATGAGTCAGTAGAACCAAATGAACTTTGGCGTAGAAGGCTTGTACATGTGCATTACAGAGCACTCCCACTTGCAAGCAAAGCTGTTGAAGGTATTCTAGAAATGCAAACAAAACATGATGGTGTTTGCAAAGGATGTGCAAAGGGAAAGAATACAAGGAAGACATTTCCACGTAGCGAGAGAAAGGGAAAAGGAATCTTGGAAATCATCCACTCCGATGTATGTGGTTTGATGTCATCCAGTTCATTAAGCGGGTATGTATACTATGTTTCTTTCATCGATGATTTTTCTAGGAAGACATGGATATACTTTATGAATAACAAATATGAAGTATTTAGCAAGTTCAAGGAATTCAAATCCTTAATCGAGAACCACATAGAAAAGAATATCAATATTTTTCAATCATACAATGCTGTAGAATTCACATCGAATGAATTCAAATACTTATGTAAAGATTCAGGGATTAAGAGGGAGTTAACCACTCCATATAATCCACAACGAAATGGAGTTGCAGAAAGGAAGAATAGAACGATCATGGAAGCTACAAGGGCCATGCTTCATGACCAAGATCTTCCCATGCATCTATGGGCAGAAGTTTCCAGAACAGCGATGTATGTACAGAACCGTACTCGACATAGAGTACTCGAGAATAAGACACTTAAAGAAGTCTTTTCTAGAAACAAACCAGAAATCAACCATCTCATAATATTCTGCTATCCAGTGTACATACACATTCCAAAAGAAAAGAGGACAAAGTTATATCCTTCAGGAAGGAAGGGTATATTTGTGGGATACTCTGAAATCTCGGAGGCTTACAGAATATACTTCCCAAGATTCAAGAAGATCGACATCAACAGGGATGTGACATTTGAAGAAGACTCATCTTACAAAAAATCTAGAAAGAGACCTGCTAAAGAACCTAAAGAAACAGAAGCACCCAGAATTCATGACACAACCATGAACAAAGAATATCAAGAGGAATATCTAGAAATAGAAGAACCTCAAGAACCTATAGATCCACCTTAGGAGAAGAATCCCCACAAGAGGAAACCTGCTTGGGTACGAGAAGTTATCCAAGGTGTAGAAAGATATGGGGCTCCATAAGAATCACATAGAGAAAGCAAAAGAACCAGGTCTTGTCCCAGTTATGTAGCCTTATTATGTGATTTCATTGATAAAGAACATTCCAACTATGAAGAAGCAACAGAAAAGAAAGAATGCAAGGATTCTATGATCGAAGAATACCAATCGATCATGAAGAATGATGTTTGGGATGTTGTCCCAAGACCCGAGGGGAAGTTTCTGGTGACTTCCAAATGGATCTACAAGATCAAGAATGCTTCAAATGGCAGCATAAAAAAATATAAAGCAAGATTCATGGCTCGTGGATTCTCCCACAAAGAAGGAATATATTATGAAGAAAATTTTGCACATGTATCCAGATACACTTCCATTAGATCAGTACTTTCTCTGGCTATAGTGATGAAATGGAAGATACACCAGATGGATTTCAAGACTGCTTTCTTAAATTGTGTAGTAGAAGAGGAAGTGTATGTGGAGCAGCCACTCGATTTTGAGACACATGACAGGGAGTCTCATGTGTGCAGATTGAAGAAATCCCTATACGGTTTGAAACAGGCACCCAGGACATGGTATGGAAGAATTGACAGCTTTCTATCTAGTTTGGGATTTACCAAGAGTAAAGCAGATTCCAACCTTTACTACAAGGTTGAATATGACAACCCAGTGATGCTCCTACTATATGTAGATGATCTATTTGTAACAAGTATGGATGGATTGATTGCTGATACCAAGAGAAAGCTTACTGTCGAGTTTGAAATGAAGGACTTGGGTATGATGCATTATTTTCTAGGCATGGAGGTGTGGAAGAATGTAGATGGAATATTCCTTAGACAAGGGAAGTATGCAATAGAGATCCTGAAGAGATTTCGGATGATGGACTCTAAGGAATTAACCACACCTATGGCATCGAACTTGAAGCTATTGAGTGATGATTTATCTGAGTCAATTGATGCCACAATGTATTGTCAAATGATTGGATCCTTGATGTACCTAATGAATACAAGACCATATACTTTCTTTGTTGTGAACACCTTGTGCCAGTTCCTGATAGATCTGAGACATGTTCACTCGATTGCTGCAAAGCATATTCTGAGGTACCTGAAGGGTAAAGTTGATTATGGGCTCAAGTAAAAGGCTGATCAGAAGAATAACCTGGAGATTTATGTTGATTCAAATTGGGCAGACAGTGCCATTGATAGGAAGAGAACTTTGGGGTGCTGCTTCAGCATGGGATCATGTGTGATCTCTTGGTTTATCAGGAAGAAATCCTGTGTGGCATTGAGTAAAGCTAAAGCAAATTATGTCGTAGCTTGTTCAACTAGTTGTGAGGAAGTATGGATGAGGAAGCCACTATTTGATTTATTTGATCTCCAGTTAGATGCTACTTGTATATATTGTGACAACTAGAGTTGTGTGAAGTTGTCGAAGAACCCAATGTTCCATGATAAGTCGAAGCATATCGAGATCAAGTATCACTATATTAGGGATATGGTGCAGAGAGGAGAAGTGAAGCTCCAGTATGTTGCGACAGATGAACAGACAGCTAATGTGTTGACTAAGCCATTGGCTAGGATGAAGTTTGAGTACTTCAGGGAGAAGCTTGGTGTTCTCTAGATCGATATTCCTCCCAAGAGGAAGTGATGAGTCCATGATGAGCCCTTCTAACATGGTGAGAGGATTGGTTCCTTCCATGGTTAGATGTAAGTGTTGTGCCCTTCTGACATGGTGAGAAGATTGGTTCCTTCCATGGTCGGATGTAAGAGCTGTGACATGGTGAGAGGATCAATTCCTTCCATTTTCAGATGTATGTGATGATCGCACATCCAGCATGAAAAAGGGCTGGCTCTGTGAAGACACATTTAGTATGAAAAAGGACTAGCTATGTGTAGATCCCACATCTAGCATGAAAAAGGGCTAGCTCTGTGAAGACACATCTAGTATGAAAAAGAACTAGCTCTATGTAGATCCCACATCCAGCATGAAAAAGGGTTGGCTCTGTGAAGACACATCTATTATGAAAAAGGACTATCTCTGTGAAGACTCATCCAGTATGAAAAATGACTGGCTCTGTGTAGATCCCACATCTAGTATGAAAAAGGACTAGCTCTGTGAAGACTCATCCAGTATGAAAAAGGACTGTCTCTATGTAGATCCCACATCTAGTATGAAAAAGGACTAGCTCTGTGAAGACTCATCCAGTATGAAAAAGGACTGTCTCTGTGTAGATCCCACATCTAGTATGAAAAAGGACTAGCTCTGTGAAGACTCATCCAGTATGAAAAAGGATTGGCTCTGTGATGATACACCCAGTATGAAAAAGGACTAGCTCTATAGATGTACATCCAGCATGAAAAAGGGTTGGTTCTGTAGAACTTCCTATGATGAGAAGAATCAAGAGATAACACCCATGATGATGACCTAGTGATGATCCAGATCGAGTGATGATCGAGATCCAGTGATGATGATCTAGATCCAGTGATGATGATCCAGTAGCGATGATCTAGCAGTGAAGATCCAAATCGAGTGATGGTCCAGATCAAGATGAAGATGACTTGAATATGAATATGATGAGAACTCATTGATGATCCAGATGATACATAAAAGAAGTCCCGTGCTGATAAATTGTGTCAAGAGAATACCTTCCTAGTTAAGAGGGAGTGTTGATGTATATGTAACTTTAGAATGTATTCACTTGTATATCTTATGTCTTCTACCTCAATGTTTATTCTAGGAAGTATCTATAATGTATTTGATTCATGTCATGCCCTGATGTTCCTATCGAGAGATTCAATAATGTAAACAAGTCATGTCAAGTCATTGTGGGTAACCCTCCTATTGTTCAAGGGTTAAAGTCCCGGCAGTTCTAGGGCCCTAGGGTTATTAGACTCTCCTAGAGAAGTTGGACCTAGTGAGTTATTGTCAAGTTACAAATTAGTATAAATAGAGAGTGAGCCTGTTGGAGCAGGGCCTCGCAGCTACAGGAAAAGCTGCTATATCGGAAGAAGAGAGTCAAAGGAAACAGTACCCGAGCCGCCAAGAAGAGAAAGCACAACCACTGCACTTAAGGCAGCGGTGAAGACAGGAGGGCTTAGCTACCCTCATAAAGGAAAAGGAGCAACGAGCTGAGGTATTGAAGACAAAGGAAAGAAGGGAAGAAACCAAGGAAGTGGTTCCCATACCCATGATCAGCGCCGGGAAGCATGGAAGACTACAGAAAGCTGTGGTGTGACAGAAAGCAGCAGTTCAGGTACAGATAGGCCGACTGTCACAGTTAGGGTTTTTGGGTTACTATTGGGAAAGGCCCACATTGTTGTAATAGGGAAAGACCTTCAGGCCACCTATATAAGCATGAATTCTGTATTGTAAAAGGTTAGACAGTAGAGAGAAAGATAGCTAGCCAAACATTCAAATAGACAAGTAGCTAGTAGTCAATTAATTGTTCTTTGAGTGAAGCTTTGGTTCTGTTGTTAAATCTGTATTATCTTACTGCAACCAGTAGCTGGCTCCTTGAGCATGAATGTAACGATCTGTGGGGATTGAGAGAGAGAGAGAGAGAGAGAGAGAGAGAGGAAGAGTATATTGTAAGAAGGCAATATAGAAGGAGAAGAGATCTAAGAGAGAAGGGCTCCCAGTTGTGTGTGTGGAGTTTCCCAGAAGATCTCTAGCTGCATATTAGGTTGCAGTGGAACTGTGTTTACTCTCTCAAGATATAATATAAAAACCAGTTCCCATGGACGTAGCTTCCCCCCTGGAAGTGAACCACATAAAACCCATGTGTTGTGCGACTGTTCATGTGATTGTGTTTGATCTGTTTGCTATCTGTTATCTGTTACATGAATGTTGCTTATCGGTTGATGAATGTATGTATGATACGCTTCAGTTTATAGCACATAGAAGGTTAAATGTAAGTTGAATGTATCAAGTAGCCTATATATGATTTTATCAGTGCTTGATTCATGATAGTTGACAGTTACAGCATTAAGTGACTCTGGTATATGAGTTCCGTGAGTTGAGTGTAGTTGATGTTAGCGTGTCAAACTGTAGAGGTTTAAGTGAAGTGGTTTAACACCCTTGTGAAGGTTAACAGAGTTATTAGACCCAGGAAGGAGGTCGCGGGACCTTGAGAGTTGATATGCATATTGAGCCTCATTATAGGATATATTACAGCATAGAGAGGCAATATTGCATCATCTGAGGAGCTGCGGTGTGAGATATCATAGGGAAGGAGCTAAGTAGAAGATTAAGTTTGTGCATCATCATAGAAGCTGTGATGTGATAAGAGTACACTCCCAAGAAGCGTGAGCTAGAAGGAGGGATGGCCCTCGCAGAGAGATCCCACTAACTAAGAAGAGTCGTGAAACCCTAGGATGCTACAGAACCCGATTGAAGACACCTGAGTCCTCAGCCACCCCATCTAAGATCACTTCGAGTGAGACTTCAGGATGCTCTACAGTCTATCGCCGAAAGGGCCAGTGAGCTTGGGGTATTGTTGGTACATTAAAGTAAACCCGGGTCTGCCCAAGCTAACTAACAAATGGTTCTGTTGCCAGTTTTGAACAAATTGAAGAGCTAATGTTCTATTGGAATCCTACTAAAGAAGAAATCAACCAGTGGGTTGGGTCTAAGGAAAGATAATTTTCTACAACAGAAAACAAGAGTCCTAGGCTCAGTACAGAGGACTAGTTACAAAAACACATCTTCACAGATTTGCATGAGATATTTTTTGTGACCTATGCAAATGAGCTATATGACTAGTTATCAAAGTTGACTGATAAGAATATATTCAAGAAGAAAAGAAACATTGTCTAGACACCGGAGCTAATTCAGACCATGAGGAGCATAGACAATCCCATTTCACGGGCAGTAGACTTCTGGCTTGCAAGTTTGCTGGAAGGCTTCATTACCGAGTTTGCAGTTGTTCAAAGAAAAAGATTCAACGAAGCCGAGAGGTAATTATTCAAAGGATATCATGGTAAGTACTTGAACTCTTTAAATTCATCTATTAAGATGTTATTACATGAAAAAGGAGTAATGGACATATTCTCAGATGAATAAGTTCAGTAAGTGTAATGTCACAAGAGTTTGAGAGTGATTTTGACGAAATTGGATGTACATGTAGTGGTAAGAAATATAAAGTAGATTTCAGATCTTCCTTTGTGGAAGATAGTTCAGACCATACTAGAGAACAGAGTCAAAACAATAGAGAAAGAACAGTAGGGGGTATCCCTTACCACCCTTATACCCTGCAGAAAATGACCGGGACTCAGAATAATCCTGCAGGAACTCCATCTAGTAGTTCACATACAATACATACTACCTTTACACCATTTACATCTACACTGCTGAGTGGTAGTAACACAACAAATCAGAATCCACCATGTAGAAACAGAATGGGGGATGACATGAAGTTACCTACCTTTAAGGCTACAGGGGCAGAAGACCTGGAACAGCATTGGTTCCTATGTGAAGCTGTATGGACCATTAAACAGATCCAGGATGACAATACTAAACTTTTCCAGTTGGCCACTACACTTAGAGACAGAGCTTTAACATGGTATATGAAGTATACAACAGCGTGGCCCAGAACACTCATACAAGTCAGGACCGCCATGATCAAATAATTTAAGAAACCTAAGTCTGAGTCACAGTGTATCACAGAGCTTAAAGACATTAAACAGTTACCTACAGAGTTAGTATGGGACTTTGATCAGAAATTCAAAGCTCTTATAGACCAGGTTATCTTTGATTTTGCGCCAAAGCAGCATAATAAATGGTTCATTGTAGGACTGCACCTGCATATCAGACTTCCCCTTATGCAACAGAGACTCCATACACAGGATGAAGCATTGGAGATGGAAATGAAACTAGAGGATTCACCTCTAGCTGAGACTAGTACAGGTATGACAAACCTACATAATTAGTTAGCCAATCTCATGTTACAGCTACACAAGATTAAGAAAGGGAAAGAGGTTGCACAAGAACTATGGTGTACCAAGTGTAAAGTACAGGGCCATACTAAAGATAACTGTCTAGTATTTGTTGAATATTTAGCAAGTGGGGCTCCAAACCCCTTAATACAGAACCAAGGGCCATGGTGTGAACTCTGCAGAACAAGAGGGCATAGACCACAGGAATTCCCTTTACTTCAGAAGTATGTACAAACCCCTAAGAACTTATATTGTAACTTCTATAAGTCAGTAGGGCATGATGAACATAATTGCAGAGCTTATGATCTCATGATAGAGAGAAAGCATGACTTGTACAAAGTCTAGTCAGAGACACTAGGTCCAGCAGCAGGACCACAGCACGAACTAGCTCATGATGGCCATGGTGGAGGACTCATACGACGAGGCCATGGAGGAGGCTTTGGTCGTGATGGAGGCTTCGGACATGGCCATGGACCAATTACTTGTTACAACTGTGGAGCCATAGGACATTATGCTAGGGATTGTCAGAACGCTACTACGATATGTAAATATTGCAAGTCCTCTGAGCACATTATAGAAGAGTGTCCGATCTTGATAGCCAAGATTAGGAATCCTAAGGCAGCAGTGAACCAGAACATTCAGCTTATTGCTACTAAGCAGAAAGAACCAGAACCAAGAGTCAATATTGTGACTCGCAGTGGTGCTTCTACTAGTAGGACATCATAGGATACCGAAAAGAATACAGGTCCGGAGTGGGTGTGCAAAGCCACTAATAAATCAACACCACTTGACCTGTAGAAGAACAAAGAAATGTTTCAGCAACCAAAAAATTTCTTTATTGAACCTACACCATCAGGATCGCAGGTATTTCCTTGTAGGGGCATAACGCAGCAAACACCTTGTGGCGTTAGTCCTGTGCATATATCATAAGATACCACATATGGAAGGTGCAAAGAGGATGAGTCGACAAGAAGTGTACAATCCTTCCTGCGGAGCTGCTTGAAACTTGTACGAAACAAGAAAGCCATCGGAGAGCTTCAGTGCATCATAGATCAGTGTCAGCCATCTTCTTCCGTGAACACTGCGCAGCGAGCTGTTCATAATATTATGGGCCATACGAGAATAGGAAGAGAGATGAGACTCACAATGCAAATTGGAGAATTTGAAATGGATGATGTAATCCTAGATTTAGGATCAGAGGTAAATGTTCTGACTAAGCAGACATGGGAACAGATGGGTAACCCTAAGTTAGCAAGATCACCTATCCATCTGCGACTAGCCAATCAACAAAGGGTATCACCACTGGGTCGATTACCACAAGTACCAGTTGATATTGACGGAGTTAGCTTTGCATACTTTGAAGTCATGGAAATCATTGGCGATAGCAGACCGTACCCATATTTACTAGGTATTGATTGGGCAATTGATAACATTGTTGTTATCGATTTAAAGAAAAGACAAATGAACTTTGAGGATAACCAGATCTGGGTCATCGCACCATTGGATCCTTTCCAGGGTCCTCGCTACATTGAACCCATCAGAGCAGAGGAGGAGGTGCGCAACATGGAAATCCTTTATCAGATGACTACTAATCAGAGTGATTACATCAACCCAACCGCAGAAGGAAATATCAGTTGGCGATGCGACAGCTCATGCGCATCAGATTCGGAGATTGGTTTAAAAAATTGGCAGAATAGACTTTACGAAGTCTCAGCTCACAGATGTGCGTTTATGACTAAGTCACTGCGATGGATCGACGCAGAGATTATTGATATTCCATCGTTTCATGGCTTAGCAAATGTCAATGAATTTTTATAGCAATTCGAGCAGGAAATTCCTCAGGAGCAGAGGATGACAGCTATTGACCTTGCAGTAACAGCCACACCTACAAGATGGTGGCATGCACATAAAGGACATATCGCATCATGGGATGATCTTAAGAGACTAATGGTGATCAGATTCTCTAATGACAAGGAGCCTTTATAGCAGAAATATACAGGAGAAAGTGACCCCAGGTCACATATTTAGATTTGTGAACAGATTTGGTCAGACATTCCAAAGGATGAATGGGTTCACCTATTCATTCACACTTTAGACACAGTTCCAAGTAACTGGTACACTGAGGCAAAGTCGTGCAGAGGAACCATCACATGGCCACTTATGATAGATTTTGGCTATCATGGGCAGACCCAAGTTTACTGTGTTTAACCAACAACACCCCTAGCTCACTGGCCCTTTTGACGATAGACCGCGAAGCGGCCTGAAGTCTCACCCAAAGTGATTCTAATGGGTTGGCCAAGGACTCAAGCATCTTGGACCAGGTTTTGCGGCATCCTGCTTGCGACTCGCAGCTCTGCTAGCTATGAGGTCTCTTTCTCTGTGCCTTGCGTGACTTCCCCGCTCACGTCATGTGACCTCCTCGCCTCGTAGCTCTTCTAGCCGTGATATCTCTCTCTTCCTGTCGCACAGTTCCCTTTCCACGTCGCGCAACTTCCACTGACTCACGATGAATCCAACCTTATCGCATCTCCACGCACCAGGAAACATGTAAATTATTTCCAACGCTAAGTCCTTAACCTATGGTATCGCGCACCACAGCTCCTCTGCCGATGCGGTATCGCCTCCCTGCGATATCCTACTCCTGCGGCTCAGCACACTTAGCATTGTTCATGTCGAATTGTAGGACTCAACATGATAGGCTGTGTAACACTGTAACTAGTGACTATTTCAAGCAAAGCGTAAATGAACCCACATACAACATGCCAAAGACTTCAACTTATATCTATCCTTCTATATTACTACGAACTGAATAATGCATTCATACATTAAACTATAGGCAAAGTCTCATATACTAACTGTTAGATGCAACAAGTAAACACAGCATATAACTCAATCACATAACACTCGATTTTAACGTGGTTCACCTCCAGGATGGAAGTTACATCCACAGAACTATGTTTCTATTATAGCTCAAGGGAATGTAAACACAGTTCTGCTGCACCGCATATGCAGCATGAGATCTTCTCTCTTAGATCTCTTTTCTATCTCTATATTGTCTCTCTTACAATATAATATTCCCTCTTTGTCGATCCCTGTGTATCATTACATGCATGCTCTATGAGCCAGCTACTAGTTACAGTAAGATACTACAGCTAATAACAGAACTAGAGCTCAACTCTATTACAATACAAGGTAGTTGTGAACTAACAGACTCAATGGCTGAATAGCTAGTTGGATGGATTACACTACTCAAAATGCCAACCCTCCAATCCTTTACAATACAAGATACATCCCTTTATAGGTGGCCCAAAGGTATCGCCATTACAACACTGTGGGCCTGTCCCAACAGTAACCCAAACCCTAACTAGTGACAGTCGACGTATCTGTACTTTGAGGTAGCCGCTATCCATCACACCACAGCTCTCTATGGTCTTCGATGCTTCCCAACGCTGATCATGGGTACTATGCACCGCTTCCCTTTACCACAGCTTCCTGCAGTCTTCCATGCTTCCCAGTGCTGACCATGGGTACCGGCGCTACTTCCCTGGTTGTACTTTGTCTTTAATGCCTCAGCCTCATTGCTCCTTTTCCTTTATGAGGGTAGCTGAGCCCTCCTATCTTCCGCCGCTACCTTCAATGTAGTGGGTGAGCTCTCTCATCTCAGCCGCTCAAGTACCATCATCTTCCTTGACTTCTCTATCTTAAAAGTCATGGTTTCCGGCTCTGCTCTATAGCTGGAAACCTGCTACGGCATCGTAGCTCTATCTTGTCTATCCGCCAAAACTATCTATCCGCTAAACTGGCAGCTTCTTCTGTAGCTACGAGACCCTGCTCCAATAGTCCCCTAACACTTACTTGTGGCTTGTCCCCGAGCCACTACCAGCGGGCTTCTCCTGCTGTAGCTTCTCCTTGGCTTCCTACGAAGTCCGTTGCAACCTGTCATGAAGTCCTACGACTTCCTTCTGCATCACTTCAACACACTCTCATGCCGAGTCAAGCAAAGCTTGACTAATAGTGGTGTCTTCTGTTAAATTAGTTCGTAGGTCTCTCTTACCTTTCCTTATTGTTATGCTCGCAGTCTTGCCACTGCAAGACCTGCTGTCGCTGTGCCCATCATAAGGATTCAAATCCCTGGTATCATGAGAAATCTTTTCTATCTGGTTTAGAGCTCGTGCTATAAGGAAGATATAAATCTGTATCTTCCAGGCTTCTCAACACATACTGGAGCACCCTATATGAAAGAGATACAAACCATGAATTTCGTTCCGAGAACAAGCCTTTGTGTGCATGCTGGAATTCTACCATTTGCTGGGTTTGTTGTCCTCTTCCACTTTCCTTCTTAACAAGTCTCTCCAGGTATTCATGCTCCCTCTAATCACCATAGTTTCACTTCTTTGCCTCAGCAATCTCTTGTTCTTCTCTTAGCTAATCAGATAGGTCGGCTTCCTTCTCCTGTTGCTGTCTTTTCCTCATTTTTACTTTCTTCCTCGCGGGATATTTCTTCTCTTCATTCTTCTGCTCTGCTTTCTTATCTTCAGTGATCAGCTCGTCTTTCTTCTTCTCATTAGCAGAGGATTTGATGACATCTTCTACATCATGCGCTTGATTCCTCAGCCTTGGAAATTGTCTTACCTGTGATATTCCTAATTTCACAACCCTGGGTGGCGTCGTCCTAGCAGACATACGGCCACTAGGGTCGAAATGTCTCAGCATGTCTTCTAAAGGTTCCTCCTTGGACAGAAACCACTTAGCGGAATGTCTTGGGTGTGCAATGGCTTCGAACTCTGGGAATCATAGCAATCTGTAACTGGGTGAACTCTGTACAGGAAACTCTAAATAGCTTACTCTATAGCTCTTGGGTTTTTGCAAGTGTAACCCTCTCGAATGATCATTTTTTGATTTTATGCCAAAGGCAGAAATCCCAGACGTAACGGTCATCTTGAATGGACCCGTTAGTTGTCATAATTGCATGGACGAGACCACACTCATCATCCGATCCTCAATAAATGGTGAAATCCAATCACGTTTCCCACAAAGCATGTGTGTACAGGTGCCGGTCTCGTCGAAGATTTGCCAAATATGGAAACTTAATTATGCTGCAGCCAAATCTACGGTAAGGGATACCGGTCATTTCCTCATTAACGGCCTGTCATAGGGCAATGTGATGGGACCTCTGTCAGTTACAAAACTAGATACGTGGCACAGGGAAACATCGCACTGCTACGCTGAAACACCGCACCACCTGTGCAAACAAACAAGCGTTTTTTTTTTTTTTAGGCCACTCATGACTTGCACAAAATGAACCAACCTTATGCGATTCCTCATACTTATGATACCTGCCGGTGTAGACTAGTTCCCGATGCGATGCCTCCTTTCAACTACACTGGACATCTGCACCACCGTAAACTGGATAAGCTAGGGCTGAGAGGTGGGGTGGATATCACTATAGAGCTTAAGCCTACTGCCATTAATGAAAGTGGGAAGAAGCTCCCCATTCAACTAGCTGAGCTGAACGACACCTCCCTCTGTAACTTGCTATATCTGATATCGCCCCAGCAAATGCGTCTTGAACTTCCCTGGAAACTTAATGAATTTACTGTCATTGAGGAGTACTAGGTCTTCGATATGGAAAGTCTTACTCTTAATGTGTCTGTCATGCCAAGCTTTTTCTCGTGCCTTCTACACTTTCTGATGGAATTTGACAATGAATATGTCTTCCTCTAAGGCAAGCAGCTACGCTAGCCTTTCCTCCATTGTGTCTGTATCAGTCATCCCAGTGATCTGAGTGATTCGTAAGCTAGGAAGAGTATACTCCATAGGCATAACAGCCTCCTGTCCATACACCAAGCTGAAAGGTGTGTGTCCTATAAGTTTCTTGCATGTGGTCCTATATGCCCATAATACAGCGTTAACTCAGAGGTCCCAATCATTCCTTTGGCTGTTGCAGATATTAGTAAGAGCGTTTTCTAAAATCTTGTTAAAGGCCTCCACCGTACCGTTAGCCTGTGGGTGGTAGGGAGTGCTCTTATGGTGCTGAATCTAGAATTTTTTTGTCAAGGCCTCAATGGTGCAATTCAAGAAATGTGTGCCTTGATCACTCATCAAAATTACTGGGCATCCAAATCTACTTATGATGTTCTCAAAAAGGAACTGTGCAGCTATAGCAGCATCACAATTTCTTACTACTTTGGCCTCTGCCCATCTGGTGATGTACTCTGTTCCGGTGATAATATATCTTGTGCTAGTGCACTTTCCTGGTGGGTTGATAGGACGCACAAAGTCTATAGCCCATTTTTCAAATGCGTGCAGCATAACCTGCAGTCACAGCGGCATTTCATCGCATCGCAAGGGTTTTCCTACCCTCTGGCAGATATCACAGCATCTGCACAAGTCCTTGGTATCCTTACGCAATGTAGGCTACCATAATCCTACGGCTAGGATTTTCTGCGCAGTTGGCTTTCCTGTGAAATGACCTCTTGTAGTTCCTAAATGTGCCTCTCTGATAACAGCATCTTTTTCATGCGGCATCACACATCTGCACAAAACTTCATCCGGTTCTAACTTGTATAGGTGTCCTGCGATTAGGGTGAAGTCTGCTGCTTTAACAACCAACTGCTTCTTTTGTTGCTTAGTGAACTCATCAGGTGATGATCCTGTGGTGAGAAAGTGAATAATATCAGCATAGTAGTCATCTGTGATCTGGATAGAAAACAACTACGCATTTGGCAAATTTTCCTCTAGGTTACTTGGCTCTTCTCCTGAGTCTATCCATGACAGATGATCAGGTCCAGCGTTCAATCTTCCTGTTTTAACAATGATTTCAAAATCATACTCTTGAAAGAGTAGTAACCATCTGCAGATTCTCCCCCCTAACACTGGCTTATTGACCAGATACTTCAATGCGGAATGGTCAGTAAACATATTGAACGAGGCACCCAATAGGTAGTGCCTAAAATTCTGCAGTGCATACACCATAGCTAGGCCTTCTCTTTCTGTTGTGGTGTAGTTATTTTCTACCGTCGACAGCTTTCTACTAGAATATGCGATAGGATGATCAATATCCCCTTCTTCTAGTTGCGTTAAAACAACCCCCAGTGCGATGCCAAATGCATCCACATGTACATGAAATGGCTTAGTCCAATCTAGAAATACTAGGATGGGCGCTGTAACCATCTTCTCTTTAAGTGTGTCTAGGCTCTGCTGACATTCCTCATTCCATAGGAATTTTACATCTTTCTTTAGCAATTTCTCCATCAGTGCTGTAATCATTGCGTAGCCCTTGATGAACTTTCTGTAATACCCAGTATGACCAAGTACTCTCCTCAGTTGCTTGACTGAGTTGGGTGCTAAAAGATTTACGATGATGGAAATTTTGCGGGATCTACCATCAAGCCTTGTCTGCAAACAATGTGACCCAACAAAATACCAAATGGTGCACAAAATATACATTTCTTCAAGTTTAGAGAAATCTGGTACTACCTACATTTATCTAACATCAGTCTTAAATCTCCTATATGCTTGTCAATTAGTCCAAATACAATCCAATCATCAAAATATACTTCTAGGAATTTATGGATGTATTCTTTAAATATAGCAACTACTACTCTATAAAATATAGCTGGTGCATTCTTAAGACCAAAGGGCATTATCGTATACTGGAAGGAGCCCCATTCTCTTGCAAAGGTGGTCTTGGATCGATCTTCTGGATGTATTCTGATCTGATGGTATCCTGAAAAGCCATCAGTGAAGGAGTAGAACTCCTGTCCTTCCACGTTGTCTAATACCTCATCAGTGAATGGTGTCGGAAATGGATCATAAAGTGATGCATCATTGAGCTTGCGCAAATCGACACAGATCCTGATGTCTCCTTTGGTTTTCTTCTCTTGCACGACCATGGGGCTAACCCATTTGTTTTCTTCTACTAGCTCAATGATGCCTGCTGCTAGCATCTTATCGATCTCATCCTTGACTTTTTCTTTGTAGCACAGATTTAATCTATATGGACGCTGCTTGACTGGTCTAGCATCCTCCTTCAATGGTATCCTCATGACTCCCAGGTCTCCAACTATTCCCTTCATCTCTGTGAACTTGGTGGGAAATAGGTCCTGATAGTCATGTAACAAGTCTGCAATCTGTCCAACTGTTTCATCGTTCCAATAGTCTCCAATAGAGGCAAACTTAGGTTCTGTGTCTATGCCAATATTGATTTTTTTTATCTTGATGGGCTCTGTAATTGCTAGAATTTCTAACTGTGGTCCCCCAACATCACGAGTCCCTTCTGACTCTGGAATGTTGGTGTTTCGAGGATCTTCATCCTCCTCCCCTGGTTCAGATGAAAAATTATAAAACTCTAACGCCTCTTTTAGCTGGATAGCCCACTCAGGTTGAGCTGACTCTGATATGGTACAATCCTCAAATATCGTACTCTTTATTACTTGTAGGGCCTGATCGACACTTGGATACTCAGATTCAAAAGCGAAGGTGAGTAGGAAGTTGTCTATCATTAATGGCCATGTAGTTGTTCCTTTGCGCAGTTCAGTCTCTGTATACCAATTCCTTGGAACTGTATCCAAAGTATGAATGAATCGGTGAACCCATTAATTATTGGGAATGTCCAACCAGCTCTGTTCGCATGTCTGAATATGTGCTATGGGGTCACTCTCTCCTATGTATTTCTGCTGGACATACTCCCTGCCGAAAGAAAATATGATCGCCATCAATATTTTAATATCATCCCATGATGCGATGTTCTCTTTATGTGCATACCACCATCTTGCAGGTGTGGCTTGTACTGCAAGGTCCATAGCTGTGATCCTCTGCTTGTGAGGAATCTGTTGTTCAAACTGCTCAAGGAAGTCCTGGATATCTGTTAGACCATGAAATGATGGAATCTCATTGATCTCTACGCCAATCCATCGCAGTGACTTAGTCAAGTATGCACATCTGCACGCTGAGACTTCATGAAGTTTGTTCTGCCAGTTCTCTAGACCAACATCTGAATCCGATGCGCACAAGTTGTTGCATCGCCAACTAATATTCCCTTCTTCAGTCGGATTGTTGTAGTCACTCTGGTTTGTGGTCATCTGATAAAGACTTTCCATGTTACATTCCTCCTCCTCTACTCAGATAGGTTCGATATATCTAGGACCCTGAAAGGGGTCCATTGGCGCGATGACCTGGATATGCACGTCCTCAAAGGTCATTTGTCTTCTCTTTAGGTCGATAATAGCCATGTTACCAATCACCCAATCGATTCCTAGTAGTGCTGGATACGGTCTACTATCGCCAATGATTTCTATAAATTCAAAGTCCACAAAGCTGCGAACTCCATCAATGTCAACTGGTACCTGCGGTAACCGACCCAGAGGTGATACTCGCTACTGATTAGCTAATCTCACATGGATAGGTGATCTGATTAACTTAGGGCTACCCAACTGTTCCCATGTCTGCTTAGTCAGAACATTCACGTTCGATCCTAGATCTAGGATCACTTCATCCATTTCAAACTCTCCAACCTGAGCTGTGAGTCGCATCTCTCTTCCTGTTCTTGTATGTCCTGTAATATTATGAATAGCATGTGGTGTACTGCTCATGGAAGAAGATGGATGACACTGATCTATGATGCGCTAAAGTTCTGTGATAGCTTGCTCATTTCTTACAAGTTTTAAACAACTCCGCAGGAAGGAATGTACACTTCCTGTCATCTCATCCTCATCGCATATTTCTGATGTGGTATCCTGCAATGTCTGGAGAAGGCTATTGCCATAAGGTGCTTGCTGTGGTACGCCCCTAGGTGGTGGTATCTGCGATTCTGATTGCGTAGGTTCATCAAAGAAAGACTTAGCTTCTTGAAATGTCTGTTTGTTCTTCTGCAGGTCAAGTGGTGCTGCTTTACTAGGAGCTCTGTGCACCCACTCCTGCCCTGTGTTCTTTTCCATCTCCTGCGATGTCCCACTGGTAGAAACACCGCTATGAGTCACAATATTGACTCTTGGTTCTAGTTCTTTCTGCTCAGCAGCAATAAGCTGGATGTTTTGGTGTACTGCTGGCTTAGGTTCTTTGATCTTAGCTATCAAGGTAGGGAACTCCTCTATAGTATGATCATAAGATTTGCAGTAGTTACAAGTGGTAGTGGGGCTCTGACAGTCCCTAGCATAGTGTCCTACAACTCCATAGTTGTAACAAGTAACTGGTCCGCGACCACGGCCAAAACCTTCTCCTCGTGCAAAGCCTCCTCCACGGCCTCATCCTTTGAATCCTCCTCCACGGCCACCATAAGCCGGATCAGGCTATGGTCTTGTTGCTGGACCCTGTGTCTCTGACTGGACTTTGTACAAGTCTTGCTTTTCTCCAACCATGATATCATAGGCTCTGCAATTGTGTTCATCATGGCCTACAGACTTGCAGAAGATGCAGTATAAGTTCTTAGGTGTCTGCGTGTACTTCTGAAGTAGAGGGCACTGGTGAGGTAGATGTCCTCGCGTTTTGTATATTTCACACCACGGTCCATGGGTCTGTGGTAAGGGGTTAGGAGCCCCTGTTGCTATATATTCTACAAAGACCGGACAATTGTCTTTACTGTGGCCTTGTGCTTTACATTTTATGGATCATATGTCTTGCGCAACCTATTTCCCTTTCTTAAGTTCATGCAACTGTAATGTGAGATTAGCCAATTGGTTTTGTAAGGTTGCCATGCCTATACTACTCTCAGCTAGAGGTGAAGCCTCTAGTTTCATCGCCATCTCCAACGTGTCATCCCACGTCTAGAGTTTCTGCTGCATTAACGACAGTCTAATGTGAGGGAGCAGCGCTGCAATAAACCATTCCTTATGCTGCTCCGGTGTGAACTCAAAACTGACTTGGTCGATAAGGGCTTTGAATTTCTGATCAAAGTCCCACACCGACTCTATAGGTAGTTGCTTGATGTCTTTGAGTTCTGTAATACACTTTGACTCAGACTTAGGTTTCTTAAACTCTTTAATCATGGCGGTCTTAACCTGGGCAAGTGTCCTGGGTACTGTGGTATACATTATGTACCATGTTAATGCTCGGTCTCTTAGTGTGGTGACCAACTATACAAGTTTAAGGTTATCGTCATTGATTGTTTTAATGGTCCACATGGCTTCACATAGAAACCAATGCTGCTCTGGGTCTTCTGCCCATGTTCCCTTAAATATAGGTAGCTTCATATCATCCCCCATTCTATTTCTATGTGGTGGATGTTGACTCACTGTGTTACTACCACTCAGTGGTGTAGGTGGAGGTGATGTAGTGGTGGTAGGTACTGCCTATGAGCTACTGGATGGAGTTCCTACGGGATTGTTCTGAGTCCCGGTTTGTTTCTGTGGGGTGTAAGGGTGGTAAGGGATACCTCCCTCTGTTCCTTCTGTGGTACTATGACTCTGCTATCTAGCACTATCTGAACTGTCTTCAAATATTGGAGATCTGAAATCTGCTTTATACTTCTTTCCACTTCGTGTTCTTCCAATGTCATCAAAATCACTTTCAAACTCTTGTGACATTACTATTTCTACTTATTCATCTGAAACTAGATCTATTGTTCCTTTTTCATGTAATAGCATCTTAATGAACAAGTTTAAAGATATTAGGTACTTACCACGATATCCTTTGAAGAAGTAGCGCTTAGCCTCGCTGAAGCTTTTCATCTGGTCAACTGCAAACTCTGTGACGAAGCCTCCTAGCACACTCGCAAGGCAGAAGTCTACTGCTCTCGTGAGGGGATTATCAAGGTTTTCCACGGTATGAATCAGCTCTAGTGTCCAGACAATGTCTCTTTTCTTTTTGAATATGCATGTATCGGTCAACTTTGATAACCAGTCGTAAAGCTCGTTTCCAAAGGTCGTAAAAAATATCGCATGGATGTCTGTAAGGACACGTTTCTGTAACCAGGCCTCTGTGTTTAGTTTAGGACTCTTGTTCTCTCATTCGGCAAACTCTTTTAGGTTAGACTAAACCCACTCATTGAGTTCATCTCTAGTAGGGCACCACCAGAACATCAGTGCTTAGTTTGTTCAAAACCGACAATGGAACCATTTGTTGGAAAACCAAAGGAGAAATCAAGATTTGTGTCAATTTGCACAAACTCAACGACGCATCACTTCATGACCCATTTTCAACACCTTTTACTGATGAATTTTTAGACAATGTGGGAGGAAAGGAGGTCTACTCCTTCACTGATGGCTTTTCAGGCTATCACCAGATCAGAATCCATTCAGAGGATCGACATAAGACCACCTTTGCGACAGAATGGGGCTCATTCCAGTACACGGTAATGCCCTTTGGTCTTAAAAATGCACCAGCTATCTTTTCTGGAGTAGTAGGTACTGTATTTAAGGAATACATCCATAAATTCTTAGAAGTCTATTTTGATGATTGGACTGTATTTGGATTAATCGACAAGCATATAGGAGATTTAAGGCTCATGTTAGAGAAATGTAGGCAATATCATATTTCTCATAACTTGAAGAAATGTATATTTTGTGCACCATTTGGTATTTTGTTGGGTCATATTGTTTACAGACAAGGCTTAATGGTAGATCCTACAAATATTTCCATCACTGTTAATCTTCCAGCACCCAACTCAGTCAAGCAATTGAGAACAGTGCTCGGTTATACCGGGTACTATAGAAAATTCATCAAAGGTTATGCAAATATCACATCACCTATGGAAAAGCTGTTAAAGAAAGAAGTGAAATTCCTATGGAATGAGGAATGCTAGCAAAGTTTAGACACCCTTAAAGAAAAGATAGTTACAGCACCCATCTTATTATTCCCACATTGGAACAAGCCATTTCATGTACATGTGGATGCATCTGGCATCGCACTAGGAATTGTCTTAACCCATCCAGGAGAAGGGGGTATCGATCACCCTATCACGTACTCAAGCAGAAAGTTATCTACCATAGAAAAGAACTACACCACTACAGAAAGAGAAGGATTAGCTATGGTGTATGCTCTACAGAAGTTCAGGCACTACCTGTTGGGTGCCCCATTCAAGATGTTCACTGACCATTCCGCTTTAAAGTATTTGGTCAATAAACCAGTATTAGGAGGAAGGATATGTATATGGTTACTCTTATTTCAGGAGTATGATTTTGAAATTATTGTAAAACCAGGAAAATTAAACGCAAACCTGATCACCTGTCATGTATAGATTCAGGCGAAGAACCAAGTAATTTAGAGGATAATTTGCCAGATGCACAATTATTCTCTATCTAGATCGCAGATGAGTATTATGCTAATATTATTCACTTTCTCACTATAGGGTGGGAACCTATTGAGTTTACTAAGCACTAAAAGAAACAGTTAGTTGTTAAAGCAGCAGACTTCACTTTGATCGCAGGACATTTATATAAGTTAGGTCCAGATGAAGTCTTGCGTAGATTTGTTATGCCGCATGAGAAAGAGGCCATTATCAGAGAAGCACATTTAGGTGCCACAGGGGGTCATTTCACAGGAAAGCCGACTGCTCAGAAAATCCTAGCTGCAGGATTATGGTGGCCTACTTTGTATAAAGACACTAAGGAGTTTTGCAGATGCTGTGATATCTACCATAGGGTAGGAAAACCTTCACGGAGAGATGAAATGCCACTGTGACCACAGATTACGTTGCGGGCATTTGACAAGTGGCCTATATATTTTGTGGGTCCTATCAACCCACCCGAGAAATGAACTGGTGTGAGATACATCATCACAGGAACACAATACCTCACCAGGTGGGCAAAGGCAAAAGAATTAAGGAATTGTGATGCTGCTATAGCTGCACAGTTCATTTTTGAAAACATCATAAGTAGATTTGGATGTCTAGTAATCTTGATGAGTGATCAAGGCACACATTTTTTGAACCGCACTATTGAGGCCTTGATGGAGGACTTTCAGATCTAGCACTATAAGAGCACTCCCTACCATCCTCAAGCTAATGGTATGGTGGAGGCTTTTAACAAGATTATAGAAAATGCTCTTACTAAGATCTGTAACAGCCAAAGAAATGATTGGGATCTCAGGGTTAATGCTGTATTATGGGCTTATAGGACTACATGCAAGAAACTTACAGGACACACACCTTTCAGCTTGGTGTATGGACAAGAGGCTGTTATGCCTATGGAATATATTATTACCAGTTTAAGAGTTGCTCAAATTATCGAGATGGCTAATACAGATACGATGAATGAAAGACTAGCATAGCTGCTTGCCTTAGAGGAAGACAGATTCATTGTAGGATTTCATCAGAAAGTGCAGAAGGCAAAAGAGAAAGCTTAGCATGACAGGCAAATCAAAAGCAAGATTCTTTAGATAGGAGACTTAGTGCTCCTCTACGACAATAAGTTTGTTAAGTTTCTAGGGAAGTTCAATACGCATTGGTTGGGGCCATATCAGGTTCAACAAGTTACAAATGGAGGTGCCGTTCAGCTTAGAAAACTGAATGGGGATCTTCTTCCCACTTTGATTAATGGTAGTAGACTTAAGCTTTATAGTGATAGACAATCCACCTCCTAGCCCTAACTCAGATAGTTTATGAAGTGCAGATGTCCAGTGTAGTTGAAAGGAGGCATTGCACCGGTAATTAGTCTACACCCCCCCCCCCCAAAAAAAATTCTAAGTATGAGGAATCGCATCAGAAAAGTATATGTTGCACAAGTCATAGGATTCTTACAGAGTTTTTGAATGTTGTGGCGTTCATGCCGACACTTTGGTTCAAGATGATGTGGTGTGGAATCGCAGCAATGTGATGTTCCCCATGCCACGTAGATCATTTTGAAAAGAGACAGAGGGCTAGTCACTTCACCTTCTGACAAGCAATTAGTTCAGATACGATAGTTATACATTGCCCTAGATTTGGAAACAATATAATGATTTGTCCAGATTTGGTAAATCTTCGATGAGACCGACGCCTGCACACAAGTTTCGAGGGAAATTTGATCAGATTTTCAGCAATTAATGAGGATCGAAACGATGGGTGTTGTCTTTTCCATGTAATTAATATCACCGACGGGTCTAGCTAAATGACCGTTGCTTCAAATATTATCACCTTCATTATAAATACAGAGATCATTCATCCAGAAGGGTTACTTTTGTGATTTCTAAGAGCTATAGAGCAATTTGTAAGAGTTTTCCCTGTAAAGAGATATTTCAGTTATAGAGTGCTGGTTTTCCCCAATTTCGTAGCCATTGCCAGTTCAGAGCATTGCATCGAGTGGTTTCTGTCTGAGACAGAACTTTTGGAGGACATTGTGCAAACATTCCAGCGTGGTGGCCTTGTGTCCGCTATGACGACACTGCCCAAGATTGTGAAATTAGGTACATCACAGGTCAGACAACCGCCAAGGATGAGGAGTCAAGCTCAGATAGTAGAAGAGTCTAGCCCAGAGCAGAAAAGGAGAAATATGAGAACATCACTGAATATAAGAAAATAGAGAAGAAGAAAAGTGAGACTAAGAAAGAGAAGGGCTCCCAGTTGTGCACGTGGAGTTTCCCAGAAGATCTCATGGAAAGAAAAAAGGACCAAGAAACAGGCATCTGAGACTCAGAAAAACAAAAGGAAATGGGAAAGGAATGAAGCAGAGATGTTGAAAATGAGAGAGACACAGAAAATGTCCAAGAAGGTAGTTACATTAAATATGGAAAAGGACATGTCTCCTCATGGAATTTTTACCACTTTCCCTATATTCAGAATGATGATGGCTTGGATGAGTCTGTTTGAACAAGTGCTCCAGTCGAATTTGAGGTGAATGGTTCGAAACTGACCAAGGTAGCAGGAGATGAGGTCATTGAAAAAAATTTAGCAGCTTATGAAGGGTCTACCTTTCAATTCTAGAGCTTCACTTAAGTGTTGACACTATTTTAGAGAAAACGACACAAGAGTGTGTCGAAGTTATGGATAAAGAAGTCGCAGGACTTCGGGAGAGACTTACAAGCAATTCGCAAGAATCCAAGGAGAAGCTATAGCAAGAGAAACCAGCTATTAGTGGCTCAGGGATGAGCCACAAGTAAGTGTTAGGAGACTGTTGGAGCAGGGCCCCACAACTACAGGAAAAGCTGCTATATAAAAAGAAGAGAGTCAAAGGAAATAGTACCTGAGCGGCCGAGAAGAGAGAGCTCAACCACTGCACTTAAGACAACAACGAAGATAGGAGGGATCAGCTACCCTCATAAAGGAAAAGGAGCAACAGGACAAGGTATTGAAGACAAAGGACAGAAGGGAGGCAACCGAGGAAGTGGCGCCCATACCCATGATCGGTGTCGGGAAGAGTGGAAGACTACAGAAAGATGTGGTGTGACAGAAAGTGGCAGTTCAGGTATAGATAGGCTGACTATCATAGTTAGGGTTTTTGGGTTACTGTTGGGAAAGGCCCATAGTGTTGTAATAGGGAAATACCTTCGAGCTGCCTATATAAGCATGAATTTTGTATTGTAAAAGGTTAGACAGTAGAGAGAAAGATAGCTAGCCAAACATTCAGATAGACAAGTAGCTAGTAGTCAGTTAGCTGTTCTTTGAGTCGAGCTCTGGTTCTGTTGTTAAATCTGTATTATCTTACTGCAACCAGTAGTTGTCTCCTTGAGCATGAATGTAACAATCTGCAGGGATTGAGAGAGAGAGAGAGAGGAAGATTATATTGTAAGAAGGCAATATAGAAGGAGAAGAGATCTAAGAGAGAAGAGCTCCCGATTGTGTGTGTGGAGTTTCCCAGAAGATCTCTAACTGCATATTAGGTTGGAGTGGAACTGTGTTTACTCTCTCAAGATATAATATAAAAACCAATTCTCGTGGACGTAGGTTCCCCCCTGGAAGTGAACCACGTAAAACCCATGTGTTGTGCGACTGCTCATGTGATTGTGTTTTACCTGTTTGCTATCTGTTATCTGTTACATGAATGTTGCTTATCGGTTGATGAATGTATGTATGATATGCTTCAGTTTATAGCACATAGAAGGTTAAACGCAAGTTGAATGTATCAAGTAGCCTGTATATGAGTTTATCAGTGCTTGATTCATGATAGTTGACAGTTACAACGTTAAGTGACTCTAGTATATGAGTTCCGTGAGTTGAGTGTAGTTGATGTTAGCGTGTTAAACTGTAGAGGTTTAAGTGAAGTGGTTTAACACCCTTGTGAAGGTTAACAAAGTTATTAGACCCAGGAAGGAGGTCACAGGACCTTGAGAGTTGATACGCATATTGAGCCTCATTATAGGATATATTACAACATGGAGAGGTGATATCGCATCGTCTGAGGAGCTGCGGTGTGAGATATCGCAGGGAAGGAGCTGAGCAGAAGAGTAAGTTTGTGCATCGTCGTAGAATCTACAATGCAATAAGAGTCCACTCCCAAGAAACACCAGCTAGAAGGAGGGATCTCCCTCGCAGAGATATCTCGCTGGCTAAGAAGAGTCACGAAACCCTAGGATGCTACAGAACCTAGTTGAAGACACCTGAGTCTTCAGCCACCCCATCTAAGATCACTTCGGGTGAGACTTCAGGTCGCTCTGCGGTCTATCACTGAAAGGGCCAGTGAGCTAGGGGTATTTTTGGTACATTAAAGTAAACCGGGGTCTACCCAAGCTAACCAACAGAGCCTCTCTATTTATCACACACTCACTCACACTCAGTTGTAGCGCATAGCTGACAGAGAAGAAGTTGCTGGGGCTAGAAATAAAGAGGCTACTATTGTCGGGAGATCATCTTATTGTTTTGGGGGTTTACTTTTGGTGTTGATTCTATCTCTAAGGAAGTTGTGGGGTTTTCTCCATTTATGGTTTCACCGAGGAAAAACATTGTGTTCATTGTCTCTTGTGTTTGATTGGTGTGCTTGTTATTCTCTTAGTTAAAGATCCTAGTATAATTCTAGCTTAAATGATAAAATCTAACACCCATCATACTGGGTATCCTTTATGTTGGACCCACAGGTCATATTCTTAGTGGGAACCTCATCACTGCACACACTATCATTGGTTCACCACATACTAGTAGTGGCCCCACTCCATCCACCATGGCTCACACCATTCATACATTCATGCATGGGGGAACTAGCCCTTCTACCACTATTCCAGCTATTCCAACCCCCATTTTCTCACAGTAACAATATGATCATCGACCCCAACAGAATTGTTGGACCTCCCAGATCTAGTCTAGGTCCTAGACTCCTAGTCTTCCATTCATATCTAGTCTCATCCTTCCCAATTTGGAGAGGTTAACAGATGACCTCATTTATCACGAACCATTGTGGCCTCCCATGCCTACCAAAATCCCTTTAGACATCCCTAAGTTTGAAGTAAAGGTGGGAGAAGACCCTCATAATGATATCATGTCCTTCCACTTATGGTGTTCCTCCAACAACATAGTGGATGCTTATATCTAATTGTGGCTATTCTAACGCACATTCACAAGTGTTGCAGCCAAATGGTACATTAAGCTGCACCATGCCACTTATCCTAATTTTTCCTTTTTAGCCTCGATGTTCCTCCAGTATTTCTAGCTACTTGTTTGTTATGATGAGAGTGTAGAAATCCTACTATCATGTAGACATAACACTAATACCCATATCAACAATCACATTCATGAGTGGCATCCTTGCCATAGTTTTTTCATAATACAGTTAGATGACAGGATCTTCCTTGATCATTTTCTTAAAATATTATTCCCCCCTATATCCAAGGATGTTGCATCTAACCTACCACAAACCAAGGAAGAAGAAATAATCAAAGCACATTAGTTTGACCTTATTTATGCCTAATCGGGTTACCTTTACATCATCATTCTTGATTCTCCTCGTGTTGGCTCCTCATGGTGAGATACACCAGGGGAATCCCATGTTGTTGATTAAGTCATTGTCTCCATTACCCAGCACCCCCACCTATACATGGCCTCTCCTTCAATTTTTCCTCATTCTGATAAATCCCCAATTATTTCCCAACCTGACTATGCCCCTGACTTTTCAAGTGCAGTGGCTTAGTCTAGAGACACACCTTACATGTTTCTCTTGCACCTATTCCCCATTTCATGGACCGAATTTCATGGCACTTTATTGTAATGGCCAATAAATAAGATTTGCATCCCTTCCATCCTCTCCTGGCTATTACCCACCACCTATGAAACCTATACCTACTTTGTCCCCGACTCCTCTTGTTCCTCAAGGATGGGTCTATGATCAATAGAACCTTCCCAATCAACTCACCCCCAATAAACAAATAGGACAGGGAAGAAGAAAGGAGATAGGAACCTAGGAAAAAACCAACCTAAAGGGGGTGGTCAACAACCGAACCCTCCTAACAACAAAAAATCCAATTCCCTTGCACATAACCCCAGTTTCCACCTAGACCTGGGAAGAACCCTTAGTTACAAACTAACCATCTATGTACCATTTGTGACGTTTATGGCCAATTTACACACAAGCATCCCTAGTTACATTGAGTCTGCCACCTATTACATGAAGTAAATCAACATGAAACCAATACTTCCACTCTAGTACAGCCAAACATAGCACCACAAGGTCCTTCTCCTATGGTGTTGCGGAACCCATTACCGAATCAAGGAGTGATTGCAACCCAGCCATTGGTACAAAATAATATTGCAACTGCTTCTTCAACTTAACTTAATGATCCTAGTGTCTTTCATCTTATGAAATTGTCATTTTGCTTCAACCTACAGACCCAATGAAACCAATATGGCTCCACCACGGAAACCATTAATCCCTCCATGACATCTACAACCATTTCACTCTATATGTTCTTACATTTGTCGATACGCCACTCGAACATGACTACCAAAGCACCTAGGTTCCCTTTTTGTCGTGTTGTGAACAACTCCACTTCTAGAATCACTCTCAATTATAGTATTGTTGATGACTTGGCCCAGTATCCCTCTGTCATTTCCACTCTGGGATTCCAAATAAATTTTCCTCTACAATGCAAAGGATTTTTATCTTCTTTAGGTGTCGTCGACCCCTCTGAATCCAGGTTGGTGAATTTTGACATGGATTAAGGAAAACATCGGATTCCTTCATCCATAGCCTTCCAAGTCCATGTCACCATTCATAATTTTATCATTCATCGATGTATCATTGATCAGGGTGCATACACTTGTGTTATGTCAACCTTCATTTGGCAGAAGCAAGGATCCCAAACCCTTCAACTCCCAACCACTGCCCTACACACTTATGATGGCCATGCTTCCCAAGCACAAGGTGTTCTCGTGAATTTACAAATTGAGTTCACATGTAAAACTATGTTGATCAACATTTAGGTTGTGAATGCCAAACTAGATTATAGCCTTCTCCTTAGATGTAGTTACATGTAAGTGATGTGATTTGTTGCTTCATTTATCTTCTAACTCATGATGTTCCCTTGTGATGGGAAGATTGTGACCATTAATGAGTTGACGCACTACGATCCCAAAGGAATGACCACTCCAGATCATGTACTCCCTACCATTAACACCACCATCGATAATGCATCCATCCCCTCTCAGTCTATCGGTTGTCTAGGCCAATTTATCGACACCCCTTTGAGCGACACCTTTGTATACCTATCACCTCTTCCCTCTATGGCTGAAATATCTGATTTGAGAACCATCACACCCAATAAAATTCCAACCTCATCCTAGCCCCAACCACAGACTTCTCCCACCCCTAGTCTTTCTCCAGGAGATTATTGGGGTTCATTTCCCATACAAACCATCTTGCTTCTCTTTACACCCTCTAGAATCATGACTAAACAAGTCATGACTACTCTTAACCTTTCAAGATTAACTTTGGGCCTTCTAGTATTGTAGAGTCAATCCACCTAACCCCACCCCAACACCACAAATTGTGCTGACACTAATCCAACCTATTGATACAATGCCACATTAACTTCTTTGTACACAACCAACTTCTCCTGAATCCACTCTTACACCCCCTCCTCCTAAGAATACTAAGGGAAAGGAATGAACATCCCCTACAGAACCATGTATACCTCCTACGTGTTCCTTATGCGATGTCCCTTTCCATGCTACTTAAAATTGTCTTGATTTATCATTTATTCACACCCACATGTGCATAATAATAGATTTCTATGACACTCTGATTGTTAATGTACAAAACATCCTTACGGTTAAGAACAAATCGTTAAATACGAACCACTCATGTGTAGTTTGTGGCCTCAAGGGTCATTATTCCCATCATTTCCCAAACCTTCTTGCATACTGGTCCCTTGTCACTAATTTTCATGAGCACTCATTTGAGTCTGAATTCATTGTCCTTGAAGAAATCAACCCTCTGGCTTCTTCCTCAAATACCACCAATGCCATCTTTATGACCTCAATTTCCAGTCTTTCTTCCACTTCATTGACCATGGAAGATTCCTATGATCGATCCATACACCACTTTTGTAATGATGAAGAGATTATTGAAGCTCTCATGATTCCTGAGTATACTTGAGATGACTTGCAACATTGCTCATTTTTCATCCCCGATAAACCTTCCACATTCTCAGATCAGTTCTCTATTGAATTGAAATATTTTATTCATTGAAGTGTCAATTGATTAAAAAACTCAATCTCAACCCCTGAAACATTTGAGGAGGGTAATATGGCCATTATATTTCCAACCATCCAGTTTGACATCTCAATGAAACCTGGGATAATCAATAATATCATGATTGGTCCTTCATGCTCTCCTAAGGAATTCACCGCCTACAAGACACTTTCAAGTGTTTCATGATGTTTTCTCTTGGTCCTATACCGAAATGCTCAGGCTTGATCCATATAGCATTGAACATCACATCGAAACATGGCCCAATGTTTCCCCCTCTCTCCAAAATAAATGACCCATCCACCCATAAAATTCCCCTAGCATCAAAGCTGAGATCAAAAATTTACGCAAAAAAATATTTATATACCCCATCACGTATGCCACTTTGGTTTCCAATCATGTTCTCGTTAATAAAAAACAAGGAACAAGTCGTGTGTGTACTGAATTATGTGATTTGAATTTGGATTATCCGAAAGACAACTTCCCCACTCTATTTATCAATTTTTTTCCTTCATGGATGATTTTTTGGGTTACAACCAAATCCAGATCCACAAAGAAGATTAGTATTAAACTGTTAGAATAATCAACCCATATTTTACCCACTTAGATATTAATTCCATTATTTTTGTCTTATTTTCCTAGTTCATGTGTCCCACCTTGTGCAAGTTGTCATTTGCCTATCTATAATGGTCAAACTTGCCTTATTTGACTCATGTAGCACATGGGAGAGCTAAAGGAATCAATTCTACTTTATTCCTGGCCTCCTAGGTGCCCTTCTGCTTTTTCTACTTTATTGCCTACTTTTTCGGTGTTTTAAGGCAAAAGGAAAAGCTAGACTAGGTGAGGTTGACTAGTTTTTTGTCCTACACATCCTCTCTTTTCTCCATGAAAAAGCATGTAAGAGCTTCCATTCCACCACTCTTTATCTTTCCTAAGCCATTTTTCCAATTCGTGAGCTCCATGACAGATTTGGGATCAGCTTTTTACACCTATGGGAGATTTGCTTATTTTTGGTAAGCCTACTTTATGCTAGATTCGAATTGCTCCTCATTCATTTGAATCCCTGATGTATGTTATTTATTCAGAAATCTATTATTTTACAAGGTTGGCTATTGTACACTGATTTAATACAGTTTAGTGTTCATCTCCAATTTTCAGTCTCTTTGTGAGTGATTTTGCATGATCAATTGTTAATTGTTGTGAGTAAAATTAATCTATCACCTGGTTCAATTTCCACATCATATCAGAGCCATTGTAGGTTGTTTCTCTCCTTCAAAAATTGTTTTGCAGGTTCAACATCAGTGACTGGGAGCCTTCTACTGACAGCCGGGACATATTTTCTAAGCTATGGATCAATCACAGAAAACTATCTTAACTCCCTTCAATTTATCTGAATGGAAAGCAGAGATGGAGATAGTGTTGAGAGTGAAAGGCCTCTACAGGGTGACTATGGTGATAGAAGTAGAGCCCAATGTAGCTGTAGAGAAGATAAAATGGCACAACAAGAGGGATGAGGCTTATGGTCTCCTGTGTCTGAGTATTTCTAGAGACCTCCTTTTCCATCTTGATGGATTGACACCACCGAATGAAGTATGGGAGAAGCTTGGTGATATTTTTGGAAATACAGATGAGATGAGGGGACATCAAATCGAAAATGAGCTGATTTCTCTGAGTCCAAATAGCTTTGAATCCCTGCAGCTATATTTCTCCAAGTTCAAAGCACTAGTTTTGCAGCTGAAACAGTGTGGGATCTAAAAGAAAGATGATCAGCTCGTACTGGACATCCTCTCGAAGCTAGGCCCTGACTATTCAGTGTTTGTTTCAACCTTCTATGCCACATAACTGACAGCTCAAACCTGGAAGATCCCTAGCCTTACAGATTTCATGGAATCTCTCACACAAGAACAGGATAAGCTGGTGATGATGGGCACCATCAAACCATCCAAAGATCAAGCTTTGATTTCTAGAGATTTGAAGGTGGATTCAAAAGGCAAAAAGAAAGATAAAAAGCCACCTGAGCAAAAGAGAGACAAGAAACAGTCTCCGGAGGATCCACAAGGTCCCAAGAAGAATTACCAGAAGAAGAAGAACAAAGGTGAAATGAACAAGTGCGCATACTGCAATAAGGGAAATCACTCTGAAAGCTCTTGTATGAAAAAGCAGATAGACATGCTGACCCAACTCCTGGAGAAGAATGGAATCTCCCTTCCAGAAAGCTCAAAGAAGAGAGAAGGAGGATCAAGTTCAAATGACAGAGAGAGAGTTCATGCTCTAGTTGCAGGCACATCAAGCTCACCCAGTTTTATCATTGATTCTGGAGCTTCAAGACACATGGTTTTGATCATGGTCAGTTCAACAATGTGTTGTATGTGCCTGGTCTCGCCTCCAACCTCCTGTCAGTGTACCAGATGACCCACACTGGGTCTCCTAAGAAGGTCATATTCTCCCCCGATGAAGTTGAGATCACAGAGATCTCAACTGGTAGAGTCATTGCAAAAGGAGTTGCGAATCATGCTCAAAAGGTATACATGTTCTCACACTTCTTACCTTACTCAAACCCCTCTGCTCTTCTCATTCATGCTAATGAAGCCAGCAAGCTGTGGCATGAAATATTTGGCCACCTAAATTACAAGTATCTTTCTGATCTTAGTGAAAAAGAGATGGTCATAGGGTTGCCCAAGATAAAATTTTCCAAAGGAGTCTGCCAAGGTTGTATCCTAGGAAAACACCCAGAGCACAAATTTGAGAGAGCTAGTCATGAGAGAACCTTTGCACCCCTAAAGCTGATCCATAGTGATGTTGCTGGCCCATTCCCTCATATGTCCATGAGTCAGGCCAAATATGCATTGAATTTCATTGATGACTTTTCCAGGTATTGCTGGGTTCACTTCCTAAAAACACAAGTCTAAAGTTTTTGGCCTATTCAAAGTCTTTAAGGATTTGGTTGAAAACCAGTCTGGAAGGAAACTCAAGGCCCTCATATCTGACAATGGTGGTGAGTATGTAAATTCTAAGTTTATTAATTATTGTACAGATGCAGGTATTCAGATGCAGCATTCTATCCCTTACACACCACAGCAAAATGGTGTTGCTGAGAGGAAGAACAGATCACTGAAGGAGATGGCAACATGCATGATGGAGGCCAAAACTTTGCCACCAAAGTACTGGGCTGAAGCTATCAACTGTGAAGCCTATATCCACAATAGGGTGCCTCACAAACAGCTTGATGGCATGACTCCCTTCGAAGCATGGAGTGGGCACAAGCCAGATGTGACCCATTTCAGGATTTTTGGCTCAAAGGCTTGGGCTAGAATCCCGACAGAGAAGAGGAAGGCTTTGCAGCCCCAAAGCCAAGAGTGTATTTTTCTTGGATAATATAAAGATTCAAAAGGGTACAAACTGATAAATTTGAGCACAAATAAAGCCTTCATCAAAAGGTGTGTTCAATTTGAAGAAGAACCCCTTGCAGCAGTGGAAGTTGTTGAAGCCTCTTCACCACCTGAACCTCAAGAAATAAGTAAAGAGTTTCTTGAACATGCTGATTCTGATATGTCTGATGGATATGATTTTATTGCATACCCTAACAGACCCACAAGGCCAAAATGGGCATCCAAGACACTACATGCAGTAGGAGAGCTAGCTGGGTATCCCAATGACCCAAGGAGGACTAGATCTCAGTTTGAGAGTGGTCTGTGCATGAAGGATCCTATGTTTGATAAAAAATGATATTTGATGGTGGATTATGATCCTAAAACATATGAAGAAGCAGTAGGATATCCAAGATGGCAAACAGCCATGAAGGAGGAGTTCAGCTCACTCCAGAAGAGCAACACATGGGAGCTAGTGGATCTTCCTCCAGGAAGAAATTTAGTCCATTGTAAGTGGGTCTATAAGACCAAATTTGCTGCTGATGGTTCACCACTGAATTACAAGGCCAGATTGGTAGCCAAGGGCTACTCACAGGTTCATGGCATAGATTACAATGAGACCTTTGCCCCAGTGGCAAAGATGGACTCCATCAGGCTAGCTCTAGCCATTGCAGCCTCAAGGCAATGGGAGGTACATCACATGGATGTAAAATGTTCCTTCCTGAATGGAGATCTCACTGAATAGATATATATGCAGCAGCCTCAAGGTTTTTCTACTAACCCTTCTCTTGTGTGCAGGTTGAGAAAGTCATTGTATGGGCTAAAGCAAGCCCCCAGGGCTTGGTATGCCAAGATCGATAGCTTCTTGCTATCACTGAATTTTGTTCGATGCAAATCAGATCCAAATGTATATTTGAAGTTAGTTAATGGTTCATTAATGATCATTTTGTTATATGTTGATGACCTCCTCATTACAGGAAGCTCACAGGCTGAGATTGCTTCCTTAAAAGGAGCTATGAACCAAGCCTTCTCCATGACAGATTTGGGGCTCTTAAGTCAATTTTTGGGGCTTGAGATTGCTCAAACCAAAGCTGGAATCAAGGTGCACCAGTCCAAATATTCCTTGGAATTGCTGAAAAAATTCAAAATGAAGGATTGCAAAGCAAGCAAAACTCCTTTCCTTTCAGGAGTGAAGCTGGAAGAAGTTGATTCTTCATCGATGGTAAACAATACACTGTATAGGCAATTGATTGGATGTTTATTGTATCTGAAACATACTAGACCTGATCTTTGTTATGCAGTAAGTGTGGCTTCTAGCTACATGGATCATCCTCATGAGATCCATTGGAAATAAGCCAAAAGGATCCTTAACTTTGTTCAAGGAACAAGGACACATGGGATCTTCTATAAAGCAAAATCTGATCTTGATTTGATTGGATTTACTGACAGTGATTGGGTAGGTGATAGCACAGAAAGAAAGTCCACTTCAAGATATGTGTTCATGCTTGTAGAAGGGCCAATTATCTAGTCAAGCAAGAAATAGAGTGACATTGCACTCTCATCTACAGAAGCAGAGTACAGAGGAGTTGTTAATGCAGCAACTCAATGTTTATGGTTGCAGGGTTTACTTGGAGAGTGTGGCTTCGAACCAAGGTACTCAACTACCATCTACTGTGATAACCAGAGTACCATTCAAATCTACAAGGATCCATTTTAGAAGCAGAGAACCAGACACATTGAGATCCATATGCACTACATCAGAGAACTTGTGCATGATGGCACCATTCACCTACTCTTCTATTCATCTTCAGAACAAGTAGCTGATATCTTCACCAAAGCATTTTGTGAGAAGACCTTCACAAATCTCAAATAACTGCTGGGGATTGTTGATCATTCTATGCAAGCATGAGTGAATACAAGATTCTACAATTTTGTTTTACAGTCCATGTTTAAGGGAGGATTTTCCCAAGTTGGTTTTGCCTCTTTCCTTGTTTAAATGGACATGCAGTATGTAAAGGGTGACTAAGCCTTGTTGCCAGGCCCTATAATTTTCTGATATGTTACTCATAATTCAAGCTTAAGGGGGGGTTTTAGAATAATCAACCCATAGTTTACCCACTTAGACATTAATTCCATTATTTTTGTCTTATTTTCCTAGTTCATGTGTCCCACCTTGTGCAAGTTGTCATTTGCCTATCTATAATGGTAAAACTTGCCTTATTTGACTCATGTAGCACATGGGAGAGCTAAAGGAATCAATTCTGCTTTATTCCTGGCCTCCTAGGTGCCCTTCTACTTTTTCTGCTTTATTGCCTTCTTTTTCAGTGTTTTAAGGCAAAAGGAAAAGCTAGACTAGGTGAGGTTGACTAGTTTTTTGTTCTACACATCCTCCTCTCTTTTCTCCATGAAAAAGCATGTATGAGCTGCCATTCCACCACTCTTTAGCTTGCCTAATCCATTTTTCCAATTCGTGAGCTCCATGACAGATTTGGGATCAACTTTTTACACCTATGGGGGATTTGCTTATTTTTGGTAAGCTTGCTTTATGCTAGATTCGAATTGCTCCTCATGCACTCAAATCCCTGATGTATGTTATTTATTCAGCAACCTATAATTTTACAGGTTTGGCTATTGTACACTGATTTAATACAGTTTAGTGTTCAGCTCCAATTTTCAGTCTCTTTGTGAGTGATTTTGCATGATCAATTGTTAATTGTTGTGAGTAAAATTAATCTATCACTTGGTTCAATTTCCACATAAACCAATTACCACCCCCTAGGGAACTTTTTCATATCATGGCATTTCATTTAAAATGAAAAATGTTGGAGCCACATATAAGCAAGCCATGACATTTTGATTCCACGATATCGTTTACAATATCCTTGTCTATTTAGATGGCCTTACACATCGATCTCGGTAGTGTTGTCAACATTTGGAATAATTACAATAAGTATTACCATTAGAGGAAATTTCAACTCAAAATCAGCCTCCTAAGGAAAATTAATAAAATAATAGTTAAAGCAATCAAATAATATTTATTAATTTTGGAGAAAGAAAAGAAAAAACTACCTTTTTTGTTCGTATTTTCGACATATCTCCCTGTATTTTTACCCAAATTTCGATCAGGAGAGCTCATTGGATGTGGAATTAAATTCTTCATCCAACATTTACCCACTCAGCATACTTTTGACGGGCCCCTCTACCCCAAAAATAAGAAATACCTAAAAAACATGATGATGATGTCATCATCACGTACTTTTTTTTATGATACCTATCCCCAAAATTATATTAAAAAAATGTTTAAGAAGTGATCCCTTTTTGAGTTTTAAAGGATTTTGATTGGATAATACATGATGAAATGGATTTTTTATTATTTTTGGAAGACCCATTTTAAATTGAAATTTCCTCTAATGTTTGATGTCACAAATATAATGTCTTCCTGAACCCCCTCAAGTTTGTTTTTTGCATCACAGTCGGTCATTTATTAGGATTCATCGTGTCCTAGAATGGGATTATCATGGATCCCTTTAAGGTTCAATCCATCCTCCTGAATCTTCCCCCTCCACACACTCTATGTAAATTGTAGATCCTTCAAGGAAAATCCAATTTCCTTCACCACTTTATTCCATATTATGCAACAAAAGTATGTGGATTCTAAATATTTATCTATACCATGTTTTATTTTGTGTGGGATGAGAAAACGCAAGTTGATTTCAATGCATTGAAACAATATCTGACTTTCTCTCCCTTGTTGTCTCCTCCCAACTGTACCAAGGAGTTTATACTCTACATATATGCATTTGAAATGACATTTTTGGAGTCCTAGTCCATGAAGACAATACTCATCAAGATCATGTGATCTATTATGTGAGTTGGAAGCTTTCTGGACGACTGTTGCATTACTCCCATGAAGAGAAAATGCTATTAGTCATTGTCTTTTTGGTGCAAAAGCTATGCGATTACATTATCATGATACAAAATAGAGTTGTAGTTGATTCCAACCCCATGTGTTATCTCTTGAGTCATCACCATGTCTATGGTCGTGCTGCTAAGTGGATTGTCATTTTTCAAGAGCACAACTTGGAATTTCTCACACCTAAAAGCACCAAATATTTGGTGTTAACTTCTTTTATAGAAGACCTCCCATCATCATCTACCTTGACTCCTATCATAGCCATTCTCCCTAATGAATTCTTATTCGTCATATCTACTGAGAATCCGTGGTATGGGGGAATCCTCCTTTACTTGTGCACCCAAAAAATTGGGCCCCATTTAAGCTTTGAAGATCATTATCGCGTTTAGCATCAAGCTACTTGATATATCCTTATTGGTGATGTCTTGTACCACTGTGATGTAGAAACTATATTGCATCTTTTCCTCACCCATAATGAAGTCGAACAAGTCTTGAATGAATACCATAGTGGAGGATGTGGATGCCACCTCTCTGGTTTGGATACTACCCAAAAGGTTCTCCATGTCATTTATTTCTAGCCCGTCATATTTTCTAATTGCACTCAAGAAATCAAACACTACTATAATTTCCAACTCTTTTCATCAAAGGAAAGGAAACCTCCCATGCTACTACATCCTATCCTCACATTCTGTCCCTTCTGCAAGTGGTTGATTTCCTTCATGACCTATAATCCACCTTTGGCTGGAAGCCATAAATACATCATTTTGGTTGTTGATTACTTCACCAAGTGGGATGAATCCATGCCAACCTTCAACTATAAGGTTGAAATTGTGGAAATATTTTTTTCAACCATGTTATCGCTCATTTTGGTGTCTCCTCCACCTAGTCTCAAACCACGGTCCTCACTCTGAGGATGTTATTTGGACAAAACTCTCCCCTATGTTGAAATTTGAACACCAGTGTTCCTCTTCTTATTATCCTTGGGGAAATGGACAAGTTAAGACTATCAACAAGATCCTCAAAACCATGCTCTAATGAATGGTGGATAGGCACAATACCAACTAGCATTACTTTCTCTTTTATTCTCTCCGGGACTATCGTACATAGGCAAAAAAATTCCACCAGTTTTACCCCATTCCATTTAGTCCATGGTGTGGAGTTGGTTCTTCCCATTAAGTGTCATATTTCATCACTCTTCCTAGTCATCGAGCTTCTACCTGATACTTCACCATTGGAAAAAATACTACTTACTCTTTAACAAACCAATGAGGACCGTCGTGTTTCTCTCCAAATGATCGAAGTGTCTAAGACCCAGTTGTTGTCCCACTATGACTCCCATATTCACCTGTGCACCTTTAATGAGGGGGACCTCATCTTTTTCTACAATCAATCCTATGATAAGAATGGAAAAGGGAAGTTTGAATCCATGTGGCATGGCCCATATTCCATCCATTGTTATCTTGGCAAGGGTCATACATCCTCGCTAACTTCGAAGGTCACCTCTTGAAGAATCCTCGCAATGGAATCTACCTCAAGAAAATATATGCCTAAGTTGACCAACCTAAATAGCTCTATATCATAATTTTTCTTTTTTCTTTTTTATCATTTTTACCACAACTATTACATTTTGTTTCCTTGGTTGTTCTAGATAGATCCTACCTCTCCCTCATATGTCGATTTCATTGATTACACAATTAGTCGATATCCTAATCTTCCCTCGGATGCATGGGTCATTTATTCCTTTTCACATGAGTTGATCCATATCGACGGAATGTGTTTTTGCATTGATACCAATAACTAGGATGAGTATGACACTATCACTAGTCTTCTTATTGTTTCCCTTCACTTGGGTATTTGTCTCATTGATGTATTCTTAGATTCCCATTTGCTTGTTGTCCCATAGAATAATTACTACCAGCTACATGATCCCTAACTTTTCACAAATTTCCTTTGCACTAGACAATTGGTCAAACATTTTGAATCCATTTCATTCATGCATGTTCCTAAAAGTCTCAATAGTGTAGTAGATCAAATGGATAATGATGTTCTAGAGTGGCACATCAATCATCATATATAGAAAATAAAATGCATCATGCATCTTCATATAGTCATTTATACATCTATCATATACATCCTATAGGCATATTCATCATCATAAAAATATACTCATAAAACACATAAAAATACAAAAAATGTGCATCCATATCATAATCTAAACATCAGTTTAGACTCTTCAAACAAAGTACAAAGAAAAAGAATCCCTACATGCTTCTCATCCAATAATAAATATAATAATAATATTCCCTATGATCAAATGCATTAGGGGAAACACCACATGCTGCTAATTTGAGTCTATATCCTATGACTTTTTCTCCTCCTCAGTATCATCCTCATCCTCCGATATCTCCTTCTCCATCGGAAAATATACTTATGCCACTGCTCTGACAAACTCAACAACCACTATGATCCTTCTCATAAGAGCGATCCACTCAGGAGGATCTCAATAACATGCAGTGATCAATTCGTCATCCAAATATTGCCACCTATTGTCGGTGAATCCCTCTATTAGTATCTCCACATCTAGCTGTAGTGATTCTAAAGTAGCACTCTATCGCCTCCTCTGCCCGTTAGGAAGTGGATCTAATCCCTCCACTCTGCCCCTGCATCATTGATATCCCACTAGAGGATGTTGTCCCATGTCTACACATGAACACAATATCTCTTCAAAATTAATCACATGTATAATATAGATACCACTATGTTAGTAAGCCAAAATATATGACTGAAACCAAAAGGAGTCATGTATACATACCATCTAGTCCCCATACTTGTCTAGGAGGTTGAGGCATCTTTGGATCTCCTGAGTAGTCCATGCCTGCATATGGATAGTACTCAATCAGGATAGGAAGTTTTCACCACTCTAAATTTAGCTCTCAGGTGAATAAATGACCTACTAGACCCCTCCCTCCCAGATCATCATCTCACACTGCCTCCTCATACGAGGTTCACGTGGTCCCCCATTATGCACTGCCACATGCAGTCGCAGTGTTCGTAACTGCTCAAAAGAGAACTAGTACAAAAAATATGGGAATAAAAAATATCCATCTGCTAGGATATCCTATTTCATCCCCATTGAACCACTGTCAGATACATCTGGACCCACCCATAGTAGGTTCCCCTCAGCACACTCTTGATCGTCAGTAACTAGCCACCCGAGATCTTGTGTGGACCTTTCTATTGATATATTTTATATTCCTTGGAAGGTATTAATGTCTTTCTATTATTTAGAAATATCCACAATCTTATGTAAAAGAGTAATACATTATATCCCATATTCATTATGGTAAAGTATGCTCTTGATATCCATCATTATATAAAGAGATGTTATTTAGGAGATTTATATTATCCCACATGTAATATGTGAGAATAATTTCTCTTAATCTCTTGGTATATAATAGGGTCAAGGGAATTACATAATAACAACAAATTGATCTTTAAGTATTGTATTGGGGTTTTGTGCATTGTTTTCTTGTAAGACTCGGGATATATTTTGGAGATAATAGAAGACTACCTTCCCGTGGATGTAGTCCAATTGGGTGAACCACGTATATCTAGTGTTATCTTTTCTCTTGTTCTATTTTGTACATGTTGTTGGTATATTATCTTTTCTCTTGATGTTTTTTTTTTATATATCTATATGATTTTTGGATTGTCCTCAAGGAGATCTATATTTGTGTTATTTAGATCTAGGTTTTTTAAATCTAGAATTTCTTTTTCCACGAAAAATAGAGGTCACAACTTTTAGATCCAGATCTGAAACTTTTGGTGGAAAATATAAATAATCTGGTTACATATATGAGTTCTTCTAAAAAAAATACCCGATTTAAAAAAATAAAACCATATGATTTTGTGTCCAAAAAGAAAATATACCATTGAATTAAAAACAACTATTTCCAAAAATTTTCCTTACGGATGGAAATATTGCAGAGCTGATATCCTTTGACAGAATATTCAGATTTGCATTAGGATTGTGTTGTAGGATGAAGAATGCTCATGCCATTTCCAGAAACAATTTTGTTGCAACTACAACAATTTCCCAAAATTCCAAAAATTTTAGGACCCTCCTTTTGCTTGGATTAGTTCGATTTTCTTCATTGGGTTAGTCTAGTAATGATTTCTCAAGAGGATTAAATTGATTTACCACTTGTTTGGTTTCTCCTTTTAGCACTTGAAGTAATCCATTGTATGATCAAGCTTTCTCTGTATTTGAATGCATTTGAAGCATGCCTGAATCGGAAGTATTTGGTTTGGTTTTCCACCGTTGCGGACGGATATGTGGTTTGGTTTTCCGCCGTTGCAGATGGATAATTGGTTTTGTCTTTGATTTACCTTCCGATCCGTTGGCTTTCTCATCGGTCAATATTTGGTTTCCATCGGAGGAATTTTTCATTTATATCTCCACCGTTGCGGACGGCAAACTACTTCCTCTCCCGATCATTGCTTAACTGTTTCGTTTCCTGCTCGACTGACTTTTGGGTTTTACATCGAAGCTGTTTATATTTTCTTTCTCCGCTGTTGCGGAAGATGTTTGCTGTTAGCTTCCAGCATTGCGGATGGAAATTCGGTTTTTGGACTTCGAATTTCTTTATTCATTTTTACCTTGGCTGAATCTTGGTTTTGCATCGGAACTTTTATTGTTTTTTTCTTCTGCCGTTGCGGAAGGAAACTGCTTCCTCTTCCGATCAGTCCTTTAACGTTCGTAAGTCCTGAGCTTCCACCGTTACGGCTACAGAAATATTTTTCATTCTGTTTCATAAGTCATTTTGGCTTTGACGTTACGGAAGGCCGCATGCTTTACTCTCCCGCCATTGCGGATAAAAGAAATATTTACCTTGCCGATCCCTAGCAGTTTCTCTTTCGATTTAAGCATTGTATGGTGGGGTGCGATACCCTTTTGATATCCACTGTTGCAGCTGTGGTTCCACTTTTGATTTTGATGTTAGAAGTCTGATGCATGGTATTTGTTACCTAGTTATCTCCACCATTGCGGATGTATCTAGGGTTTGGTTTTTCGCCGTTGTGGAAGGAAATGCACTTTCGGCTGCGAATCCAAATGTCTCCGACGTCCGGCTTTTTATTTATTTTTCCACCGCGAGAGTTGACCGTATGTATATATATGAGGTAAGGGGGACATGTTGGATTATTCTATTGGTATTTTCAACTGCTATGCTCTATCGCCATCGTGCTGTCAATCACTCGAATCTTGTTCGGACCCCATCACCGGTACCCACGTCCAGGTGGCAGCTGTGGAAGCCCGATTGTCTTCATCCTGCCTTACATGCCGGTTACACATCAGTGCTAGGTAGGCCCGTTGTTTCCCTACCCTGTTCCATTCGAGGCATTGGATTGATGTTTGCTGCGGTTAGGTTTGCTGTGACTGTCTTTTTTTCCCTGTGATTGCACCTATATATTGAAGAGTTTTGGGGGTCTTACTGTTCGCGGTTGGGGGGGCGCTTTTAACCCACAGAGTGTTTTTACCTGTGACCTTTTGCAGCCTTGCGCATAGTAGGAAGGGTTTGGTGTAGATGGCCATTACGTCATCTATACCAAACTGCCCCAGGCGATGATGTTTTTAGGGGAGAGTTTTTGTTGGTTTTTCTGTGGCATTTGGTAGTTTTCCCCTTCTTGTGTGGATTTCATATTATCCGCACTTTCTAATAGCAAGTGTTTCATCGTGACATTCTGTGCACCATTGGTTTTTGTTTTGAATCCGAGTCGGAGAGGGAAGGGATGTGCCATTGAATTTAGGCTATTCACCATTAGATTGCACGGGCAGTCCATTTGAAAATGCCATTGAAAAGGATTGCAGGGTTTTTGTCCCTTATCTGTCCTGCACAGCGAAATAACAATGGCACCCATAGAAGAGTGGGAGTTTTCCTCATGTAGTATAGATGTTTCCTTGCTCAATTATATGGTTAGAAGTGTTTAATAGACTACAGCAATGGTATATTTCATATTCTACTGTATACGACTGTATTTTCATCATGCTAAACATAAACTAAGTCGCTGCACATTGGGTTTTAATAGTTCTGTAGTTAGGTCATTTCATGCTATACATGCATATATTTGCTTCATTGACTTATTGCTATCATGTTAAAACATAGAAGAAATGATACACTGCCCATTGATGTAAACAAGTTTGTCACTCAGCCAAAATGGCTTCATGTTACAATTTTGTGGTAGGAAGAGCTCACCATGTCAAAGAGACAAAAGAAGAAGGCTCCTGTGGTCGAAGAAGACCCAGAAGTAGAAATTGTCACTAAGACAGAATACATATACGAGGACATGAAGTGCATTTTTGGCGTTGAACCTGAATATCAGTGGGGGGAAGTTTATAGATTGATCACCCGAAGAGAGGTTCCTGACATGGGCTTAGAAGAAGAATCCTTATATGCCAACATAGAAATATCTTCCCTGATGAAGATCACCACCAGACCAGAGCTGTTCCTGTGATCTGAATTAATCAGATGGATTCCGCCTCGAGCAGATGTCACAACAATGATTCTGGAGGATGTTAACAAATAGGGCTATGCTGCATATAGCCCTGGATATGTAGCTCTGGCTTATCACCTACCAGAAGCCCAAGTATTTTTATCTGATGACTCGCTAAACAACATTAGAATGGATCTGGTGGAGACATTTAAAAGGATGATGTTGCAAGGAAAACATTACAGATACAGACTAGCAGGTGATTACAATACAGCTAGCTTAAGGGTTCCCTACAGGTTCATAGCTTTAATGCTGAACTGGATTTTTGGAAGGGTACATGGTAGATTCTTCATGTTATAATGGATCCCAATCATTTTTCATGTTGCAACCTAGGGGACAATTTTCAACTGGGCCAACATCGTATCCAATAGTATTTCCGCTTGCTTGGCTTCAGCTTTGGGAGGAGTACACCAAAAGAGATCAGAATTCTATATGATTTCCATACTGATGGACTGTATATTATGCAGCCAGCCTTTCCCTGGTCTCAGGTGCATCTGGGACAAGGAAAGAATGCATGTCTATGCTGCTTATAAACCATTGTGGGCACATAAATATCACAGCCATTACAGAGAAGTATGTGAACACTTCCTTATGCCCCTATACACACTCATTTTCCTAAAGGAGTGTGATTGTATGTCAGAGGAGGCCTTGCAAGTAATAGCAGAGTATGCAGACTACTATTTGACTGAAAATGGCCTTTAATTCAGGATGTTTGGAGGTTCGAGAGCACCTTCCCTACTGCCTAAATATGCGACTGATTACATTGTTCATAAGGAGGTAGTCAGACAAGTGTTCCTAGATGGAATAGGCAGCTTTCTGTTTGAGCACAAGGAGAGAGCCTATCCCCCTTTTCCCTTCAATCTAGGAAGCTACAAGTTCACCAAAGTAAAGAAGGCCGATGAATTTGTAGAAGAACTGGAAAGATTTCATTTTGGCAAAATGCCCTTCCGTAGGAATGATACTCAAGGAAAAGTGGCTGAACACTGTAAAGAGCACAATGTGCATTTTGAGTATACCCACCATTTTGGTAGGGAAGAATCTGTCTTCCGAAGTGCCCTGAACATGATAGCACTGAGGAGAATATTCAAGAAGAATATCACCACCAAAGGTGGGAAGTGGGGATGAATAGGCTAAGGCCGAGGAAGAAGCCAAAAGAAGAAATGAAGAAGCTCAGAGGTTGGCACAAGAAGCTGCAGGATGGCTGCATACAGAAGAAGAAGCAAAAAGAAGAGCTACTCAGGAAGCAGCTGAGAAAGCAGAAGAAGTAGATAAAAAAGAAGAAGAAGAAAAGAAAAGGAAGCTGGATGAGGAGCTTAAAAAGCAAGAAGCTGAAAGGCTAAAGTTGACACAGACAGAGCAGTCAACTTCTGAAACAGCTATAGGGTAGACCCAGGACGTGGATAATCCTGAGGTTCAGGACCCACAAGTGCCTACTACTAGCACACCCATGGTCCCCACACTGAAGCTGGTCCCCTTTGTGCAGAAAAAGGGAGAAGAAATCCCAGATTTTAACATTGTGTTTTATGACAGGGCTACAAAGAGGATAATAAAGAGAACAGAAAAGAGGGTTGAAACAAGAGATATGCCTGGTAAAATGATCACGGATACGGCTGTTATGTTAGGAATAGACCAAGATCCAAGACTCACCCTGAGAGTCGAGACTGCACTACTCCACACCTTAGAAGATAACATGGACAAGATAATAACTGACTTGGAGCAGTCCAAGAAGTCCTCTGCTCAGTTGAAAAATACATTGAGGAAAGAGAGAGAGGAAGGCAATAGGCTGAAGCAGAAGTATGAAAACTTGCAGAAGGAGATAAAGGATTCTAAGGCTGAATTGCAGGCCCTCCAAGTAGAAAGACAGGTCCGAGAAACAACACAAGAATCCCTGGAGAAAATACAGAAAGAATATCAAGAATTGAAAATAGAAAAGGAACGGCTGCAGGAGAAGGTGGAAGAGCTAGAAGAGAAGCAAAAGATTATCTTACAGGCCAGTGAGATGCACTTCGAAGAGCAGAAAGACAAACATCAAGAGCAGATTTCTTCTCTGACAGCTGCTCTGGAGGAAGCAAGGGAGCAGCAGGTTAACCTCCAACCATTCAAAGAGCATGTCTTGGCCCAAAAATACAAGATGCTATAGCTACATACTGGTGTTGAAGAGGAGAGACGTAGAGTGCTGCAGATCGATGGCCGATTGGAAGAGATCTTGGAAACTGCATCTTACTTTGTGGATAGATCTCAGGACGTCCTAGAGGTCTTGACTGCAAGAATGGCAAGGTTGGAAAGCAATGAAGAAACTCCAGCAGAGCTGCCATCAAAAGATAAGCAAGCCCTCAAGCGGGATTATGACTTAATATAATTTGATATTAACACCACAGAGGATTTCAAGAAGGCAATCAAGAAAACAAAGGGAGCCTGTATGGAATTTTTTAGGAGAGTCCTCATTACATACAACCGGTGCCAAGTAGAAGCCGAGCAGAGGCTAGATGATTTTCTAGACCACAATTCATTTGTGAAGATGTTGCAAAAAGGACATCAGGATGAAGAAGCAAGAATGCAACACATTAAGGCCATCAATGACCAGATTCTAAGAAACGAAGTAGGCCATTCGGCCGTTAGTGTGCATCTTTTGGAAGACCAGCTTTGGTTAAGCGTAGCCAAAGTGGAGGCTATAAAGAACAAGGCCAAAAAATTTGAAATCAACATTCAGTTTTTGGAACCCTGCGCATTTGAGGGCATTTCCTCTGATGCTGTGGCATGGAAGAACTTTCTAGATGGCCAAGTGGGACCCTCCTCATGAAGGATCGGTCATTATTGTAATTTGTAACTATTTTTGTAAAAAATTTAAGGAAAGTAGAACGTTGGGAAACGAGGGGTTGGGAAGCCCAAAGGTCACTTTGGGCAGCCCAACAGTCTCACCCTTTTTGTATAAATGTAATATACTAAGAGGGAAAAGGGTATTTTTCCCAGTGAGACTAAAAGCGATATTGTAAAAAGAATTATTTCTCTTTGCAATAAAGAAATATGGTTTTCCTGTTGGAGAAATATTGGTGGAATGTCCAAATGTTATGCTGTGGATGGCTGAAAGATGAACTATTTTGTTTTCCAGCTTTTGGTCCATTAACCATGAGATAATTCTAACTCTTTGAACCTGTGTTCTTGTTTAAATGATTTCTGGTTTGTTTTGTGGAATGACCACCATGAGTAATGTATGCGGTTCATAAAACAATTGGTTATCTGGTTGTCAAAATATCTTTAATCGTTCATGCATTGTGGAAATAAATATCAACTAACTGTAGTTTCTCTTTATATTGCATGTACAATACACATTACTCACAAATAATTTACAATCTGGCTCCCCGGAGATAGGTAGATAGATAGATAGTTAGTTCATTTCGTTGCTGCATATGTGATTTAGATGGAGGTGAGTCTAAGACAAGAGGTAAGAACCTGCGCATCACGTTGTGACTGCTCCCGTCATCCGAATAATCCTGCATTGTTAGTTAGGCATATGCATCTCATACATTAAGTCAAAAAATACAAAAACACAGTGGACCAAGACGCAACCGGTAAAACCTTTTGTTTCTGTTACTTGACCTACGGTAGCTGGACCGTAAATCGGACGGATTCTGTATACCAAATAGTCAATGGGCTAGTTGGGAACGTTGACTGGGGAGAATCCCTTTCTGTTGTTGCCTACGAATTTCCAGGACTCAACAGTTCTGGTGCTAGAAGGAGGGCCGCCAGTGCATGGCTGGCCATGGAAACCTATTTTCCCAAGATTCCCTTACCAGCAGATGTTTTGAAGCTTTCAACCTGACCCAAGTATTTACACGTTTCGGTTATACCTTTGAAGTAAGAAAGCCTGTTCTCACCCTACATTGCTCTTTACTCTGACTTTGTTCTTGTACCTGTGCCTATGGCTGGCATAAATGTAAATCATCCCAACCCTCTGCCGGCATGGAAAGCTAGAACCCCTTTGAACCTCACACCTCCATTGCATAACTTACCTCAAGCTTTTGATAAGCTGTTGCCTAAGTTTGACCCTGAGGAAAGGATTGTTGTAGATGACCACTTACAAAGTTTCTATTTGGCGGTAGAAGGTTTAAGGGGTGGGGAGTACGAAGATGTTGTCTGTAGATTATTTCCTCATACCTTGAAAGGGGCAGCTGCTTCATGGTATTTTGATCTACCTGCAAACTCTATTCCTGATTGGGACACCTTCGAAAGGGTTTTCAGAGGTAAATACATAGCCCAAAAAACCCATGCCTCATTGATGAAAGGTCTTGGTTTGTTAAGGAAAGAGAAGAATGAGAAGGTACGTAGTTTCACTCAAAGATTTTCAATATACCTAAAGAGCTTTTCTGAAGCTGACAGACCCTCAGACAAAGTATTAATTGAATATTATACCTCAGCCCTAGGACCTGAGTTGGCCATGTTTTCCAAGATGAAATCCAAACCTACATTGGTAGAGACTTATGAAGAGGTAGAAAAGGTAGAGGCTGAAAGGGAAAGTGTAGAAGATTATCCTGATTTACCTGGAGAGAAAACTACAAATAGAAGAACGTTATTGCTGTCTAAACCTAAAGAGGAACAATCACATGATTATCAAGGAATGCTGAAAATGATGCAGAATCTATCCAACAGAATAATAGATCTGGAGAAAGGGAGGGAAGCTCACAAAAATCACAAACCCTACTACCAAAAAAGAGAGGATAGCAACCAATGGAAAATACCTCCCCCATATTTGCCATCAGTAAACATAACAGAAGTAGGGGGTGATAATTTCTGCACTTTTCACCAACAACCTCATTCGAAAAAGAAGTTCCCTCAATGGTTGAATTCGATGACATTGGTTATGAATCAGCTGCTAGATTCTAAATTAACCAAGGACAGTGGCAAAGAGGAAAAGGAAAACCAGACTATGGAGAAACAAGATAATGACACTATGTTTTCATGGAATGGTATCTCGCTGTTTGACACTGAATGCACACCTACATCAACAGAGGACATGGATTTAACAATTTCGAAGATCAAAAGACTGCAAAAGAATGTCAAGAGACAGGTCGATGTGAATGTTAAAAATAAAACACTTGAAGTCACTACGGTCAACCATGAAACCAAACCAATTAGTGAGCCTGTCAAAACTTTAGAAGAATAGGTAGGTGTTAATGGGGGTAACACGAATGAAGTTGGAGAGCTTGAAGAGGATATACCTACTCAAAACCAACCAGGAGAAGAAGACATAGAACTAGGTTGGGAAGAGAAATCCGATACCCCACCTTTTCTTTTGACCCTAGAAATGCTGAATCATAATGTGCATAATTACTTAGTAGATTCTGGATCAGCGGTGAATGTTATGCCACTAGAGATTTGCAAGAAGATTAATGGACAGCCAGAGTCCACATTTTGTGAAGTAATGCAATTAGACAGCACAGGTGTCAAAGTAGCGGGAGAAATGAAAAATGCCCTCATTCGCTTGTCTACAAACAACAAGATTTGTCAATTTATTGACATTACTATGGCTGACATACCTAGTGGATATGGGCTTATTCTCAACAGAGATTGGTCTGCCAGGTTAAAAGGCTATTTTGCTTCAGATTGGTCTCATTTATTGTTGACTCTCACAGGTACCTCAAATAAGATTAATATTTTGAGAGAACCTTACATGAAGCATAATGTCACTAAACTGGGGGAAGGTAATGATTCTGCTGATTCTGTCCTGGGAAATTATCTGACTGAGCTTAAACCAAGACATCATACCTCAAGAAAGGCCAGTTCTAAGATTAACTATCAGCCTGAGCTTCTTCAACTTCCTCAGGATGATTAAGATGAATGTAGGATTGTAGACATGTGTTCAATTGCAAAAATAGCAAAGCTAGACCATGGTTAAATACCTCATGTCTATAATCTAGCCCACCCTCCAACTCCCCAAGACTAAATATTTTTTAGGAGTGGGAAGAATTTTTCTTTTCTTTTGATGTGTACATAAATAAATTGATTTGTTTTCTTTAACAAGACTTTGCTGTTGTCTTCTTTTGATTGTTTGATTTGATGCTATTTTATTTTTCTTCTTTATTAGTTGTTCTTTTGGTTTTGAATAAAGAGGCAAACTCTTGGTTGCAATGGAAACATCAGGGTTCTTTATTAACAAAAAACTTGAGAAAAAAACTGTGTTTTAAAACCATAGAATGTCTTCTAGTAGCAGTGTTCCTAACTGGACATGCATTCATTGAAGTCTTACTTAACCCCTGTAAATAACTCAGAAGTGAAACAGGTCTGGAATACTATTTTGAGGCTCCATCCATTTCACATTTTAAATTTCCAAGGGGGTGACAGCGAAAGACCCACGGAAAGGAAGTAGGGTAAATAGTATATCATATATAAATGATCCCATACCATAATTTCAAAAAATCTAAAAGCCATCAAGAGTCAAAAATCCTGAAAGAAACAAGACACATCAAAGCAAAGCATCAAAAGCATAAATTTCAAATTGCCAACAGCTCCTCTCCATCCGTGAGATGAAAATCCAATGCTTCTCTCACACAAAATGGCACTATGGGATAGAGGATCCTGAATAAAATTCAGAAAGAAAGGCAAATGGAGGACTCACAAGAACTAAATTTCAAATGGCACAAAAGTGCAAATGGCATGGGAATGAGGAACAAAAGGATAATGTTGTTTACTATCTGTTACAATCATGTGGTGTCCAAGCCTGAAGCTACCTAAGGACAGGTAAATTAAACCTCATTTATTAGGCCTCAAAAGAGTTACTCAGACTTGCAATATTCTGACGTTACCATTTCCCAAAGAATGGACTACTTGTCAATGATTTAAATGCATAGGTTGGCCAGCCCAGGGATACAAACATCTAGGAGATTTCAACTTTTATTCAGATGGTCTTGCACGGGGAAGGAGTTAATTCAGAAATCTGGGGTTCACCATGTAGTCGCCAATTGTTGCAGCTGCAACAATTTCCCAAAATTCCAAAAATTTTAGGACCCTCCTTTTGCTTGGATTAGTTCGATTTTCTTCGTTGAGTTGGTCTAGTAATGATTTCTCAAGAGGATTAAATTGATTTACCACTTGTTTGGTTTCTCCTTTTAGCACTTGAATTAATCCACTGTATGATCAAGATTTCTCACTGCCTTTGAATGCATTTAAAGCATGTCTGAATCAGAAGTATTTGGTTTGGTTTTCCACCATTGCGGACGGATCTGTGGTTTGGTTTTCCGCCGTTGCGAATGGATAATTGGTTTTGTCTTTGATTTTCCTTCCAATCCATTGGCTTTATCATCGGTCGATATTTGGTTTTCATCAGAGGAATTTGTCATTTCTATCTCTTCCATTGTGGATGGCAAACCACTTCCTCTCCTGATCATTGCTTAACTGTTTCGTTTCCCGCTCAGCTGACTTTTGGGTTTTACATCGGAGCTGTTTATATTTTCTTTCTCCGCTGTTGTGGAAGATGTTTGCTGTTAGCTTCCACTGTTGCAGATAGACATTCAATTTTTGGACTTCGAATTTATTTATTCATTTTTACCTCGGCTAAATCTTGGTTTTGCATCGAAACTTTTATCGTTTTTTTCTTTCGTCGTTGTGGAAGGAAACTGCTTCCTCTTCCGATCAGTCCTTTAACGTTCGTAAGTCCTGAGCTTCCGCCATTGCAGCTTGGAAAATATTTTTCGATCTGTTTCGTAAGTCATTTTGGCTCTGACGTTGCGGAAGGTCACACGCTTTACTCTCCCGTCGTTGCAGATAAAAGAAATATTTACCTTGCCAATCCCTAGTTGTTTCTCTTCCGATTTAAGCGTTGTATGGTGGGGTGCGATACCCTTTTGATATCCGTTGTTGTGGCTGCGGTTCCGCTTTTGGTTCCAATGTTAGAAGTCTGACACATGGTATTTGTTACCCAGTTATCTCCACTGTTGTGGATGGATCTAGGGTTTGGTTTTTCGCCGTTGTGGAAGGAAATGCACTTTCGGCTGCCGATCGAAATGTCTCCGATGTCCAGCTTTTTTTTTTCCCATCGCGAGAGTTGACCATATGTATATATATGAGGCCATTCGTTGTTGTCTTGGCAGTTGGTATTTTCAACTGCCGTGCTCTATCATCATCGTGTTGTCAATCACTCGAAGCTTATTCGGACCCCATCATCGGTACCCGCATCCAGGTGGCAGCTGTGGAAGCCTGATTGTCTTCATCCCACCTTACACGCCGGTTACACATCGGTGCCAGGTAGGCCCATTGTTGCCCTACCTTGTTCCATTCGAGGCATTGGATTGATGTTTGTTGCGGTTAGGTTTGCCGTGACTGTCTCTTTTTCCCCGTCATTGCACCTATATATTGAAGAGTTTTGGGGGTCTTACTATTCGCAGTTGGGGGGGTACTTTTAACCCACGGAGTGTTTTTACCCGCAACCTTTTGCAGCCTTGCGCGTAGTAGGAAGGGTTTGGTACAGAAGGCTGTTACGCCGTCTGCACCAAACTGCCCCGGGCGATGATGTTTTTAGGTGAGAGTTTTTGTTGGTTTTTCTATGGCATTTGGTAGTTTTCCCCTTCTTGTGTGGATTTCATATTACCCGCACTTTCGAATAGCAAGCCTTTCGCCGTGACATTCCGCGCGCCGTTGGTTTTTGTTTTGAATCCGAGCCAGAGAGGGAATGGATGTGCCATTGCATTTAGGCTGTTGACCATTTGATTGCATGGGAAGTCCATTTGAAAGTTTCATTGAAAAGGATTGCAGTGGTTTTTGTCCCTTGTCTGTCCTGCGCAGCAAAATAACAATGGCGCCCGTAGAAGAGTGGGAGTTTTCCTCATGTAGTATAGATGTTTTCCCGCTCGATTATATGGTTAGAAGTGTTTAATAGCCTGCAGCAGTGGTAGATTGCATATTCTACTTTATATGACTGTATTTTCATCATGCTAAACATAAACTAAGTCGCTGCACATTGGGTTTTAATAGTTCTGTAGTTAGGTCATTTCAGGCTATACATGCATATATTTGCTTCATTGACTGATTGTTGTCATGTTAAAACATAGAAGAAATGATACACTGCCCATTGATGTAAACAAGTTTGTCACTCGGCCAAAATGGCTTCATGTTACAATTTTGTGGTAGGAAGAGCTCACCATGTCAAAGAGACAAAAGAAGAAGGCTCCTATGGTGGAAGAAGACCCAGAAGTATAAATTCTCACTAAGACAGAATACATATACGAGGACATGAAGTGCATTTCTGGTGTTGAACCTGAATATCATTGGGGGGAAATTTACAGATTGATCACCCGAAGAGAGGTTCCTGACATGGGCTTAGAAGAAGAATCCTTATATTCCAACATAGAAAGATCTTCCCTAATGAAGATCACCACCAGACCAGAGCTGTTCCCGTGCTCTGAAGTAATCAGATGGATTCTACCTTGGGTAGATGTCACAACAATGATTTTGGAGGATGTTAACAAACAGGGCTATGCTGCATATAGCCCTGGATATGTAGCTCTGGCTTATCACCTACCAGAAGCCCAAGTATTTTTATCTGATGACTAGATAAACAACATTAGAATGGATCTGGTGGAGACATTTAAAAGGATGATGTTTCAAGGAAAACATTAAAGATACATACCAGTAGGTGATTACGATACAGCTAGCTTAAGGGCTCCCTACAAGTTCATAGCTTTAATGCTGAACCGGATTTTTGGAAGGGCACATGGTAGATTCTTCAAGTTATAATGGATCCCAATCATTTTTCATGTTGCAAACCAGGGGACAATTTTCAACTGGGCCAACATCGTATCCAATAGTCTTTCCACTTGCTTGGCTTTAGCTTTGGGAGGAGTACACCAGAAGAGATTGGAATTCTATATGAGTTCCATACTGATGGACTGTATATTATGCAACCAGCCTTTCCCTGGTCTCAGGTGCATTTGGGACAGGGAAAGAATGCATGTCTATGCTGCTTATAAACCATTGTGGGCACATAAATATCACAGCCATTACAGAGAAGTCTGTGAACACTTCCTTATGCCTCTATACACACTCATTTTCCTAAAGGAGTGTGATTGTATGTCAGAGGAGGCCTTGCAAGTAATAGCGGAGTATGCAGACTACTATTTGACTGAAAATGGCCTTTACTTCAGGATGTTTGGAGGTTCGAGAGCACCTTCCCTGATACCTAAATACGTGACTGATTACATTGTTGGAACAGGGTCCCGCGGCTACAGAAGAAGCTGCCAGTTTAGTGGATAGATAGTTTTGGTAGAGATAAGATAAGGTAGAGCTACGACACCGTAGCATGTTTCTAGCTGCAGATCAGAGCTAGAAACCATGACTGTTGGAATAGAAAAGTCAAAGGAGACGACGGTACCTGAGCGATCGAGAAGAAAGAGCTCACCCACTGCATTGAAGGCAGCGGTGGAAGACAGGAGGGCTCAGCTACCCTCATAAAGGAAAAGAAGCAACGAGGCCAAGGTATTAAAGACAAAGGACAGAAAAGGGAAGTGGTGCACAGTACCCATGATCAGTGTCGGGAAGCATGGAAGACCGCAGAGAGCTATGGTATGACAGAAAGCAGCTACCTCAAGTACAGATATGCCGACTATCACTAGTTAGGGTTTTGGGTTACTGTTGGGATAGACCCACAGTGTTGTAATGGCGAGACCTTCGGGCCACCTATAAAGAGATGTATTTTTTTATTGTAAAGGGTTGGAGGGTTGGTTAGTTACTTAGAAGGTTGGACAATTGTTGGTCAGTTCTATAGGAGCCAAGCTCTAGTTCTGTTATTAGCTGTAGTTATCTTACTGTAACCAGTAGCTGGCTCATTTAGCATGCATGTAACGATCTGCAGGGATCGACAGAGAGGGAAGAGTATATTGTAAGAGGTGCAATATAGAGAAGAGAAGAGATCTAAGAGAGAAGGGCTCCAGGCTGCATGCAGAGTTACCCAGAAGATCTCGAGTTGCATATGCGGTGCAACAAAACTGTGTTTACCTTCCCCTGAGCTATAATAGAAACACAGTTCTATGGATGTAACTTCCATCCTGGAGGTGAACCATGTTAAAATCAAGTGTTGTGTGATTGATTTATGTGTTCTGTTTAATAGTTGCATGTATCAATTATTTCATGAACCTTGCTTACAGTTAATGTAGGTATGCGTTATTCAGTTTACAACACTATAGAAGTAATTGCAAGTTGAAATCCTTAAGAACTTGGTATAAAAGTCTACCTATGTTTCAATTCTTATAGTTAAGAATCGCAGAGGTAAGAAGCCTTGTATGTTGAGCCCCATAAGTCAGAGCAAGTAGCACTAACTACGCGGAGCCGTAGTAATAGGATATCGCAGGGAGGCGATATCGCACCAGTAGAGAAGCTGCGGTGAGCTGCAGTTGAGGATCTAGTGTAGGAGGGAGTTACGTGTGGTCCGAGGTGCAGCGATGCGATAAGGGTTGGAGTCATCATGAGTAAGAGGAAGTGTGCATCACACAGATAGAAATATCACAGGCTATAAGAGCTATGAGACCCCCAAGCTGCCACAGAACCTGGTCGAAGACACTTGAGTCTTTGGCCAACCCATTAGAATCACTTCGGGTGAGACTTCAGGCCACTCTGCGATCTATTGCTAAAAGGGCCAGTGAGCTAGGGGTGTTGTTGGTTAAATACAGTAAACCCGAGTCTACCCAGCGACTAACAAATGGTTCCATTGCCGGTTTTGAACAAACTGAGCATTGATGTTCTGGTGGTGGCGTACTAGAGACGAACTCAATGAGTGGGTTTGGTCTAAGGAGAAAGAGTTTTCCAAACGAGAGAACAAGAGTCCTAGACTGAGTACAGAGGCCTGGTTACAAAAACATATTGTTACAGACCTGCATGTGATATTTTTTTGCAACCTTTGGAAATGAGCATTACGACTGGTTATCAAAGTTGACTGATACAAGCATACTCAAGAAGAAAAGAAACATTATCTGGACACCGGAGCTGATTCAGAACGTGAAGAACCTTGATAATCCCATTACGAGAGCAGTAGACTTTTGGCTTGCGAGTGTGCTAGAAGGCTTCATCACAGAGTTTGCAGATGACTAGAGAAAAAGCTTCAGCGAGGCTGAGCGCTACTTCTTCAAAGGATATCGTGGTAAGTACCTAAAATATTTAAACTTGTCCATTAAGATGTTATTACATGAAAAAGGAACAATGGATCTAGTTTTAGATGAATAAGTAAATATAGTAATGTCACAAGAGTTTCAAAGTGATCTTGATGACATTGGATGAACATGTAGTGGAAAGAAATATAAAGTAGATTTCAGATCTCCCATATTTGAAGATAGTCTAGAAAATACTAGACAACAGAGTCATAGTACCACAGAAGGAACAGAGGGGGGTATCCCTTACCACCCTTACACCCCACAGAAATAGACCAGGACTCAGAACAATCCCGTAGGAACTCCAGCCAGTAGCTCGCAGACAGTACCTACTACCGCTACATCACCTTCAGCTACATCGCCGAGTGGTAGTAGCACAGTAAATCAACATCCACCGTGTAGAAATAGAATGGGGGATGATATGAAGCTACCTATCTTTAAGGGTACAGGGGTAGAGGACCCGAAGCAGCATTGGTTTCTCTGTGAAGCCATGTGGACCATTAAAACCATCAATGATGATAATATTAAACTTCTATAGTTGGTCACCACACTAAGAGATCGAGCCTTAACATGGTATATGAAGTATACCACAGTACCCAGAACACTTGTCCAAATCAAGACCACCATGATTAAAGAGTTCAAGAAACCTAAGTCTGAGTCATAGTGCATTACAGAGCTCAAGGACATCAAACAGTTACCTACAAAGTCGGTGTGGGACTTTGATCAGAAATTCAAAGCCCTTATAGACCAAGTCAGCTTTGAGTTTGCGCCAGAGCAGCATAAGGAATGGTTTATTGCAGCACTGCTCCCTCACATCAGACTACCATTAATGCAGCAGAAATTCCATATGTAGGATGACGCGTTGGAGATGGCGATGAAACTAGAGGCTTCACCTCTAGCAGAAATCAGCACAGGCATGACAAATCTACAAAACCAGTTGGCTAATCTCACGTTACAGTTGCATGAGCTTAAGAAAGGGAAAGAGGTTGCATAAGACATATGGTGCGTAAGGTGTAAAGCACAAGGCCATACTAAAGACAACTATCCAGTATTTGTAGAATATATAGCAATAGGGGCTCCTAACCCCTTACCACAGACCCATGGGCTGTGGTGTGAAATATGCAAAACATGAGGACATCTACCTCAGCAGTGCCCTCTACTTCAAAAGTACGTGCAGACACCTAAGAACTTATACTGCGTCTTCTGCAAGTTTGTAGGCCATGACGAACATGATTGCCGAGCCTATGATCTCATGGTCGGGAGCAAGCAAGACATGTACAGAGTCCAATCAGAAACACAGGGTCTAGTAGCAGGACCACAGCATGATCCGGCTTATGGTGGCCATGGAGGAGGATTCAGAGGACAAGGACGTGTTGGAGGCTTTGGCCGTGGAGAAGGATTTGGCCGTGGTCGCAGACCGGTTACTTGCTACAACTGTGGACTTGTAGGACATTACACTAGGGACTGTCAGAGTCCCACCAGCACTTGTAATTATTGTAAATATTATGATCATACTATAGAGGAATGTCCTACCTTGATAGCTAAGATCAGGGAACCTAAGCCAGCAGCACACCAGAACATCTAGCTTATTGCTGCTGAGCAGGAAGAGACAGAACCAAGAGTCAACATTGTGACTCGCAGCAGTGTTTCCACTAGCGGGACATCGTAAGATGCTAAAGAGAACACAAGTCAGGAGTGGGTGCACAGAGCTCCTAACAAAGCAACACCAATTGACCTGCAGAAGAATAAACAGACATTTCAGGAATCTAAGACTTTCTTTGATGACCCTATGCAATCAGGATCACAAGTACCGCTGCCTAGGGGTGTACCGCAGCAAGCACCTTGTGGTGTTATCCCTGTACAAATACCGCAGGCCACCACATCGGGCACATGCGATGAGGACGAGATGATAGGAAGTGTACAATACTTCCTGTGGAGTTGTTTAAAACTCATGAGAAATGAGCAAGCTATCGGAGAACTTCAGTGCATCATAGATCAGTGTCAGCCATCTTCTTCCATGAGCAGTACATATCATGCTGTTCATAATATTACAGGACATACAAGAACAGGAAGAGAGATGCGACTCATAGCACAGATTGGAGAATTCGAAATGGATGAGGTGATCCTAGATCTAGGATCAGACCTAAATGTTCTGACTAAGCAGACATGGAAATATATGGGTAGCCCTAAGTTAGTCAGATCACCTATCCATCTGATATTAGCTAATCAACAGCGGGTATCACCCCTGGGTCGATTACCGTAGGTGCCAGTTGACATTGACGGAGTTCACAGCTTTGCGGACTTTGAAGTTATAGAAATCATTGGTGATAGTAGACCATATCCAGTACTACTAGGAATTGATTGGGCGATTGGTAACATGGTCATTATCAACCTAAAGAGAAGACAAATGACCTTTGAGGACACGCAGATTCGGGTCATCGCACCATTGGATCCTTTTCAGGGTCATAGATATATTGAACCTATCCGAGCAGAGGAAGAGGCACGTAACATAGAAAGTCTCTATCAGATGACTACGAACCAGAGTGACTGCATCAATCCGACTATAGAAGGGAACATTAGTTGGTGATGTGACAGCTCATGTGCATTAGATTCAGATGTTGGTCTAGAGAATTGGCAGAACAGACTTCATGAAGTCTCAGCGCGCAGATGCGCATACTTGACTAAGTCACTGCGATGGATTGGCACAGAGATCAATGAGATTCCATCGTTTCATGGTCTAACGGATATCCAGGACTTCCTCAAGAAGTTTAAACAACAAATTCCTCATGAGCAGAGGATCGCAGCTATGGACCTTGAAGTACGAGCCACACCTGCAAGATGGTGGTATGCACATAAAGAGAATATCGCATCATGGGATGATATTAAGAGACTAATGGTGATCATATTTTCTATCGACAGAGAGTATGTCCAGTAGAAATATACAGGAGAAAGTGACCCCAGGTCACATATTCAAACATGTGAACAGAATTGGTTAGACATTCCCAAGGATGAATGGGTTCACCAATTCATTCACACTTTGGAAACAGTTCCAAGGAGCTGGTACACAGAGACTGAACTGTGCAAGGGAACAACTACATGGCCACTTATGATAGACAACTTTCTACTCACCTTATATTTTGAATCTGATTACCCAAGTGTTGACCAGGCCCTAGATATAATAAATATCAAGATATTTGAGGATTGTACCTTATCAGTACAGACTCATCTTGAGTGGGCCATCTAGTTAAAAGATACGCTTGAGTGCTATAACTTTGAAGCAGAACCAAAGGAAGAGAATGAGGATCCTCACAACACCAACATTCCAGAGTCAGAAGAGACTCGTGATGTTGAGGGACCACAGTTAGAAAGTCCAACAATCATAGAGCCCATCAAGATTAAAAAGATCAATATCAGCACAAAAACAGAACCAAAGTTTGCCTCTATTGGATACTATTGGAACGATGAAACAGTCGGACAGATTGTAGACTTGCTACATGACTATCAGGACCTATTTCCCACCAAGTTCACAGAGATGAAGGGAATAGTCAGAGACCTGGGAGTAATGAGGATACCATTGAAGGAGGATGCTCAACCAGTAAAGCAGCGTCCATATAGATTAAATCCGCGCTACAAAGAAAAAGTTAAGGATGAGATCGATAAGATGCTAGCAGTAGGCATCATTGAGCCCATAGAAGAGAGCGAATGGGTTAGTCCCATGGTCGTACAAGAAAAGAAAACTAAAGGAGACATCAGGATCTATGTCGATCTATATAAACTCAATGATGCATCACTTCATGATCCATTTCTGACACCATTCACTGATGAAGTGTTAGACAATGTCGGAGGACAGGAGGTCTACTCCTTCACTGATGTATTTTTAGGCTATCACTAGATCAGAATCCATCCAGAAGATCGATCCAAGACCACCTTTGCAACCGAATGGGGCTCATTCCAGTATACGATAATGCCCTTTGGTATTAAGAATGCACCAGCTATATTTTCTATAGTAGTAGTTGCTGTGTTTAAAGAATACATCCATAAATTCCTAGAAGTTTATTTTGATGATTGGACTATATTTGGATTAATTGACAAGCACATAGGAGATTTAAGACTGATGTTAGAGAAATGTAGGCAGTACCAGATTTATCTGAACTTGAAAAAATGTATATTCTATGCGCCATTTGGTATTTTGTTGGGTCACATTGTTTGCAGACAAGGCTTGATGGTAGATCCCGCAAAGATTGCCATCATCATAAATATTCCAGCACCCAACTCAGTCAAACAATTGAGAACAGTACTTGGTCATACCGGGTACTACAAAAAATTCATCAAGGGATACGCAAAGATCACGGCACCAATGGAGAAATTGTTAAAGAAATATATAAAATTCCTATGGAATGAGGAATGCCAGCAAAGTCTAGACACAATTAAAGAGAAGATGGTTACATCACTCATCTTAGTATTTCCAGACTGGACTAAGCCGTTTCATGTACATGTGGATGCATTGGGCATCGCACTAGGGGTTGTTTTAATGCAACCAGGAGAAGGGGATATTGATCATCCTATTGCATACTCTAGTAGAAATCTATCAACAATAGAAAAGAACTACACCATGATAGAAAGAGAAGGCTTAGCTATGGTGTATGCGCTGCAAAAGTTCAATATGCACTACCTATTGGGTCTCATTCAAGATGTTTACTGACCATTCTACATTAAAGTATCTGGTCAATAAGCCAGTGTTAGGGGGGAGAATCTGCAGATGGTTACTCCTCTTTCAGGAGTATGATTTTGAAATCATTGTGAAACCAGGAATATTGAATGCTAGACCTGATCATCTGTCAAGGATAGACTCAGGAGAAGAGCCGAGTAACCTAGAGGACAATTTGTCGGATGCGCAGTTGTTTTCTATCCAGATCATAGATGACTACTATGCTGATATCATTCACTTTCTCACTACAGGATTAGCACCTGATGAGTTTACTAAGCATCAAAAGAAGCAGTTAGTTGTTAAATAAGCAGACTTCACCCTGATCAAAGGACAATTATACAAGTTAGGTCCAGATGAAGTCCTGCGCAGATGTGTTATGCTGCATGAAAAAGATGCTATCATCAAAGAGGCACATTCAGGAACTGCAGGAGGTCATTTCACAGGAAATCCGACTACGCAGAAAATCGTAGTTGCAGGATTATGGTGGCCTACATTGCACAAGGACACTAAGGACTTTTGCAGATGCTGCGATATCTTCCAGAGGGTAGGAAAACCCTCGCGACAAGATGAAATGCCATTGCGACCGCAGGTCACGCTGCACGCATTTGACAAGTGGGCTATAGAATTTGTGGGTCCTATCAACCCACCAGGAAAATGTACTAGTGCAAAATATATCATCACTGGCACAAAGTACCTCACCAAGTGGGAAGAGGCCAAAGTAGTAAGAAATTGTGATGCTGCTACAGCCGCACAGTTTCTTTTTGAAAACATCATCAGTAGATTTGGATGTCCAGTAGTTTTGATGAGAAATCAAGGTACACACTTCTTAAACCACACTATTGAGGCCTTGACGGAAGAATTTCATATTCAGCACCATAAGAGCACTCCCTACCACCCACGGGCTAATGGTACAGTGGAGGCCTTTAAGAATATTTTAGAAAACGCTCTTATAAAGATCTGTAACAGCCAAAGGAATGATTGGGACCTCAGAGTTAACGCTGTATTATGGGCGTATAGGACTACATGCAAGAAACTTACAGGACATACACCTTTTAGTTTGATGTATGGACAGGAGGCTGTTATGCCCATGGAGTATATTCTTCGCAGTTTAAGAATCACTCAGATCACCGGGATGGCTAATACAGACACAGTGGATGAAAGGCTAGCACAGCTGCTTTCCTTAGAGGAAGACAGATTCATCGCCGGCTTCCATTAGAAAGTACAGAAGGCATGAGAAAAATTTTGGCATGACAGACACATTAAGAGTAAGACCTTTCAGATCAGAGACCTAGTACTCCTCTACGACAGTAAGTTTATTAAGTTTCCAGGGAAGTTCAAGATGCATTGGCTGGGGCCATATCAGATACAGCAAGTTACAGAGGGAGGTGTCATTCAGCTCAGCAAAATGGATGGGGAGCTTCTTCCCACATTGATTAATGGCAGTAGGATCAATCTTTATAGTGACATCCACCCCACCTCTCAACCCTAACTCAGAGTCGCAAGAGGTGTAGATGTCCAGTGTAGTTGAAATGAGGCATCGCACCGGGAATTAGTCTACACCGGCAGGTATTCTAAGTACGAGGAATCGCATAAGGACGATTCATTTTGTGCAAGTCATCAGTGGCTTGAAAAAAAAAAGGGGGCGGTTAAGTTTGTTTTGAGTAGAGGATGCGGTGTTGCATCGTAGCAAGGCGATGTCTCCCCGTGCCACATACCCACTTTCGCAAAGAAACAAAGGGCTAGTCAAGTCGCCTTCTGACAAGAAGTTAATGAAGAAATGACCGGTATATCTTATCATGGATTTGGTAGCAGTGTAATCAATTTTTCTAGATTTGGTAAATATTCGATGAGACTGGTGCCTATACACACACACTCCGAGAGAAATTTGATCGGATTTCATCATTTATTGAGGATCGAATGACGGGAGTGGTCTCATCCAAGCAATTAATATGACCAACGGGTTTAGTCTAGATGACTGTTGCATCCAGGATTATAGTATTCGCCATAAAACTAGAAATTATTCATTCGGGAGGGTTACATTTGCAAGAATTCAAGAGCCGAGAGTTATAGAGTGCATCGATCAGTTTCCCTGTGTAGAGCTAATCCCGTTATAGAGTGCTGTGATTTCCAGAAATTGCATCCATTGCACATCCAACGTTTTACACCGAGTGGGTTCTTCTGAGGAGGAACCTTTAGAAGACATGCTGAGACGTTTCAACCCTAGTGGCCGTATGTCTGCTATGACAATGCCGCCCAGGGTTGTGAAATTAGGAATATCACAGGTAAGACAATTTCCAAGGATGAGGAGTCAAGCGCAGGATGTAGAAGATGTCATAAAAATCTTTGCTGAAGAGAAGAAGAAAGCCAAGCTGATCACTGAAGATAAGAAAGCAAAGTGGTGGAATGATGAGAAGAAATCTCCCGCTAGGAAGAAAGTAAAAATGAGAAAAAGAAAGCAACGGGAGAAGGAAGATGACCTATCTCATCAGCTAAGAGAAGAACAAGAGGTTCCAAAGGTCAAGAATGAAAATATGTGGAACCCAAGCAGCGCAAATACCTGGAGCAAGTTGCTAAGAAGAAAAGTGAAAGGGAAAACAAACCGAACAAGCAGAACTTCAAGACGCATACAAAGGCTTGTTCTCAAAATGGAATTCTTGGTTTGTATACCTTTTGCATAAGTAGGCTCCAGACTGAATGAAATGTTTGAGAAGGCTAGAAGATACAGATTTTCCTTGTGATAAAAGTTCTAACCCAGATAAAAAGGAAAGGATATTTGTGGAAGACTTCTCAAGACCTTGAGATCTTTAAAAGGTCTCAGGAGTGACGAGAGAGAGACCATAACTAAGGGAAGGAAAGATAAGAGAACCCATCGAACTAAGTTACAGAAACTAAAAAGAATGTGTCGAAGCTATGGAGAACTAAGTCGCAGGACTTCGGGATTAGATTCAACGGACTTCGCAGGAAGCCAAGGAGAAGCTACAGCAGGAGAATCCCACTGGTAGTGGCTCGGGGACGAGCCACAAGTAAGTGTTATGGGACTGTTGGAGCAGGGTCCCGTATCTACAGAAGAAGCTTCCAGTTTAGAGGATAGACAGTTTTGGTGGAGAGAAGATAAGGTAGAGCTATGATGCCATAGCATGTTTCCAGCTGCAGATTAGAGCCAAAAACCATGACTGTTGGGACAGAAAAATCAAAGGAGACGACGGTACCTGAGCTGCCGAGAAGAAAGAGCTCACCCACTGCATTGAAGGCAGCGGCGGAAGACAAGAGGGCTCAGCTACCCTCATAAAGGAAAAGAAGCAACGAGGCCGAGGTATTGAAGATGAAGGACATAAAAGGGAAGCGGTGCACAGTACTGATGATCAGTGCCGGGAAGCATGGAAGACCGTAGAGAGCTGTGGTGTGATGGAAAGTGGCTACCTCAAGTACAGATATGCCGACTGTCACTAGTTAGGGTTTTGGGTTATTGTTGGGACAGGCCCACAGTGTTGTAATGGTGAGACCTTCGTGCTGCCTATAAAGAGATGTATTTTTGTATTGTAAAGGGTTGGAGGGTTAGTTAGTTAGTTAGAAGGTTGGACAATTATATAAGGTTGGACAATTGTTGGTCAGTTGTATAGGAGCCAAGATCTGGTTCTGTTATTAGCTATAGTTATCTTACTGTAACCATAAGCTGGCTCATTGAGCATGCATGTAACGATCCGCAGGGATCGACAGAGAGGGAAGAGTATATTGTAAGAGGTACAATATAGAGAAGAGAAAAGATATAAGAGAGAAGGGCTCCAGGATGTGTGCGGAGTTACCCAGAAGATCTCAAGCTGCATATGCGGTGCAGCAGAACTGTGTTTACCTTCCCCTGAGCTATAATAGAAACACAGTTCTGTGGACGTAACTTCCATCCTGGAGGTGAACCACATTAAAATCGAGTGTTGTGTGATTGATTTATGTGTTGTGTTTCATAGTTGCATGTATCAGTTATTTCACGAACCTTACTTACAGTTAATGTAGGTATGTGTTATTCAGTTTACAGCACTATAGAAGTAATTGCAAGTTGAAATCCTTAAGAACTTGGTATAAAAGTCTACCTATGTTTCAGTTCTTATAGTTAAGAATCGCAGAGGTAAGCATCCTTGTATGTTGATCCCAGTAAGTCAGAGCAAGTAGCAATAGGTACGTGGAGCCGTAGTAATAGGATATCGCAGGGAGGCGATATCGCACCAGCAGAGAAGTTGCAGTGTGCTGCGGTTGAGGATCTAGTGTAGGAGGGAGTTACATGTGGTTCGAGGCACAACGATGCAATAAGGGTTGGAGTCATCGCAAGTAATAGGAAGTGCGCATTGCGCAAATAGAAATCTCACAGGCTAGAAGAGCTGTGAGACCCCCAGGCTGCCACAGAACCTGGTCGAAGACACTTGAGTCTTTGGCCAACCAATTAGAATCATTTCGGGTGAGACTTCAGGCCACTCTGCGGTTTGTCGCCGAAAGGGCTAGTGAGCTAGGGGTGTTGTTGGTTAAATACAATAAACCCGAGTCTGCCCAGTGACCAACATACATTTTTCATAAGGAGGTAGTCAGACAAGTGTTCCTGGATGGAATAGGCAGCTTTCTGTTTGAGCACAAGAAGACTACCTATCCCCCTTTTCCCTTCAAGCTAGGAAGCTACAAGTTCACCAAAGTAAAGAAGGATGATGAATTTGTAGAAGAACCAGAAAGATTTCATTTTGGCGAAAATGCCCTTTCACAGGAATGATACTCAAGGCAAAGTGGTAGAACACTGTAAAGAGCACAATGTGCATTTTGAGTATACCCACCATTTTGATAGGGAAGAATCTGTCTTCCAAAGTGCCCTGAACATGACAGCACTGAGGAGAAGATTCAAGAAGAAGATCACCACCAAAGGTGGGAAGGGGGATGAACAGGCTAAGGCTGAGGAAGAAGCCAAAATAAGAAATGAAGAAGCTTAGAGGTTGGCACAAGAAGCTGCAAGATGGCTGCATACAGAAGAAGAAGTGAAAAGAAGAGTTGCTTAGGAAGCAGCTGAGAAAGCAGAAGAAACAGCTAAAAAAGAAGAAGAAGAAAAGAAAAGGAAGCTAGGTGAGGAGCTTAAAAAGCAAGAAGCTGAAAGGCTAAAGTTGACACAGACAGAGCAATCATCTTCTAAAACAGCTACAGGGAAGACCCAGGACATGGAGAATCTCGAGGTTCAGGACCCACAAGTGCCTACTACCAGCACACCCATGGTCCCCACACTAAAGCTGGTCCCCTTTGTGCAGAAAAAGGGAGAAGAAATCCCATATTTTAACACTGTGTTTTATGACAGGGCTACAAAGAGGATAATAAAGAGAACAGAAAAGAGGGTTGAAACATGAGATATTCCTGGTAAAATGATCACGGATACGGATGTTATGTTAGGAACAGACCAAGATCCAAGACTCACCCTGAGAGCCGGGACTCCACTACTCCACACCTCAGAAGATCACATGGACAAGGTAATAACTAACTTGGAGCAGTCCAAGAAGTCCTCTGCTCAGTTTAAAAATACATTGAGGAAAGAGAGAGACAGGAAGGAAATAGGCTAAAGCGGAAGTATGAAGACTTGCAGAAGGAGATAAAGGCTTCTAAGGCTGAATTGCAGGCCCTCCAAGTAGAAAGACAAGTCTAAGAAACAACACAAGAATCCCTAGAGAAAATACAGAAAGAATATCAAGAACTGAAGATAGAAAAGGAACGGCTGCAGGAGAAGGTGGAAGAGCTAGAAGAGCAGCAAAAGATTATCTTACAGGCCAGTGAGATGCACTCCGAAGAGCAGAAAGAGAAACATCAAGAACAGATTTCTTCTCTGACAGCTGCTCTGGACGAAGCAAGGGAGCAGCAGGTCAACCTCTAGCCATTCAAATAGCATATCTTGGCCCAAAAATCCAAGATGCTGCAGCTATAGACTGCTGTTGAAGAGGAGAGATGTAGAGTGCTGCAGATCGATGGATGATTGGAAGAGATCTTGGAAACTGCATCTTACTTTGTTGACATATCTCAGGACGTCATAGAGGTATTGACTGCAAGAATGGTGAGGTTGGAAAGCAATGAACAAACTCTAGCAGAGCTGCCATCAAAAGATAAGCAAGCCCTCAAGCGAGATTACGACTTAATAGAATTTTCTATTAACACCAGAGAGGATTTCAAGAAGGCAGTCAAGAAAACAAAGGGAGCCTGTAAAGAAATTTTTAGGAGAGTCCTCATTACATACAACCGATGCCAGGTAGAAGCCGAGCAGAGGCTAGATGATTTTCCAGACCACATTTCATTTGTGGAGATGTTGCAGAAAAGACATCAGGATGAAGAAGCAAGAATGCAACACATTAAGGCCATTGATGACCAGATTCTGAGAAATGAATTAGGCCATTCAGCCATTAGTGTGTAGCTTTTGGAAGATCAGCTTCGGTTAAGCACAGCCAGAGTGGAGGCTATAAAGAACCAGGCCAAAAAAATTGAAATCAACAATCAGTTTTTGGAACCCTGCGCATTTGAGGGCATTGCCTCTGATGCTGCGGCATGGAAGAAGTTTCTAGATTCCCAAGTGGGACCCTCCTCATGAAGGATTGGTCATTATTGTAATTTGTAACTATTTTTGTAAAACATTTAAGAAAAGTAGAATGTTGGGAAACGAGGGGTTGGGAAGCCCAAAGGTCATTTTGGGCAGCCCAACAGTCTCATCCTTTTTGTATAAATGTAATAGACTAAGAGGGAAAAGGGGATTTTTCCCAGTGAGACTAAAAGCAATATTGTAAGAAGAATTATTTCTCTTTGCAATAAAGAAATATGGTTTTCCTGTTGGAGAAAGATTGGTGGAATGTCCAAATGTTATGTTGTGGATGGCTGAAAGATGAACTATTTTGTTTTCCAGCTTTTGGTCCATTGATCGTGAGATCATTCTAACTCTTTGAACCTATGTTCTTGTTTAGATGATTTCTGGTTTGTTTTATGGAATGAACACCATGAGTAATGTATGCGGTTCATAAAACAATTGGCTATCTAGTTGTCGAAATATCTTTAATCGTTCATGCATTGTGGAAAGAAATATGAGCTAACTGTAGTTTCTCTTTATATTGCATGTACAATACACATTACTCACAAATAATTTACCATCTGGCTCCCTGGGGATAGGTAGATAGATAGATAGTTAGTCCATTTCGTTGCTGCATATGTGATTTAGATGCAGGTGAGTCTAAGACGAGAGGTAAGAACTTGCGCATCACGTTGTGATTGATCCCGGCATCCGAATCATCCTGCATTGTTAGTTAGGCATATGCATCTCATACATTAAGTCAAAAAATACAAAAACACAGTGGACCGGGCTGCAACCTGTAAAAAGTTTTGTTTCTGTTACTTGACCTACGATAGTCGGACCGTAAACCGGATGGATTCCCTATACCAAACAGTCAACGGGCTAGTTGGGAACGTTGACTGGGGAGAATCCCTTTCTGTTGTTGCCTGTGAATTTCGAGGCCTCAACAAGTTTATAATAGAAATTCTGAGTCATATTGATCATTTTATGGTCTTTCCATATTTTTGGCTCAAAACCCTTGATCTACATTAAAATAAAATAAAAAATTGGTAAGATCTTTTTAGTTTACTCATTCTTTTCCTAGCTTTTGTTAATTTCTTGTCAAATTTTCTATCATTATGACTTCATAAGTAGTTTTTGTTCCTAAACTTATTGGTCCTAACTATCTTGCATGGAAGAGAAAAATGATTGATGTTCTTAGGAGTAAGAATCTATGGAGGATTGTTAATGATGAACACAATAAACTTGCTAATTTTAAGGATGTGGCTATATCGAAAGAAAAATGTGATCAAGCAATAGGGCCCATTAGTCAAACGGTTGTCATATAGTCTTCAGGTAAGTATTGAGGTAGAAGACAACCCAGTTGAGGTATGGGAAACTCTTTCTTCTCTCTTTGATAAATTTGTTAATGTTTCTGCTTATTACCTTGAAAATAAATTTTTTGAGCTAGATCCTACTAACTTTGATAGAGTAGAATTTTATCTTGGTGAACTGAAAACATTAAATGAAAAATTAAACAATTGTTATAAATATTACAAGAAAATAGACACTGCTCTTATAATTCTTGTAGAACATAAATTTCCATCTTGTTATGACATGTTCATTCAAACTAGGAATAGAGCTCTTGAATTGTCTCAAAGTGCTACGAAACCTACTTTTCAGTATTTTTGTAAAGGGTTGATTAATGAGCAAGAAAAGTTAATTTTTTCAAGAAAATTCTCACCTAATAATGCTCTAATTTCTCATAATCCTAAGAAAAGTTTTAATAATGTGAAAGGTTCTTGTTCACACACCTCAAAACCTACTAATAATTCTGGTAATAATTCTAATGCACGTCATGAAAATAGTAAGAAGAAGAAAGTGTATGATCCTTATAAGCATTGTGGTGAAACTAATCATCCTGAAAATAATTGCTTTAAATTGAAATTTTTAACTTGCCTAAAACTAAAAAGAAAGGTTCTGATGAATCCCACGTAGCTTATGTGCATCAATTGTTTCTTATAGTAATTCTTCTTCTAATGTGGAATGGATAATGGATTCTAGTGCTTCTAAACATATGATGGGTAATGCTTCTTTATTTAAATCTTATCACAATAATAAACACATATCTCAGAAAGTATCTATAGGAGATGGTAAACAACTTTATGTAATTGGTTCTAGTACTATTAATGTTGCTAATGGTCAATTGGAAGATGTTTTCATGTTGAAAATATGCCCATCAACTTTTTCTTGAAAATATGCCTAATAAATATGTTCTTAAATATATCAACCATAATTTTAAAGTAGTTTCCTCTGGTTGTGTTGATCATACTGCTGGTTTATATAAATTTATTGGTTTTAATTCAACTAAAAGAGAACCTTTGTATTCCTATGTTTCTCATGGTGATGAACTAAGTAAATTATGGCATGAAATATTAGTCCATTTGAATTAGGGTAAAATGCAAATTTTAGCTAAAATGGTGGATGGCTTACCTCATATTTCATCTACTAACGGTGTTTGTGATGTTTGTGTTCTTGGTAAGCATCATATAGAAATGTTTGATAAAGGTAAAGCATGGCGTGCTAAAGAACCTTTGCAATTAATTCATAGTGACATTTGTGGTCCTCTTGAAGTTCCTTCTATATCACATGCAGTCTATTTTCTTACCTTTATTGATGAATTTAGTAGAAAATCAAGGGTTCATTTTTTGAAACATAAAAGCGAAACCTTTTTTTAAATTTCAACTTTTTAAATCCGAGGTTGAAAATGAATCTGGTAAAAAGATTAAGACTTTAATAACTGGTGATTCGGCAGAATTCATTAAGAAAGAATTTGAATCTTTTTTATATAAACATGAAATTCAACATCAAAATATTGTTCCTTACACACCTCAACAAAATCGACTTGCTAGAAGGAAAAGAAGAACTTTAGTTGAAATGGATAGATGTATGCTTTATTCTAACGGATTATGTCATGTCCCCAACCCTCCGATCGACAAAGAGGACGCAACTATACGTTACTAATCAACCTGGGAAACCATGTCCCATTAACATAAACATGAAGTGTAAAATGCATTGGAATTAAAATTCATACACAAATGCAAAATACAAGAAACATTAATCATAACACATATGCAGAGGTCTAATTTCCTAGACATACAACAGAAGCAATTACATCAGTAACATACATTCACAACATATAAGCATTTATCATGTTCATTCATAAAATAATATAGTTGCAAGGATTTAATCACAAGAATACTTACCTTCAGAAGATCTTGTCCCACAACTAGCTACGATGCTGCAACGTTCCACCTAACCATAAGCGAGTGCGCTCATCAATCTCTCAACATCACTGCTACACCTGAGATGGGAATGCTTCCGCAAGGGATAAGGGGAAACTACCAATCTCACACATAGCCAAGGATACACAATAGTATATAGACAATCCAATGTAGTTGGGCTTATCAAGCTATCAGGGAGCTGGGAAAGCTAACTACTAAGCTGGTGGGCTCACTCAAGAGCTAGGGAAACCTGTACCATAACTAGCCTAATTTCTAAGACACCCATCTCCACCCTATTAACCCAAAAATCCCCCACTCAGATCTCAATGGCCTACACCACCCAAGGACACCATCTCACGACCCTCATATCATTCCATTAGACCCCCACACCCTCAAAATAGCCCAAGGATGAAGAAAGAGGTTTAAAAACCCTAGAAAGGAGCCCAAAATACTCTCCTAGGAACTAAAGCCCCAAAAAGGGGCTAAAACCCTAAAAGGATCTAAAGTTAGGGAGGAAGGGGCTAAAATACCAAAAAAGGGGCTAATGCCCTAACCAAGGGCTTAAAACCCTAAAACCCCTTAAAAACGCTATAAAAGGAGGGTGGGGGGTCACTCTCAAAACACTTCTCCCTTCCATACTGTTATGCTGCCCATGGATACCTTGAGACACATTTGCCTCTCAAGCCACCCACTCCCTCTCTTGCATCTCCATTGAGCCATTGCTCCCCCCATCCAAGAGAGGCGTTTCCACAAGCTAGGGCATGGTGGCCCATTTCCACTAGAGAAGGTATAGCTTGTCTTTCATATTTTATTTCTTTACTTCTTAGTTTTCTTTGCTTTTTAACCATTGTTTCCATTTGCAGGTTTTATATTTAACATTGTGTTGTAGGTATTTCAATCTATTGTAGCTTAGGATTTGTTTGTAGGTCTTAAGAAGCGGAACCCTAACTCTTGTTTGTAGAGGGGTTTGCCATTGCTTCTCTCTTCTTTCTATTCTTAGTTTAGTTGTTATCCATTTACATTCCATTTTTATTTTCTGCATTTATCCATGCAAGAACCTACCCTTCTTTCCTATAGATAGAAGGGAGCCATTCTTTCCCTTGTTGTTAGGAGAAATCCCTGCTACAGAACTGGCAACCATAATAGGTCGATACCACAGGATCCCCGATCCAAATTTTTAATTTTCAAGTTTTTAAATTTTTTGCCCTAGTTTTCAAAAATTTGTTATTTAAATCACTTTAAATCCAGTTTATTTTCTATTATCAGTACTGTCGAAGCCTCTGCTAGGAAAAATTGAGTCAATTTGGCCACAGTACAAGTTACTGTCGGCCAAATCTGACTCTGGACCACAAAAAACCCCAAATTTGAGGTAGGGCACTCTTATCGAGCCTGAAAGTGAGGTGAGGGCGCACTTAATGGCCAAAAAGGTGCACCCAGGGTGCACTTAATCCCCCAATAAGTTCAACTTCAACCCAAAAACACAATCCGTGACTGTTTCTGCATTCTATTTGACCCCCTCGCTTGTTTCTGAAAAAATATTGCGGCCCCCTCGCCAAATTTAATCAGAAATGTGTGGCCTGTCAAACAGAACTTCAATTTCAGTTCAATAGAGGCTAAATTTTAGTTTCAGAGGGACTGTCAGTGTGGCTCAGCCACCTCTATCTAGCACTGCAAGTCAATTTCAGTTTCTGTTTTTGTTTTCTGTAATTTCTTTTACAAACAATGTGTAGATTCCAAGTAAATGTTAATGGCTTAAACAAATGAATGTAGCTTAACTAAAATCAACCTAAAACTAACTGTCTTGATCACCCTTCCTCCTCTACCTAGTCATCACCCTCCAGGGTATTTTGGGATATGAAGAAGGGTAAGCTCATATAGATATAGGCCCTTCATTGAACATTCTTCCAAACAACTAAAACCGAATGACCTGGAAGGTAGAGGGGGTATAGAAGGAGGGCTTCTCATGGCGCTAAGTATCCTCCCTGTTGACCAACCTTGCATCTAGGAGGTGACCTAAGGATCTACGGATGGGATTATTCCCATTGTGTTGAGAACCTAGCACCTTCTCTTAGTTAAAGAGGAATATCAGTGTGAGGTAGTTATCTAGTTAGGTCATCAAACATTCAGTGTTAATGCATGTATTTGTTCGCAATTTCTGATTATTCAATGCTTGCATACACAAACACAATGACATGAACTCTACCATGATGAATTCATAAACCATTTGTAGCAACCAAATACCATAAAAACAAACAAACAAATACATTATACCAACTAATAAACCCAACTCAGTTCATGACGCTGAGTGAGCCTTAAAATTTACCAATTTAGACTAAGTACAAACAACTCTGCAGTATTTGAGGACATAAGTCCCTAACTACTTCAACTGTGGGAAGTACTTGGGATTTTCCTAGAAAATCATTGTGAGGAGTACCACAGGAATCCCAAAGTAGTTGGTCGCTGAGAGGAATTGCCAAGCGAAACAGGCAACGACCCCTTTCGATTGAGTAGAAACACCTGTGAGGAAAAATCCAAGTGCTATCTTCTGGCAGTCTTGGTGGCTGAGTGACCACTTGTAGCTAATAATAGGCCACTGAAACTGGGGTCCAAACATCATTCCCACCAATTTCAAACATAAAATATAACACAACTGGTCCTCCATGCTCTTCCTCACGCCTAAGAGGAGAACCACCACCATTTGGAACACTCAATCAACACTGTTGAAGCTGCTCTCATTGATCTCCCACACCATCAGAAGGCCACATAGCCTCTAATTCTAATTTAGACCCATATTAGTCTGAACAAGACCTCCATACTGCATCATCAAGCCCCATGGCTAGTGCAAACCCAGATCCATTTTTCGGCATAACCTTAGAAAGTGGAGCCATGTCCACATACCAACCTGTCACCCACAACCTAGAAAGTGGCCCAAGAATAGTTATGCAGACTATCATAAGTCACCTGCCACCACCTATACTGAGCAGCCAAGCTAGCCCACTGGCAGCACATGGGGGCAGTGGCCCCTCCATCTACACTGCTTGTCCTACCACATAGGGCGACAGTGGACCATCCACCTACATTGCCCCTACTATCACAAATGGGGGCAATGTCCCTGCCACTCATACTATCCCCCCCACAACACTTGGGGGCATTGGCCCATCTGCAATGGTGTCACAACAAGCACTCCCAGCTGTTCAGATGCATTATGCACCTGCAAACCCCACCACCATCACAGCCCCGTCCCACATCAACCTGGGGTCAAATCTACCTTTCATGGCTCATCTTAACTTTCCTGATCTAGAAATATTAACAAATGACCCCATTCTCCATCAATATTTTTGTCCTCCAATGCCAAGTAAGCTTCCATCATACATCCCCAAGTTTGAAGGTAAAGCAGGGGAATGTCCCCAAAACCACATAATGACATTCCATCTATGGTGCTCATCCAACAGCATCATAGATGATGCCATTAGGATGAGGCTATTCTAATGCACTCTTATAGGTGCTACGGCCAAATGGTACATTGAGCTACCATAGGCAAAATACCTGGACTTCAACTCCCTAGCCTTCATGTTCCTACAGTATTTCCAACTCCCTGTCAAATATGACGAAGGGGTGGAGATCCTACTATCCCGCCGTCAGAACACTGCCACTCATATCACTGACCATATCCATGAGTGGTGGCGACGTTGTAGCCTATGTAAATTCCAACTTGACGATAGGATCTTCTTAGATTGGTTCCTTAAGACCTTGCTCCTGCCCATAGCAAAGGTTGTCGCATACGAACCTCCACAATCCAAAGAAGAGGCCATGTTGAAGGCCCAATAGTTTGACCTTATCTATGCTCAGTCTGGATACCTATACGCCATAATTCTAGATGCTCCTCGACCGAGTACCTCATACCGTGATGCACCGAGGGCATCCCATGCTACTCAATGTATCATAGGATCGGTCTCCCAATAGCCACAGCTTTGACTGACACCACCTATCATTACACCGCAACCAAGAAACACTGCTAATGTTGCTCACCAAAACCAAGCCCCGGACTATGCTAGAATGATGTCCTAGTCTAGATCAACAACTTCCTACGCACAACCTGTGCCACCGCAGTAGGCTCAGGCCATGGCTTGGCCAATGCAACAGTATGTGGGGAAAATTCCCACATTTGTGGCACCACAACCCCCACAAATATACTATGCACCGCTAGTGCAACCAGTTCAAGTCCCTGCCCCCTCTCCACCTACCCCATTGGGACAGGTGTTCGCACAACAAAACCGTCCCAACCAACCTGCCCCAAACAATCAACAAGGGCAAGCTAGGAATAACCAGCCCCTCAACCAAGGCAGTAACTAACCATAGGGAGGTGGTCAACAATCGAACCCTCCCAACAATGTCATGGAAAACCGACCAGCCCAAAACCCCCCACGACAGAATGCACCAAGACGCAACACCTCGTTATGCACAAACCAACCGTGCACACTCTGTGATGTTTATAGGCACTACACATTCGAGTGTCCCCTCATGGCTTGCATCAAGTAGGCCATTCAAAATGAGGCCCAACAGGCTGTCAAGACTGCAAATCATGCCCAACCCAACCCAGTACCACAAGGACCTCCCCCCATGGTGCTTCAGAACCCACTACCAGTCCAAGGATTGGTGGCAACTTCTCCCCCTCCCAAACCTAATCCCAACACGCTGGGGGCACCTCCCATGGCTGAAACAGGTGTTCACCACCTACTATCCATGACGACTGAAGAGTTCAACTTGCAAACCCGATGGAATCAGTACGGTACCACCACCGAACCCGTTGACACATCAGCAGCGTCAATGTCCAAAATGGTCAACCTACCTCTTCAATTACCCCCATTCCCACACCCCCCCATATGTAGAATTGCCATTAATGCCACGGCTAGATCTACAGTCAGCTATAGCATTGTGGATGATTTGGCCCAAATTCCAACCGCCATGTCCACTCTTTAGGTTCTTAAAACATCCCCAACATAGTGGAAGGCCTTACTAGCTTCCCTTGGGGCAGTAGACCCCTCTGACTCCAAGTTGATCACATTTGACATAGAAAATAGGGAACCGTGCATGCCATCAAGCGTCTCCTTTCAAATCCCAGTGTCCATCCATAATTTGGCTATGCACTGGTGCATAGTTAATGAGGGGAAATCCATGTGCGTTATGTCCACCCTAGTTTGGTAGAAACTTGGATCACCAATTCTGCAACCATCCTCCACAACTCTATGGGCTAATGATCGACATCCCACTAAATCCCAAGGAATCCTCCTCCATGTCCCCATCATGTTAGCTGGGAAGATAGTGTTGATCGACATAGAAGTCGTCAATGCTCAACTGGACTACAACCTCCTCCTTAGAAGGAGTTACATGTATGCCATGAGAGCAGTTGCATCAACTGTATTCCATCTCATGATGTCCCCCCATGAAGGGAAGATTGTGATAGTTGATCAGCTCACTTATCATGATCCGCAAGGGTTAGCGACACCTGCCAACGTTATCCCTACCATCACCACCATTGAGCCGCAAGGGGTGACCACACACGCTAATGTTTTCCCTGCAATCAACACTATGGTTGACAACACACCAACACCTCTGTTGTTGAATGTGGGCCCTGGGATGTTTTCCCATAAATCCATGACGGCTCCTTTCTTGTTAGTGTCACCACCACTGACACAAAATGAAACTGTGGACTTGTGCATGGTCTCATCAAGCACCACTGCACCCAAACAACAACTGTAGCCGTAGCCCCAACCACAACCACAACATCGTCCATAGTCGCAACACCAACAGCAGCCGCAACATCACTTGCAGCAGTAGCATTATGCGTAGCCACAACCACAATCGCATCCCCACATGCAACTGTGAGGGAGTTATTTGGGCTCATCCCCAGTCCATATGATTCCCTTCCTCTTCCCCCCGCCTATTGTCATGAGAAAGCCAGTCATGGCCACCTTAATCCTACCCAACTTTATGTTCAGAATTTCGGTGTGGTATATTGATCCACCAACTCAACCAGCAATGCCCTAGGTTGTTTTAACCCTGGTGCAACCCATCACGATCGAGTCTCACCCTCCACCTGCTCCGCAAAATCCAACAGTTGCACCCGCACCCACCCCACCCCACTCGAAAAGGGCCAGGGGAAAGAATGCCAAAGCCACTGTAGAACCGTGACAAGTCCCACCTTGTGCCATCTACGAACAACAGGGCCATCCAACTCAAAATTGCCCTGAAACCCCAGTGATCTATGTGCATCTAGATTTCATGGACACAAATAAAAACATCCCTATGGTTGAACTCCCAACCACACCCATAATCAGGAACAAGGCATTGAGGACAAACCATGCTTGCACCCTTTCCAGCTTGTATGGACATTACTCCCACCATTTCCAAGACCTGCCTGAATTTCGAATGGCTCTAGCCAACCTCAGTCAACATTCCCTGGAGACTGAAATCACCTTGATCGAAGAAGTGCACCCCCCATCGCCTTCTTCAAACACCATGTCCATTTACATGATGTCCAGTTCAACTAACCCGCTTGTCTCCACCATCACCGACAGTCCATCAGACCTCTCTCTTCCATTGTTTCCCCAGCCACCATCGCAACCCTAGTTGCAACCCCAACCTCGTTTACCAGGGAAACAGTGGAGTTCATTCCCGATCAACATGTTCCTTTTCCTTTTTCTTTTCCTTTTCCTTTTCCTACCATTTGGAATCATGAGTAATTCTGTCTTGGCAACCCGCAATCTATAGGATTTCACACTAGGAGATCCTGTGTGGTACCTTGAACCACCTACCCTACCTCTAAGGCCCCAGGATGTGTTGACTCATGTCCATCCAATTGAGAGCATGTTGCACCTACCTCCAGGTCCATAAAAGACTCATGTTGTCTCCAGGCCTGCCCCTCTTCCTCCAACAGATACTGGGGGAAAGGCCACAAAAGCCTCAACTAATACCATTTACATGATCACTAGTACTAGCTGCCCTTCTGTCTCATTGGATGTGGAAGATCCACTTGATCTATCCCAGCACCACTTATGTGATGATGGAGATATATGCAAGACCTCCTTTGGTTTTACCCCATTCCCTTTAAACCATTGTGTGGAATCGGTTCTTCCAATAAAAGACCAGATTCCATCACCCTGCCTTGCCAATGACCTTTGTCTCGGCAAGGGGGTATACCTCTTTGCTGACTCAGATAGTCGACTATTGAAGAAGCCATGCAATGGGCTCCACCTCAAGAGAGTCTATTCCTGATATAACCACTATGATTCCCTTATAGCTTAGTTTTTTCCCTTTCTTATTTTTCAACATTTTTTTTTCACCACAAGTCAGGGGTAGCACCATTAGTTGCTAATCCAAAGTCACCTGTGTTAACCCAAAAATCCCCCAGACGGTTCTCTATGGCCTACACCACTTAAGGACACCATCTCACAACACTCATTTCACTCCATAAGACCTTCCATTTGACCCCCACACCTCCAAAAGAGCCCAAGGATGAAGAAAAGGGCTAAAAACCCCAAAAAAGAGCCCAAAATAGCCCCCTAGGAGCTAAAGACCTCAAAAAGGGGCTAAAGTTAGGGAGAAAAGGGCTAAAGGCCCAAAAAAGGGGCTAAATCCCTGAACAAGGGCTTAAAACCCTAAAATCCATTGGAAAAACTATAAAGGGAGGGTGGGGGGTCACTCTCAAAACACTCCTCACTTGCCTATTGTTATGCTGCCCGTGGATGCTTTGAGACCTCTTGCTCTCAAACCACCCACTCTCCCTCTCCTCCATCTCCATATCATCAAGCCATTGCTTCCCAACCAAGAGAGAGGTGTTCCCATGAGCTAGGGCATGGTGGCCCATTTGCACCTAAGCGAGGTATAATCTCCTTTTATGTCTTGTTTTATTGTTTTTACTTTCTAACCCTCATCTCTATTTGCAGGTTTTTCATTGCCATTGTTTGTAGGTTTAGTAGCTTAGGTTTATTTTATAGGTTTTGGAGTTGGAACCCTAACCCACTATGTGTATAGGGGTTCACAAGGGCTGCATCTACATCTTTCTTTCTATTATTAGCTCTTAGATTTAGTTTACAGTTGCTGCCATTTACTTAGTCTTACTTAGATTAGCTTAGTTTCAATTCGCAGCTCTATTTTTATCATTTATCATTTCATTTTTTACTGTTTTCTAAGGGTAGGAACCTACCGTTATGCCCTATAGGCATAAGGGAGCCATTCCAACCCCTGTAGAGAGGAGAAATTATCACTACAGCTTTGGTGACTCCCCTAGGTTGATCCCATAGGATCCCTTGGAAAAAAAAATTTCAAGTTTTCAAGTTTTTCAGTTTTTACCCTAGTTTTCAGAAATCTTAGTTTAGATCTATTTAAATCTGCTTTATTTCCTATTTCTATCAGTGCCAAAGCCTCTACTAGGCCGAGCTGAGTCAGACTGACCCCAGTACCAGTTACTGTTGGCCAGATCTGACCCTGCCTCACCAAAACACCCCTTTCCTGAGGAGGTCACTCTTATAGGGGGAAAAGGTGAGACAAGGCACACTTAATCCCTGGACAAGCACACCTAGGGCACATGTACTCCTTAAACAGGTGCAACTTTAGCCCAGGAGCTCAAGTTGTAGTTGTTTTGGCATTTTGTGTGACCCCCTCGCTCATTTCTGGAAAATTCTCGTGGCCTCCTTGTAGGATTTGGTCAGAAATGTGCGGCCTGCCACACAGAAGTTGTTTTTAAGTTTAATTAATAGTAATTTGTAGTTTCAGAGGACTGTTAGTGTGGCCCAGCCACCTCTGTCCACCATTACAGGTCTCTTTAAATTTCAGTTTTTATTTTTTGCAAATCAATCCATGAACAATGTGTATATGCTAAATCAATCATTAAGGTTTAATAAAATGAACTAGCCTAACTAAAAGTAACTTAAAATTAACCATCTTGCTGCCCCCTTCCTCCTCTACCCAGTCATCACCCTCCGGGTTATTCTGAAATATGGCGAAGGGTAAGCTCGTATAGATCTAGGCACTCCATGGTATTTTTCCCAAACCACTAAAACCAGGTGACTTGGAAGGTAGAGGGGGTAGAGAAGGAGGGCTTCTCATGGCGATAAGTGTCCTCCCTGTTGACCAACATAGCACTTGTGAGGTGACTTGGGGATCTATGGATGGGATTAGTCCCATTGTGTTGAGAGCCCAGCACCTTCTCTTGGTTGCAGAAGAATATCACGAAGAGGTAGACAATTAGTTAGGCCAACATTTCAGGGTTAATCACCATACTTGCTTACAAATTTATGTTTATGTTTGCATACAAAACCATGATATGGACTCTGCCATGAATTTATAAACCATATTGCAAACCAAATACTAGAAAAAACAAGAAAACCAACACACCATACCAAATAATTAACCCAACTCAGTTCATGACGCTGAGTAAGCCTTCAAATTTAACAAATTTACACTAAGTTCAATCAATTCTGCAGTCTTTGAGGACATAATTCCCTGACTGCTTCAACTATGGGAAGTACTTGGGCTTTGCCCAGAGACGCATTGTGAGGAGTACCATAGGAACCCCAAAGTAGCTAGTTGTTGAGAGGAATTGCCAAGAGAAATGGGCAATGACCCCTTCCGATTGAGTAGAAGCACCCATGAGGAACAAGCCAAGCATTGTCTTCTGGCAGTCTTGGTGGCCAAGAGACCACCTTCAGCCGATAGGAGCCATTGAAATCGGGGTCCAAATATCATACCCACCAGTTTCATACACAAAAGTGAACACAATTGATCCTCCATGATCTTCCTCACACCTAAGAGGTGAACCACCACCATTTGGAACACTTGATCGACACCGTCGAAGCCACTCTCACCAATCTCCCACATCGTGAGAGGGCCACACGGCCTCTGATTCTAATTCAAAAAGGGTTCACTACCTCATCTACCCCATTACATGGCTCATTTGTCCATTTTCCTACCATATTTCCATCAAAAAACCCATAAAACCATCTAAAAAGCCTCCAAAAGGCTTAAAATGCCTCCAAAAGGCCATAAAACCCTCTTTTCCTCCAAAAAAATCCAAAATTCCTCCAAAAAAGCAAAAATCTCCAAAAAGGAAGAAAAAATATAAAATAATGAGGAAAAGGAGGAAAAAACCCTAAACAGCTGAAACCCTAAACAGTTGACCTAAACCACATGGTTTCCAAAAAACCATGGGCCAGCACTCCACCACTAAAAAACTATAAATAAGTGATGGAGACCCCTTATTCCACATCCACAATCACAAGTATCCTGCCTCTGCCAAAATTGCTCTTGAAACCCTAGCTCATCCTTGAGCTACTTTCACCATTAAGAGCCCCTTTTGGCCCATTTCCACCATTGGAGAAAGAGAAGGAACAGCTTGGAGCTCGGAGCCACCTACTCGGACCAGCGCAAAGGGCTTCACCAACCTCCACATTGGAGGTCAGATCAATAAAAAATCATTCCTTACTTTTTGCTATTTGCTTCATGAACATGTTTAGATTAGTTTTTATTTCTGTTTAGCACTTTTTATTTTACATTCATTGAACTGCTACTAAGGAATCCATTCTCCTTAGTAGGTGCTCATTCGCACAAGCTAGGGGTAAAACCCTAGCTACAGTTTTGGCGACTCCGCTGGTTTTTATTTTATTTTATTTCCCGTTTTGTCCTTTCGGCTGTTGTTTTCGGCCGCCGTAAACTGCATTTTTTCCTTCCGTAAACGCGGCCCGACCGCGTGTTTCAGGCCTTTACATGCGATCCGGACGCGGCTAATCACCTATTTTCGGCGGTCCGACCGCACCTGTCGGCCATTTTCCTGCGACCCGAACATGCCTGTTGGCCGTTTTACCCGTGTCCCGACCGCACCTTTCCATCTCTTAGCTATGACCCGACCATGTCTGTTGTCCCTTTTCCTGCGGCTCGACCGGGACTTTTTTCGTGTTTGTTGCATTCCGACCGCAGCTGTCTCCAAGAAAGCCGCGACCTGTGCGCACCTGTTTCCTTCAAACCCGTGGTCCAACCACGCGATTTCTCCCCAGACCCGCGATCTGACTTTTGCACTTGTTCCTGCTTTTGAACCCATCCCCTTTTGCTGTCATATTTTCTGCACCTGCACAGCCATCTGTTCTACCTGCAGCCCTACATCCTTTTTTAAAAATTTCAGCATTGTTTATTCAGAAAATTTTGCATGGTAAAATTTTTCATTCAGTATTATTGTTATTTAGGAAGTTGCCCCCGTGGTGTGTGGCACTTCTCTTCTGGGTTCATAACCTCACAAGCACACAGTCTGTCACCTAATTCAAGTGAGACTTAAAAACTACTTAACTCAACCAACATTCTAACCCCACTTGGGGAACACAAAAGAATTTTTGTAGTTAGGTAGGATCGGGGGGATAGGCTTCCAAAAACACCCCTCGGTTACTTACACTTGAGACATAGTTGTTGTCCAATTAGGGAACCAAAATCCCCTAGTATTTTTTGACATGGTCACAACTGGTTTATCAGAGGGCCTCTCCCTTAGGAGGGTTGAAGTTGTGAGATTGGTTCCGGAGGCCTGAGTGGAATACCGAACTCCATTCAGTAACTGAAGGGCTACCTTTCGCAGTTCTCGGGATATCCCTGTATAGGGGTATTGCAGTTAAAGGACCAAACGGCAGATTTACCTTTCTGGACATGTCATGAACGGGGTATCTTAGTTTCCATTCTTATAGGATTTGACTACCCGGTGTCCCTCCCGGTAGGGGGATACCTTAGCCACTTGGCTTTCCTATTCATATTGTCTGACTTGGATTTCATCACCTTGCAGAGGATATGTCTAGTTGAGTCATAATACTTCTAGTTAGGTGTTTGCATGCTCCCTTACCTCCTTTTGGTCTAGTAAGTCCACCGTTTTTTATTTTTAGAAAACCTGCCGCTTGTTGGTATTCTGACCATTTCTGTTGACACTCCACCTATTGTAACACAGCTGTTACAGTGGGTGTTTTGAGTTGATTGTTGGCCTAAGTGCCCTATTTTTTGAGCTCTGCTTCTGCACACTTGGTTGCATTAGGGTTTTTGAGCTGTTTTGTAGTTACCTCAACCCACAGAGATTTGACACCATTTGTCACCATTGAGTCCCCGAGACATTCTCGATGCCTCAGAGGAAAGCCCCCACAGCACGGTTCACTTGACACCACCCGTCCTCGACACAGATCATCATCACTTGATACCACTGATCATAGATCTCGAGCCTTGTCACTTGAATCCACTCGTTAGCGGCATAGGACTCCGTCACCAGATACTGACGCCCCTTATTTTACCTCTGATTCTGAGCCAGAGTCTAAGAACCCCCTTTACACTGCCCCTACTAGCCCCATGGCTGGCGTGACTCCCACTCCCATCTTGGTCGGGACCGTTGGTGGCACATCCACCACTACACCAGTTACCACACCTGCTATGGGTATGCCCTCCACGGGGCCCCCATTTACCGTTCCCCTCACGGCACCTATTCCCGCAGCAGGAATACATATTCCCACTCCATCAGTGACTCATACCACCCATGGTGGTGCAGGTCCGTCCTATACCACCTTAGTTCCCCCACTTGGGGGAAACCTCCCTCACATTACCCCTCCACTTGGGGGCATTAGCCCCAACTTAATCCAACCCACTACCATGTCACATTCTTCGTCCAGTTTGCCATTCATGGCTAGCCTCAACCTGCTTGACCTAGCCAGATTAACCAACGACCCCATCCGACACGACCCTGTGTGGCCTCACATGCCCACCAAGCTCCCCTTTGACATCCCTAAGTTCGAGGGCAAGGCAGGTGAGGACCCACAAAACCATATCATGTCCTTCCATCTATGGTGTTCCTCCAACTCCATAGTAGACGACTCTATTCACCTCCGTTTATTACAGCGCACTTTCACTGGCTCTGCTGCCAAGTGGTATATCGAACAACCCCATGGAACCCATGCCACCTTTACTTCCCTTACCTTGACCTTCCTGCAGTTCTTCCAGTTACCTGTCCACTATGATGCAGGCGTTGAGATCCTACTATCATGCAGACAAAGCACGGCTACCCACATCACGGACCACATTCATGAGTGGCGTCGACGCCGTAGCTTATGCAAGATCAAATTAGACGACCGGATTTTCCTCGATTGGTTCCTCAAATCCCTCCTTCCTATCATTGCTAAGGATGTAGCATCTGAACGACCCCAGTCTGAAGAAGAGGCCATCCTTAAGGCCCAGGAATTCGATCTCATTTACGCCCAGTCAGGTTATCTCTATACCATTATACCTGACGCCCCTCGCAATGATTCCTCCCAGCACGATGCACTGGGGGCATCCCATGCTGCCGACGGCATCATTGGCCATGTCTCTTCGTAGCCTCAACCATTTTCCATAGCCTCTCCTACCCCTGTCCCTGACCCTTCGCGGGCTACCTCACAGTCTGGAGCAACCAACCCATATGCTCCCATGACACATCACCACCATTCCCATGGACCCTCATGTCCACCTCAGTGTTTCGGTCATATGACTCCTGCTTATGCCCCCCCGGTCGCACCTCAGCCCTACTATCACCAGCAGCCTGCTCCAGCCCCTGCGCAACCTCAAAATCCACTTGCTATCCAAGGGCAAGTTTACGCTCAACAAAACCCACAGCAAAACCAGAACAACCAACACAACTAGGGCCAACAAAACCGCGGCAGAGGCCGAAATCGTGGGAACAACCAACTGACCGAGCAAGCTGGTCAACACCCTTTTCCCCCCACTAGTAATAATGCGGCCCCTGCTAACCAAAACCATGATCGCCCACCCAAGCAGGCTAAAAACCCCAATTTGAGAACAAACTATCCTTGTTCTATTTGCGGGGTCTATGGCCACTACACACATTTTTGTCCACATATGGAGCGAGTTTGGCAACTTTGGGCTACTGATGTACACCACCAAGGGCAGGCGGCTCCTCAAGCACCACCCAATCCCCCACAACCTCAGCAGCCACCTTTGGTGCTGCAAAACCCCTTACCAAACCAAGGCGTAGTGGACACTGAACCGTTGGATCCCCCTCAAGCTAACGCACCCATCCAACAACAAATCACTTACGATGCTCCTAATCAACCCATGTTTGACTCAGCTACCCACCACTTGTTGATGATGTCCTCCGATGAGGTCAACCTCCAGACTCGGTGGAACCAATATGGCTCCACCCCTGAAGCCCCTCCCACCGATAAACCCACTAACGCTCATCCCATTGATCAAGTATTACACATACCTCCACCTCCATTAGATGGCGCTCCCAAAGCACCTCGTTTCCCACTTCGCCGTATCAACAATAACCCCAATGCGTGGGCTGCGTCCAACTACAACATTGTCGATGAATTATCCCAATCCCCCACAGCCATGTCTGCGTTAGAAGTCTTAAAAAATTGCCCTTTGCAGCGCAAGAATTTACTCTCAGCCATTGGGGCTATCGATCCAAATGATTCGCAGTTAATGGCATTTGATTTGGACCAATCCGAACCCCGCCTGCCTTCCACTTTAGCATTCCAAGTTTCTGTTTCCATTCTGAATTTTGTCATCCATCGATGCATTATTGATGAAGGTGCCTCTACATGTGTCATGCCCACCTCCATCTGGCAAAAAATGGGATCCCCCCCTCTCCAGCAGTCCTCTACTGCGTTGCAAGCCTACGACGGCCGTTCAGCTCAACCACAAGGCCTATTAACTAACATCCCCATCCAGCTAGCTGGCAAAATCATCCTCATAAACATCAAGGTTATCAATGCACAGCTTGATTATAACCTTTTACTTGGCCGAAGCTACATGTATGCCATGCAGGCAGTTGCTTCTACCATTTTTCGTACCAGAATGTTCCCCCATGAGGGACGCATGGTCAAGGTTGACCAACTCACTTACCATGATCCCAATGCCCCTGCGGCACTCGAAAATGTTCTCCCCATGGTTGAACAACCTGTTTCGGGTGCCACCACCTCATTCGTTTCTTCTATGGGGACCGGTGTTTACTCAGACGCACCAATGACCTCGACCTTCCCATCTATTCCACCCCCGTCACCTGCTACTGAAGTGTCCGACCTATGTACCCTGTCCCATAACACACGAACTCCTACTAATCAATCGCCCTTGTTGCCTCAACCCCCTTTGGTACCTAGAAACATTGGTGCTACACCCATCCATACCATTCCTTTCCTCTTCCCTCCCTCGGGAGTAGTTAGCGCCCCGGTCATGGCCACCCTCAACCTTCCTGGGTTAACCTTAGGATTACCTGTTTGGTATCTTTCACCTCCCGTTCATCCGCTGACACCAGATGTCATCCTGCAACCGGTGCAACCCATTTTCACTACTAGTCAACCACCTCCCAGTGTCGCTACCCATTAATCCTCCGCGAAAACCCCCCCTTCTCTTACCAAACCCACTGGGGGTAGAGGCCCCCAACCTTACACTGCTGTCCCACCTCCTAAGACAGTAAAAAACCCCCCTGTGTTTCGTGCTCCTTCCAAATGCGCGCTGTGCGACGAATTGGGCCATGCAACTCACCTATGTCCTCAGTTACCGGCATTACAGGAATACATGCAAATGCTTGACGATGACCCCACTATCCCAGTTGTCCATCTAGATTCAATCCCTAAGCCTCGCGACAAATCCCTATGCACTAACCACTCCTGTGTCCTATGCGATGTTTATGGGCATTACTCCCATCACTGTCACGATCTCCCCGAGTACAGAGCAGCTCTCTTTGAGATGAACAATCTGGATCTTGAGACGGCACCCCTCACCATTGAGGAAATCCATTCCCCGGTCTCTTCCCCTTCCGGAGAGGTTAATACCATTTATATGATCTCTTCCATCACCAATCCCTCATTAATCGATTTGACGACACAGGCATTCCGTACTGATGAGGAGATCCTCGAGGCTCTCACTGCCCCATATTATCCCTGGGATGACATGCACCACCGTTCCTACTTCCTCCCAGATGAACCCTCCTCTAACACTGCTCCTCAATTTGCAATTGAATCCAAAGACTTCCTTCCCCCCAAGGTCGACTGGATCAAGGACCCTATTCCTGCTCTTGATGCCTTCGAAGAGGGTAACATGGACAACATCTCACCTGTCATCCAAATTGATATCACTGCCCCTGGAGGCACCCCCGAACTCATCGCTTTAGGAGCATCTTGCACTGAGCAAGAGATTGAGGAATACAAAACACTCTTCAAAGATTCTGTGATGTCTTTGCCTGGTCCTATACCGAAATGCCTAGTCTTGACCCTGCCATTATAGAGCACCACATTGACACATGGCATGATGTACCCCCCGTTCATCAAAAACAGCGTCCCATTCATCCCTCAAAACTCCCAGCTGTCAAAACAGAGATTGAGAAACTTCACACGGCAGGAATCAATTATCCTATTGCCTATACCACCTGGGTTTCAAACCCTGTTCCTGTCAACAAGAAACAAGGCACCCTTAGAGTATGCACTAACTTCTGAGACTTAAAACATGCCTGTCCCAAAGACAATTTCCCTATGCCATTTATTGACCAGCTCATTGATGCGTGTGCGGGGCATGAAGTCCTCTCATTCATGGATTTTTTTTCTGGATACAATCAGATCCAAATCTGAAAGGAATACTAGTACAAAACTACCCTTACTACCCCATGGGGCACCTTCGCCTATCGTGTCATGCCTTTTGGCCTAAAAAATGCTGGTGCCACATTCCAGCGGGCCATGACCTATTGCTTGTCATGATTGGCCCACTTACTATTTATAGTCCGTTGACCTTTTTCTTGTTTCGGCCATTCTGAACCCATACGGAGTCCGTTCTCTGAACCGTTTCCACCATTGGAATGAGCACAATGAGACCGTCACGATCGTCACCTCATTGCATTATTTTTTCTACGTCATTTTTTTCCCCTTTTTTAGACACCGCTAGTCACCTCGGTTTGCGTGCCACTTCGGCCTCTCTCCGTTTTTAACATGTTTTATATCACCGGATTCATTTTTCCATGCGCGTGATGATGCTTGAGATCATTTCTCACTCTCACTTGGTACAATTTCAGCATTGTGTCCCGACATCTTGATGCCTCAATATATGCACCACATCGGTCGCCATCCACTCCTGTCATACTGCAAATGTTTCATTATTTTGCCACCATTCATTCACCCCGCAAGGAGGCCCACCAGTGTTCCCCCCCCCCACCCTCAATCCTGGTCATCATAAATGTTCCTTGATTGAACACTTCCTCCTTTCCTGGCCATTAATTCAGAGTCTTCTTATTTGCTTTCAGACTCCTTAAAATTGAAAGCAACCACGAGCATGTACTGTCCTGGGCTCGTAAAATCCACAAGACAGTACCATTCTATTACTTCAAAGTCTTCTTATTTTCTTTCAGACTCCTTAAAATTGAAAGCAACCACGAGCATGAACTGTCCTGGGCTCGTAAAATCCAGATGACAGTACCATTTTCTATCCACACTTCTTCTAGTTCCCTAACCCATGAAGAAGTCCCCCGCGCCTCTTGGCGCTATGATCGATCCTCTCGGCAGCACCCCCAATCAGGTCACCTTTGTTCAGAGTATTCTGCAATCTCCTACCATTTTACCACAGCTTGAGTCTCCCTCAGCCCATTCACCCTCAGATCCCATACCGCTATGATCCCTTTACCACCAGTCAGTCTCATATGCTGCCCGATCATCCCCGCCATCATACTCTGAATAAAGGAAGTTTGAGTCCACCCACTCTACTTGCCCAGTTATTCCCCCCAGTTTATCACTCCTGCCATCAGTACTATCGCAGTTCGGTTTTTCACCTCGTGCTCCTGTCAAGGAAACATCATTGCCTTGATAGTTGCAGGTCTCCCTCTGTCAACGATAGCCAATCTATTCCAGAGGATAGACCTAGAGGCCCCTGCGCCTTGGACCCATCACCATCTATGGTGAGTGCCTACGGACCATTTTGGGAGGAGTCATCATTGCCTCTCCGAATAGTTGCTTCTCACATGCTCAACCTCAGCACCTTAATCGCATCGTTGAGAATCGTGCAGGATGTATATCCTTTCCATTATGTGTCAAAAACCCCGGACTTCCCCCGACTCTAGCACATTGGTGAGTCACTTTGGAACGCCCAGTTATATGTCCTCGTGGATTTCCAGGCTGCGTTGGCGATTGTATTCGGAAGCCATCCAGTTCCATGCTTCCTTGAGTACCCAGTTCAGTTCCAGATCAATGTACCATGGCAAGTATGACCGTTGTCACTTTGATCCAGCAGCTCCTCAATTCCTTTGGAACCACATTCAGTAGCACTGCTGTCATTCCAGTGCATCAGTTGTTCAGCTCAGACATGGTCAGCCCAGCAGTATGTTCCAGATTTGTGTCCCTTCTGGACCCTTATGATATACACAGTGGATCTCTATGTATCCTATAGGTCCCTCTTTTCGGGCCTCACAACTATTTTTATGTATCTTGATACGAGCATGGGTATGCCCGCCTCATCCAGATTATCAGATGATTCCTCATCCATTATTGAGGTTATGTACTTTTCAGTCCTTGCAGTTGGTTCGAGATCGTTGTTCTGGGCTTCAGTTGGGTCCTTCTCTTCTCCACACCCCAGGAAAAAAGAATCTGACTCATGATGTCCATCGGCCATACGATGAGCTCCTGCCCTTGCACATCGGGGGGCAATCTGTTAACACCCAAAAAGGGTTCACTGCCTCATCTACCCCATTACATGGCTCATTTGTCCATTTTTCTACCATATTTCCATCAAAAAACCCATAAAACCATCTAAAAAGCCTCCAAAAGGCTTAAAATGCCTCCAAAAGGCCATAAAACCCTCTTTTCCTCCAAAAAATATCCAAAATTCCTCCAAAAAAGCAAAAATCTCCAAAAAGGAAGAAAAAATATAAAATAATGAGGAAAGGAGGAAAAAACCCTAAACAACTGAAACCCTAAACAGTTGACCTAAACCACATGGTTTCCAAAAAACCATGGGCCAGCACTCCACCACTAAAAAACTATAAATAAGTGATGGAGACCCCTTATTCCACAACCACAATCACAAGTATCCTGCCTATGCCAAAATTGCTCTTGAAAACCTAGCTCATCCTTGAGCTACTTTCACCATTAAGAGCCCCTTTTAGCCCATTTCCACCATTGGAGAAAGAGAAGGAACAGCTTGGAGCTCGGAGCCACCTACTCGGACCAGCGCAAAGGGCTTCACCAACCTCCACATTGGAGGTCAGATCAATAAAAAATCATTCTTTACTTTTTTCTGTTTTTCTTCATGAACATGTTTAGATTAGTTTTTATTTCTGTTTAGCACTTTTTATTTTACATTCATTGAACTGCTACTAAGGAATCCATTCTCCTTAGTAGGTGCTCATTCGCACAAGCTAGGGGTAAAACCCTAGCAACACCGACTACCGATTTATGAATTTCCTGCCTAGAGCTTAATCGAGACTCTATCCGGATGCACCTGGCTAATTTCTTGTGGATTTATCATTCATGGCAGAAGATGTTAATGTTTAAAACCCCATTTCACAAAAAATAATGTATCGTAATTGTTTGCAGGAGGAATTCGATATATTGCTGTGGCGACCCTGGGTGAAGACTGAGCTTGATCGAACTGAAACCGGCATAATCACAAGGAAGACAAAATGGAGAAAAGGACAAAATAAGCAAACGACAGAGGCACGGAATAGGAAAACCTATCCGTTATTGACCAGAAGATAAACGCTCACAAAAAAAATGATTGACAAAACGTCCAAAAGGAAAAGACAGCGTGAATGGCAATGAAGAGCTAGAGCTTGAAGAGCTGTCAGTTACTCAATAGCTCGCAGAAGGATTTGAAGCATTGGGAAGCTGAGAGGCGGAGGGAGGAGGCAGCTGAAGGGTCTCAAATTGTAGTTTAAATATCTGAAAGTAGGATTGAGACAGGGCTTTTTCCCCTGGAAAATTTTGTAAATGTTTGCTTGTAAGAGGAACTACTTCGTTTTGCAAAGGAAACTGCAATTTTTTACCTGTTGGAGAGAGTAGAATGGAATGTATCAATGTGATTCAATGGATAATGTTGAAGAGGAACTATTTCATTTTTCAGTGGTGTTTCATTTGCTATGAGAATGTTTAATTTCCTGAACCTATGTTCTTGTTGAATGTTCTTCGGTATCTTTTTTTTGATATTTTCCACTATGAGCAATTATTGTTGTTATAAAATGATCGGCTATCTGGTTATTTAAATATCTGTAAGTGTTCATGTGTCTTGAAAGAAATATCAGCTATCTGTGATTCTCCATAATGCATGTGCAAGATGTATTGCTCACCCAGAATGATAACCTTGCTCCCTAGGGATAGATTAGATAGTTAGTTTATTTCTTATTGTATCTGATTTGGTTTCTTGCGAGCATAAGACGGGAGGTAAGAACCTGCGCATCACATTGTGACTGCTCCCTGCATCTTGATCGCTCTGCATTTAGTTAGGCACTTGCATCTCATTTCTTAAAGTCAAAATACAAAAACTCGGTGGGCCGGGCCGCAACCGGTAAAGCCTTTGTTTTGTTTCTTGACCTACGGTAGCCGGACCGCAAACCGGATGGATTTCCTATCCCAAACAGTCAATGGGCTAGTTGGGAATGTTGATTGGGGAGAATCCCTTACTGTTGTTGCCTGTGAATTTCCAGGCCTCAATATTTTTGGCGCTAGAAGGAGGGCCACCATTGCATGGCTGGCCGAGGAAACCTGTTTTACCAAGATTATTCCGCTGGTTACAGTTCTAAAAGTAGTGGACCGCGCAATCCAATTCTGGAAGAAGAAAAAAGAGAACATCTATATGCTGTTGGTAACGAAGTAGTTAACGACCTAAGAAGACACACTCGGGCATACGTAAAGAAGATTGGAGGGTTGCCAATTTTCCATGACTTGCCTAGAAGAGAGTACAAGAAGAAAAACCGTCCTCTAGCAGAAGATTCATTGTTGGTTCGAGACTGGGAAGAACTTGTAGAGACTGCTTTGCAAGAAGCTGAGCTACCTTTGAATCAAGAAGGCCCAGAAACCCCTTACATTTCTCCTATTCACACCCATGTTGGTTCACCTCCTCACTCTCCACCTCAACTCATGGCCGGTGTTAACGCCAACCAACCTCCTCCCAATCCACCTAATCCACCACCTACAATATGGAAAGCCAGGTCACCCCTAAACCTAACTCCCCCTTTGCATGACCTACCTCAAGCCTTTGAGAAGTTACTGCCTAAATTTGACCCCAATGAGAAGATCCTAGTGGATGATCACCTACAAAGTTTCTACTTGGCAATAGAAGGTCTGAGGGCTAAGGAACATGAGGATGTAGTGTGCAGACTTTTCCCGCATACCCTCAAAGGAGCTGCTGCATCTTGGTACTTTGGGTTGCCTGCTAATTCTATCCCAGATTGGGATACTTTTGAGAAAATTTTCAGAAGTAAGTATGCCGTTCAAAAGACTCACGCGGCCCTTATGAAAGAACTATGTGCACTGAATAAAGAGAAAAAGGAAAAAGTGCACAGTTTCACACAAAGGTTCGCAGCATATCTTAAGAACTTTTCTGAAACAGGTAAGCCTTCAGAAAGAGTACTAATTGAGTACTATACCTCAGCTTTGGGTCCTGATCTAGCCATGTTTGCGAAAGGTAGGGCCAAGCCTACTCTGACTGAAACCTATGAAGAAGCATAAGTGGTGGAGGCTGAGAGAGAGATTATTGAAGATTACCCCGAACAATCAGGAGAGAGAAGGAAAACTTTAGTGTTCACTAAGCCTAAAGAGGAAAAAGCACCAGAGTATGAAAGTATGGCCAAAATGATGCAAAAGCTGTCTAATAAGATCATAGACTTGGAAAAAGAGAAGGAAACACAGAAGTTCTACAGGCCTTATTATAAGAAAAGGGAGGAGAACAATCAGTCCCAACCTCCTCCTCACAATACTACGTCTATGAACCTGACAGAGATAGGGATGGAAAATTTCTGCACCTTTCACCAGCAACCTCACTCCGAAAGGAATTGTCCGCAATGGATAAATTCAATGACGTTAGTTATGAATCAGATGTTAGATTCGAGACTAACGGAAGAAGGTGATGATGAAAAGAAAGAAAATGCTGCTTCTACTTCCACAAAGGAACAGGAAGAGGAGACTATGGCATTATGGAGTTCTGTCTCCTTACTCGATGCAGAAGAAGATATAACTAAAAAACCCAAAGATGTCAGGGAGGCTAACGTGACAACTAGAAGTCAAGGGACGGTTAGCAATGACAGTCTCTTACTCCCAAAGATCAGAAGACTGCAAAGAAATATCAGGAAGAAATTTCAAGATAAATCCGTGGCGGATAAGACTCCGGAATTCACTATTACTAGGCAGGATCCTAAGCAAAATAGAACGTAGCCGAAACTAAACAAAGAAAAGGTGAATGCTGATATATCTCAGCTCATTAAACAACAAATATAATATGACGTTGTTGAGGATTTAAAAAAGATAAAGGAAAATGCCCCGCTGTTTGAGATGTGCAAAGTACCTCAACAAAAGGAAAAGTTGTTGAAAGCGCTGGAAACATCAGAAGAGGAGTGGCCTGCTGACAATCAACCTCTGGACGAAGAAGAAATCGGAGAAGCTAGCACTGGAGGTAAGTCTAAAACTAAACAGCCACCCTTCCTCCTGACATTTGAAATTTTTAATCATAACGTTCACAATTGTCTAGTAGACTCAGGGGCGTCAATTAATGTCATGCCGTATCAGTATGTAAGAAAATCAATGGGCAGTTTAAGCCAACCACGTGGAGGGTGGTGCAATTGGATAGGACAGACGTTAAGGTAATTGGTGAAATGGAGGATGTTCTAATTCATCTGGCATCAAATGACAAAGTATGCCAAGTTATCAACACCGTGGTGGCTGATATACCAGACGCTTATGGCCTGGTCCTGAGCAGAGATTGGTCAGCTAAATTGAATGGATACTTCGCCTCAGATTGGTCACACCTGTGGTTGCCGTACAAAGGAAGCCCCAATCAGATTAAGGTTTTGAGAGAGCCTCACATGAAGTACAATGTTACCCAACTGGATGAGAAGAATATACCAGTCGAACCTGTGTTGGGAAACTACTTTCTTGAATTGGAACCAGGGAACTATCAAGCGGAGAAGGCCAGTGACACATCTGACACCCAGCCTGAACTCCTTCGATTCTCGCAGGATGATGAGTTTGATTGTAAAATAGTAGATTTAGCAGTAGAAGTAGATTCTTTTTCAGTAGATAATGTTTTTTGGACTTTATTTTTTGACGGATCTAAAACTTTAGAAGGGTCCGGCTGCATCCTCATTGATCCACAAAAAAATAAACACTTCCTGTCATGTAGATTAGAGTTTGAGTGTACTAACAATATGGCCGAGTATGAAGCACTGCTGCAGGGACTCAAGAAAGCGATTGAGCTAAAGGTTAGTAATTTAAAAGTTTTTGGGGACTCAAAAATAGTTGTAAAATAGATAAGAAATCAAATACATTGTGTTTCCCCCCACTTGAAAGATTACCAAAGCGAGGTATGGGATTTGCTTAAATGTTTTCGTGCATTCAATATTGTTTCAATCCCAAGAATGAAAAATGCGACCGCTGATCTTTTGGCCACATCAGCTGCCCGACTGGTACCCACTAATAACAGATGTTCTATTGAATTACTTTTCAGGCCCTCCGTACTAGATATGATCACCAATCTGAGGGTGTTCGATGATGACCAGCAAATCATAGAATGTTTGACCAATGAGGATGCATTCAAAGGAGCGATCATCGATGATGAAAAGAACCAAGCCAAGATGAAATTTGACAATTTCATCCCTAAAGGAGTCAGAACATTAGAGAAGATGTTTGACTTGAATGAAAAATTCCAAAGACCCGCTAATGTAAAGACGCACAGCTCAACCCTGCAGTTCGAACTAATAAACTTGGGGACTGAGACGGATCCTAAGTTTGTGAACCTCGGCAAATGCTGTTCACTTGCTGAAAGGGATAGGTTTGTCAGTTTGTTCAAGCAGTACAAAGATGTCTTTTCCTAGACTTACGCAGATTTGAAGACCTACGACACCAGCATTATTAATCATATCATCCCTATTAAATTAGGTGTCAAGCCATATCAGCAGCCATTAAGGAAGATGCACCCCAAGTTGGAGCCACTGATTCAAAGCGAGGTGAAAAAATTGCTGGACGCTAGGATTATTTTTAAAGTCTGGCATTCAGAGTGGGTGTCAAATTTGGTGCCGGTCAGAAAAAAGTCGGGAGAAATCAGACTGTGTGTGGACTTCAGAAACTTAAACCGTGCCTCAGACAGAGAGAACTATCCAGTGCCTCCCATGGAGCAATTGCTACAGATGGTTTCTGGTTCTGAATTGTTCTCATTGTTAGATGGATTCTCTGGCTACAAACAAGTGTTAGTGGCTGAGGAAGATAGAATGAAGACAACGTTCAGAACTAAATGGGGAACTTTCGCATATAGAAGAATGCCTTTTGGACTGATTAATGCTGGCACGACATTTCACAGAGCTATGGACATAGCTTTCCGTGGACTGATTGGACAAAGTGTGGTGGTCTACCTTGATGATATCATAATATTTTCAAAGAAAAGAGGGGAGCACGTGTTCCACCTAAAGAAAATTTTCGAGCGTTGTCGGAAGTATGGCATTTCCCTCAATCCTAAGAAGTTCGTATTCGCGGTCACAGAAGGCAAATTATTAGGTCATATAGTTTCAAAGAGAGGTATATCTATAGACCCAGAAAGAATCAAGGCCATTGAACAAATCCCCATGCCCCATAATAAAAAAGGAATGCAATCCTTCATGGGGACAATAAACTTCATGCGTAGGTTTGTGCCTGATTTTGTTCAAACTGTCAAGCCACTACAGCAGATGGTCAAGCAGAATGCACAGTTTAAGTGGACTGATACTGAAAAGACTACTTTTAACAAAATCAAGACTGATGTTGCCCATGCGCGCTCCCTGAAAAGTCCAGACTTTGATAAAGACTTCATTATGTACACATTTGCATTCGATGATTCATTGGCAGCCGTGCTTACACAAAAAGAGGACGGGGGTGATGAATTCCCATTCTCTTTCATGAGCATTGGGATTCAAGGGGCTGAATTAAACTACCCAGCCATTGATAAGCAGGCTTACGCAGTATTTAAGGCAGTGAAGCTTTTCAGGCCCTATATATTAAAAAATCAGACCAAGGTAATAGTCCCTTACCCAGCAGTAAGATCTCTTCTCATTCAGAAAGAGTTGGGAAAAAGAAGGGGCAACTGGGTAACAGCCCTTCAAGAATACGACCTTGAATTCAAACCGGCTACTATAGTGAAAGGTCAAGGGCTATGCAAATTGATGACTGGAATTAGAAACAACTAAGAACAAGCATGGGAAGAGGAAGCCGAATTGCATGTAATGGATGTATGCCCTCTGTTTACAGCTCCTGAGTCCTGGTATAGGGACCTTGTGCATTACTTACAGTCGGGGATATTACCAGAACATTGGAATTCCAAACAAAGAAGAGCTTTGCATCTCAAATCATCCTCCTATCATCTTGTTGAAGGAGTGTTATTCAGAACGAATTATGACGGGGTTCTCCTTAGGTGTTTAGAAAAGGAAGATGCAAAGAAAGTAATGGCAGAATTACATGACGGTCCGGTTGGGGGACATTATTCCGGCGACACTACAGCCCACAAAATCCTTAGAGATGGTTACTATTGGCCTACACTCTTCAAGGATGCACATGCACATGTCAGGAAATGTGATATTTGTCAAAGGTGTGGTGGAAGATAGCCCAAGGCAGCCGCACCCCTAAAGCCTGTTATGATCACAGAACCATTTGAACAATGGGGGTTGGACATTATCGGGGAAATAAAACCAAATTCTTCCCTGCTGCACAAGTACATTCTTACTGCGACTGATTATTTGACCCGCTGGGTTGAAGCTATCCCATTGCGCAAGATCAACGAGGACGAAGTCATCAGCTTTTTACAAGATCATATCATGACCAGGTTTGGAGTTCCAATTTCAGTAGTTTTTGATAATGCCAAATACTTTTCATTAATTAAATTGACTGCATTTTCTCATGATAAAGGGATAAAATTACATTATTCTGCTAACTACTATCCGTAAGGGAATGGCCTGGCTGAATCCTCCAATAAAAACCTCATTAGAATCCTTAAGAAGACTGTCGTAGAAAACCAGCGAAGTTGGCACTCAGCCTTACCCAACACCCTATGGGCTGACAGAGTCACCCCCAAGTCTGCAATAGGAGTGTCACCCTATACCCTTGTGTACGGTAAGGAAGCTATCCTGCCTCCCAATATCATGCTGCCATCTTCCATACTAGCTCAAGAGTCTAGGGGGTCGGATGATGAGGTTCTCCAAATAAGAATATATAATCTCCTAAAGGCAGAAGAGGCCAGATCCAAGGCTAGAGAATGTTTTAAACAGCAGCAAGAGTCAGTTAAGAGATGGTTTGACAAACATAAAGCTGGGAAAAAAGACTTTGAGGTAGGAGACTTAGTTCTCAAATGGGATCACCCCCATGATGAGAAAGGAAAGCATACCAAGTTCCAGCAGTTATGGGTAGGCCCTTTTCAGATTGTAGCCAAACTTGGCCCTGCTACATATAAGCTGCAAGATTTATAGGGATGGGAGGAGAACTTGTCAGTTAATGGTTTGGTTCTCAAACCTTACTTTTCTTGAGTTTCCTTGATTTTTTCTGCCTTGTATATAAATAAGTTGTGGGTTTGTTTTCAAGTCATGCTTTCATTCGATTTAATTTTAAGTTTTTTATTTTCAATAAGGGGAACGAACTTGCGGTTGTCTAGAGGATATTAAGGTCTGTTGGGGATAGCAAATTCGTTAAGTGTCAGCCTGTGTGTTGCTAAAAGATTTCTTCCAGCCTAACAGTTTTCTTGAATAAAATGTTGTGTGCATTGAAGTCCTGCTTAACCCCTGTGAATTAAACCGGATTCGAAGAGTCTGGAGTACTATGTCGGGGCTCCATCCACGTCACATTTAAAATGTGCTAAGGAGAGACAGTAAAGGACCCATGGGCAGAAGCAAAGTGAACAGTGTATTAAATATAAATGAACCCATGCCAAGAAATGAATTCCAAAAGGCAAGTAAAGAGTCAAAACTTCTATAAAAGCATCATAAATCGAAGCAAGTGCTGAATCATAAATACTAAATTGCCAAAAGATCCTCTCCGTCCATGAGCTGAAACTTCAAGTACACCACTCACACAAAAGGGCACTATGGGATAGAGGATCCTGAATTAAAATTCAGTAAGAAAGGGGTACGGAAGGACTCAGATGAAAGGGACAAAAGTCCAAAAGCACAAAAGTGTTAAAATGGCATGGGAACGAGGAACAAATAAATATTGTTGTTTACTGTCTACGATAACCCCGTGGTGTCCACACTGTTAGCTACCTGAAAACAGAGGTAATAATGAAACTCATACTCTGGCCTCAGCATAGTTATCTAGACTTAAGGGTCTCGGTTTTCCTTTTCCCCAATGGACCATCATCAATGATTAAGATCCACACTTCTATCGATTAGGAAATCCATCTGGATAGCTGGAAGAATTCATTTGATGCATTTTTGTTGTGAAACAGTCTGCCACTCAAAGAAAAATCACCCAGAGATCTAGGTTCACCAAGTAATCGCTAGTTGTTGCTGCCACAACTGTTCGCCCCCAAATTAATGTTTTAATTTCTAGGCCCCTCCTCATTTTTTCGCATAGTTTAATCATTGAACTCTTGGACCTCTAGAGCGTGTCTTCTTTTGTTTTACTGTGAAGTTGGATGCCCGCGGATTTATGTCCCCCATGTTCAATTTCGGTTAAGTCATGGATTCCTGGCCATGGAGAAGTAAAATCTTGTGCTTCAGAGCAGCCTTCGTGAAGGAAAAATGACTTTGGCTGCAGTTGACCCTTAACGCTTTTTTAATCGTTGATTTTTCCTTTGATCAGGCCTCTTTTCATTATTAGATCAGAAGCTGCAAAGATCCAGCCCCTCTGCCGTTGCGGCTCCAAGATTGTTTATTCGTCCGAAGTCTGGATTTCTCCAACGCCCGATTCGTTTTGGCCTTAAATCGCTAGACCATAGCTTATACCCTCCCACTGTTGCGGCTGGGGAGAGCTAGTGAGCTGCCGATGCGAGTATCTACCAACGTCCAATTTGGTCCTTTCCCCACCTGCGGTTAGCTTATGTCTTCATCCTTGCCTCGTCCACCGTTTCGGCTGGGAGATTCTTTCAGCTCCCAATGTATCATCCTTCCGACACCCGATTAATGAAGTTTCCCACCAACGTCCGATTAAACCTTTGTGTCGTGTTTTGATCACCTGGTCCCTATAATCCTCCACCGTTGCGGCTCCCGAAGTCTTGTCCTTGTCCGATTCCAAAGCTTGCCGACTACCGATTTATGACTTTCCCGCCCAAAGCTTAATCGAGACTCTGTTCGGATGCACCTAGCTAATTTCTTGTGGATTTATCATTCATGGCAGAAGATGTTAATGTTTAAAACCCCATTTCGCCACAAATAATGCACCGTAATTGTTTGCAGGAGGAATTCGTTATACTGTTGTGGCGACCCTGGGTGAAGACTGAGCTTGCTTGAACCGAAATGGGCACAATCACAAGAAAGACAAAATGGAGAAAAGGACAAAATAAACAAACGACAGAGGCACGGAATAGGAAAACCTATCCGTTATTGACCAGAAGATAAACGCTCACAAAAAAAATGATTGACAAAACGTCCAAAAGGAAAAGACAGCGTGAATGGCAACGAAGAGCTAGAGCTTGAAGAGCTGTCAGTTACTCAATAGCTCGCAGAAGGATTTGAAGCATTGGGAAGCTGAGAGGGGGAGGGAGGAGGCAGCCGAAGGGTCTCAAATTGTAGTTTAAATATCTGAAAGTAGGATTGAGACAGGGCTTTTTCCCCTGGAAAATTTTGTAAATGTTTGCTTGTAAGAGGAACTAATTCATTTTGCAAAGGAAACTGCAATTTTTTACCTGTTGGAGAGAGTAGAATGGAATGTATCAATGCGATTCAATGGATAATGTTGAAGAGGAACTATTTTGTTTTTCAATGGTGTTTCATTTGCTGTGAAAATGTTTAATTTCCTGAACCTATGTTCTTGTTGAATGTTCTTTGGTATCTTTTTTTTGATATTTTCCACTGTGAGCAATTATTGTTGTTATAAAATGATCGGTTATCTGGTTATTTAAATATCTGTAAGTGTTCATGTGTCTTGAAAGAAATATCAGCTATCCATGATTCTTCATAATGCATGTGCAAGATGTATTGCTCACCCAAAATGATAACCTTGCTCCCTAGGGATAGATTAAATAGTTAGTTTATTTCTTATTGTATCTGATTTGGTTGCTTGCGAGCATAAGATGAGAGGTAAGAACCTGCGCATCACATTGTGACTGCTCCCTGCATCTTGATCGCTCTGCATTTAGATAGGCACTTGCATCTGATTTCTTAAAGTCAAAATACAAAAACTCGGTGGGCCGGGCCGCAACCGGTAAGGCCTTTGTTTTGTTTCTTAACCTACGATAGCCGGACCGCAAACCAGATGGATTCCCTATTCCAAATAGTCAATGGGCTAGTTGGGAACATTGATTGGGGATAATCCCTTGCTGTTGTCGCCTGCAAATTTCCAGGCCTCAACAAGGTGCTATGGACAAATGGTACATTGAGCTACCACAAGCCAAGTACCCCGACTTCAACTCCCTAGCCTTCATGTTCCTATAGTATTTCCAACTCCCTATCAGATATGATGAGGGGTGGAGATCCTGTTATCATGTCGCCAAAACACCACCACTCACATTACTGATCATATCCATGAGTGGTGGTGGTGTCGTAGCTTGTGTAAGATCCAAATTGATGATAGGATATTCTTGGATTGATTCCTCAAGAATTTGCTCCTGCCCATCGCAAAGGACGTCACATCTGAACGTCCCCAATATAAAGAAGAGGCCATACTGAACGCCCAACAATTTTACCTCATCTATGCCTAGTCGGGATACTTGTATACTGTCATTCCAGACGCTCCCCATCCAAGTACCTCTTACCACGATGCACCGGGGGCATCCCACGTAGTGAACGGAATCATAGGGTCAGTCTCCCAACAACCACATCCTCAACTGACACCACCTACCACGCCACCACAACCAAGCAACACCACTAATGTTGCTTACCAAAACCAAGCTCCGGACTATGCTAGAATGATGTCCTATTCTGGAGAAACAACTTCTTATGCACAACACAACAATATGTGGGTCAAATTCCCACATTCATGGCACCACCACCCCAACAAATATAATATGCACCACCAGTGAAACAAGTTCAAGCCCCCACCCCCGCTCCACCTGCTCTGTTGGGACAAGTGTTCACACAACAAAACCATGCCAACCAGCCTACCCCTAACAATCAACAAGGGAAAGCTAGAAACAACCAACCCTGTAACCAAGCCAATAACCAATCGTAGAGAGGCTGTCACCAATCGAACCCTCCCAATAATGTCGCGGCTAACCGGCCAGCCCAAAACCACCCATGGCAGAATGCACCAAGATGCAACGCTCTATTGCGCACAAACCAACCATGTACACTTTGTGATGTCTATGGGAATTACACATTTGAGTGTCCCCTCATGGCTAGTGCTAACAAGGCCATTCAAAATGAGGCCCAAAAGGTTGCCAATGCCCCCACCCAAGCCCAACCCAACCAGGCACCACAAGGACCTCCTCCCATGGTGCTTCAAAACCCACTACTAGTCCAAGGATTGGTGGCAACCACTCCCCCTCCCCATGCCAATTCCAACGCTCCAGGGGCACCACCCATGGCCGAAACCGGTGTTCACCACCTGATGACCATGACCACTAAAGAGGTCAACTTGTAGACTAGAAAAAATCAGTACGGTACCACCACCGAACTTGCCAACTCATCAGCAGCATTAAGACAACCAACCTACCTCTCTAGTTAAACCCATTCTTGTGCCCCCCCATATGCAGAATTGCCAATAACACCACAGCTAGAGCTACAGTCAGCTATAGCATTGTGGATGATTTGGCCCAAACAACAATTTCCATGTCTGCTCTTGAGGTACTTAAAATGTTCCCAATGCAGCAAAAATCCTTACTAGCTACTCCAGGGGCTGTAGACCCCTCTAATTCCAAGCTAATCACATTTGACACAGAGAATGGAGAGCTGTGCATGCCCTCTACTATCGCCTTCCAAATCTTGGTATCCATCCGGAACTTGGTTGTGCATCGATGCATAGTGGATGAGGGGGCATCCACATGTGTCATGTCTACCTTGGGTTGGTAGAAGTTTGGATCACCAATTCTGCAACCATCCTCCATGAATCTACGGGATTATGATGGACATCCCACTAAATCCGAAGGAATCCTCCCCCATGTCCCCAACACATTAGCCGAGAAGATAGTCCTGATTGACATTGAAGTCATCAACGCTCAAATGCACTACAACCTCCTCCTTGGAAGGATTTACATGTACACCATGCAAGCCATCGTGTCAACTGTCTTTCACCCCATGATGTTCCCCCACAAAGGGAAGATTGTGATGGTTGACCAGCTCACCTACCATGATCTGCAAGGGTTAATAGGACCTTCCAACGTTATCCCTACCATCACCACCATTGAGCCACAAGGGGTGACCACACATGCTAACACCATCCCTACAACCAACACTATGTTTGAAAACACACCAGCTTCCCCAGCGTTGAATGTGGTCCCTGGGTTGTTTATCGATCCCACCATGACGACTCATTTCCTGTTGGTGTCACCACCACCGACACAAAAGCAAACTGCAGAATTGTGCATGGTCTCATCAAGCACCACTACACCCAAACAGCAACCACAACTGTAGCCCCAACCACAACCACAACATCATCCGTGTTACCACCTAAGTTGTACTTAGTGGTTTTTTATCAAGTGAGCCTAGTGAACCAAACAAGGATAACTTGTTCGGACTTCAGAAGACCTTTGGAAGTACTTCTGTGAAGTGCTTGTTGTACTATATCACATGTTCATACCCCATGGGGGAATTGTAATAAATGTTCTAGCACGATAGTCTTTGTAAAAGACTCGGTCTCTTAGACTTTATTTGTCAATCCGATCAGGCCAAGGTGTTTTTTCCCTTGGTTATTATTGGTTGTTGAATAAACGACTGATAATTTTTGAGTTTTTCACTCCATACCTACAAAGTTGCGGTGGTCAGCTTGGCATTTAGGCCTATTGAGGTTATTAGAGTCTGTGTGTCAATGTATAAACATGCTGGACATCATGGTCGAGTCATATGAACATGTCTAAGTCCCCCTAGATTTTTTCAATTTTTCAATTTTTTATTTTTTTCAATGTTTTTTATTAAAATTTATTTTTTCCAAAACTTAGGCTATTTTTTAACAGTTTAATTGGAAAAATTGATTTTTTAATAAAAGTGGACCAAATAATCAGTTTCAGTCATGTAGGTATTCATTTTCAAGCTAAGAGCACCATGTAAACCCATGGACCCACTATTTCCTAGTTTTGAGTGATTTTCCATCACTCAGGTCAGAAAGCCCCAAAAAATCATTTATTGATTATTTTAATTAATAAATTGATGAATAATGGAGCAAATCCAAAATCATAGATCAGTGGATTCTCAGCTAATTTGATTGAAATCAGTCAGATCTGAACCAGATTGACTAGATCTGACAAATCCTTGACTAAAGGAGGTGATCAAATCAGATCCAGAGTTGATATTTAGCATCCTTTATGGGGAATTTCCCCCTCCCTCTCTCCTCAACACATTTTGGCTCATCTGGATGAGTTTTGGTGGATGCTTCAGTCAACAGGTTGAGGTGTCAGTCAGATCAGCTCCCCAATTGACAGTTGCACTCAATGAGACTCAGATCTGGCTCAGCTAGACATAGATCAGGCATTTATGGACTCTCCTTCAGCTGATTTGATGTGTCTCCTTGAGATTTGCGCCGCCCCCTGGGCTGGATCTCCTAGTTTTTGTATATATCCAAGCACAATAGCCTCTTCCAAGCTAGTAAGAGCTGGATTGAAGGGCTTGCTATTGTAATTATGTATTGATCATCATTTGTTGAAATAAAGAGAAGCTTTAGAGGCTCAATTGTGGAGTACCTTTCATGTGTGGATCATCATTATCATGCTGCATTTGAGGTGAAACTACTATTTTTTCAATTTTTTGCACTTAACTGTTGTCTGCCTGAATGGTTATTGGAATCATAGGGATAGATCATTGTAAGTAAGCTTACTTACTTCTATTTTTCTGCATATGTTTGAATGAGCTAATACCTGTATGCTAAATAATATTATTTACATGTTGTATCATCTACTTCTCATATGTATCTTCAGATTTAATGGTTCTGTTTGCAGGATTTGTTGTGTAGCTTACAGGTTTGCCGTGATTGGAATATCTATGGTTCAGGTTTGATTCCATTGGTTTCCAATATATATTGGTAATACCGTTCTCCTCGGTGCTTCACTACCAAGTTTCCTTTGCAGATCTGCTTCAGTGACAAGCACTTCTCTTCCCCTTTTCCTCCTTTAAAAATCTTAAATATTCTTCAAACTGGTTACTATTAAGGAGTCTTATTGCTCAGATCTGTCTCATTAATAAAATTACACATATATCTAGTTAGTAAGTTCCCTTCCTAAGTCTATATCTTAGTTTTTTTTTCCATATAAAGTTACATTTTAAGAGATCTAGCTGAAATTACCATATTTTCGCAAGCATTTTAATGAAAATTTGTAGCTTGCTCTTAAGGTAGTTTCCTTTGCTGTACGTTAAAATTTCATATTCTGCAATAAAATTGCACATCATTGGATTCCCAAAAGGCAAGCCAAGATCCCAAGGAAATCCTGCTTTCCTTGGTTCCTGTTTTACCCTTTTAACTAGTTTTCAGCTTACTTTTTGTGGTTAAAAGTAAGCTGACCCAAAGGTACTTTCAGAGTGATTTTGGGAATATTTTAGTCTAATATGATTGCTATTTTTTATCAAGTTTGACAGAAAATAAAGTAAGTTTCTGCTCAAAAGTGGCCTCAAGAGCGTTCAAATCCCCCCAGGGGTCTCCAATTTGACTAAAACCTTTAATTTTTGCACTTTGTAAGCTCTTGATTTCACTCCGTATAAGGATCAAGAAAAATTATATCAGTTCTTTGATATTGTAACCATTGTTAATAATAATAAAAAATTTGAATAGGCTCTTTCGAGCCCATTCCCCATCCCCTCTTGGGGGATTTGCATCAATGTCTTTTTGTTTTCTTTTTGTTCATCCCTCTTCAAACTAGCATAGCTCTAATCTGCAGGGTATTATACTTTATTTTATTATAAATTTCATATTCCATATTTGATAGTACAAAGCAATCTTAATACTTACCCCACGACTTCCCGATTGACCTGAAAGGGGAAAGAGATTCATGGTAGGACTAATTAGAAAACTAGAATTGTGTATCTATTTTCTTTTCTATCATTTGTTTTTTTAGCTATTATAAAATTAACCCCTCCTTGATTCCCTGATTGAGATCCACTTGGATCGAAAGAGGTTCCTGGAGGGTTTTCTTTTTAACAAGAACACCCAATTTTAAAATTTACTAAAATTGACAAGACTCCGGTGTGTATCCTCTACACTTGGATGCGGTTCATCCGATCAGTCAAGCTGTATCAAAATCACATGAGTGACTAGTATAATTAGGACTCACTCTCCCAAATTGACAAACCATCAGGTGAAAATCCAACACCTATATCAAACCATCATGGTGGAAAAATACCCAAAGGAAGCAGGAACTTCTGAAAAGTGACCTCAGGGCACCGATCTCTGTCACACCCTAACGGGTACGTTATGAAAAATATCCCCAGAGACTCCATTCAGCCCACATATTCCTTGTGAGTAGCCGTGAAGGTTTAGTTTTGGACATACTCCAAGTACTCTCCGGTATATCTAGAGTCCACCCCTTCGCCTAGTTTTAATCAACTCATGCCTCAAATTTAACTTAAAATGAACGAAGAGGAAATCGCAAAACATTCACTCCAAGCACATGCAAGTACATTGATCTTATTTTTTGACTCCATTCTAAGGCGCTGGTTATTTTCTTGCTTTATATATATATATTGTGTCTTAGCATTGTGCTTTCGTGTGTTCATTTTTGTATCTTGTCATCTTTGATTGTCTATAGTTAAATTTCAAACTCCTAAGTAACTCATTCAGTTTAACATCACTATACTAAGTAATTATCCTTAGTAACTTAATAGGGTCTACCCCCCTTGGCTTTGTTAGGAGTTGAGCCCAAACAAAGGAGTCAAGAACAAGGTGACAGCATTGACTCGAGACTTGCCCCCAAGGACACACCGAGTGGCTTGAAGATTTCTGCCACGTGACCCAGCTGTGTGTAAGGCAACAACATTTTTTGGCACCGTTGCCGGGGATAAATATTTTTATTCTCGAGTACGACTTAGCTTAACTTTTTTCTAAACAACTAAAAATATAAAAACTTTTGATTGATCTAGTCTTTAAAAAACATAAAAATTAAAACTTGATCCATCTGGTGACTCCACTATCTAACATCCCTTCAAGAATTTCTACCTGAAGAAACTACCGACAATTTTTCAATCCTCTCCCTGATCCCGAAAGGTTTATTAGGGAAATATTGAATAGGAATAATTCTGCTAGAAACCTTGAATATTTAGGAGACCAATCCCTCTCAGATATCCATCACATATTTGTAGAGAGTCATGTTCACCAATCTCAAGAAAAGACGGAATTATTCAAACCCCTTAACTTTTCTCAGATAGTAGGTGCTCCCCATGCCATTCCAAAAGATGCTATCAAGAAGCTCCCCATATTTCAGGGCAATAATGCCATCACTACCAAGTCTCACCTTCAAAAGTTTGAAAACCACCTGGTCAGTTATTGCAATGATGCTGCCCATGACCATGACGATGTCAAAATGATGCTCTTGCTTTATCCTTGGAGGATGATGCTGAAGAATGGTACTTCGACCTAGATGATGATTCATATAAAACTCTTAGTGAATTCCTAGAGGATTTTAAGAAGAAATGGGGGGAAAAGAAAGAACCAAGACATCTGCTTGTTGCCCTCCATAACATAAAGAAGATGGAGAATGAAACCATTGATAAATTTAATACTAAGTTCAGGCGTATGGTTGTGGACCTCCCTAGAGAAATAAAGCCAAGGGATTCCTCCATCCTCATATCTTACATCGAAGCTTTCACTGGTGATTTGAGGTACCAGTTAAGGGACAAAGAGCCGGCCGATCTAAAAACTACTTAGGAATTGGCTGAGAAAATAGAAAAGAATATGCAGTCTTCAGGCAAATCCAACATTCCAAGTTACATTAGGGGAAACACTTCATACAACAAATAAAATGGAAATTCCTTTGAATCATAAGAAAAGGGAGCCTCTAAATATCCCATGGAAAAGGTAACAGACATGATAAAAGACTTGGTTACTAGTCAAAACCAACTTATGGCAGATCATTCTACACAATTGAATCTTATGCACAATAGAATAATCACAATGGAAATAAATAATGGACCTAGGAACTTTCAGCCTAGGCAGAATCAGATGTATCAAAAGAAGTTTCCTCAACAAGAGCCTAGGATTCCAAACCAGCTAGACTCAGCTAACATGGTAGAAGAAGTAATTCCATGGTGTAGACCCTGTGAACAATTCCACCAAGAAAACACTTGTTATGTTGCAAATAAAGTCATGGAACATGGACTTCCCAAGGTTAGTAATCAGGAAACAAATTCAAGTGATCCTGATCATATATACATGGTAGGCCAGGCCTGCCCTTTGTTACCATCTACATAGAACAAGCCTGAGGATGAAACCATTGCATAATCTTATAGTGAAACTTATGATGAAAACTGTAAGATACATGATGGGACTCCTATGTGTTCTCCATATAATGATGATATTCTAGAAGGTTTACTACCTTGTGGCCTTTTCTCTGAAGAATATGAGTATGAAAATGAGGACAAGTATAGCTTGGAGCATGATACAAGTGATGAAGAGTCCCTTATCACCAACAAAGATGTTGATGAGGATTCCTCGACATTCATGGAAAATCCAGTCTGTGACATGAATAAAGAGGAAAATAATGAACCAAAAACTTTTGATGGTTTTGTTGATTTCTCTGTCTATGGCATATCTAAAGGAGAGAGCATGGACCATGTTACCTTGGGAAACTTTGATATGAAAAAGGAGCATGTAGTTTATCCATATGATCATTCAGAGTCATATGATGCAGAACCGCACAAAGGTATAAATAATGAAGACATGGAGAAACAGTGTTGTGAAAAGACAGATGTGATGCAGTTATTAGAATATCAATCTCAACTATCATCTTCACATATAGAGTTTCCTCATGACTTGGAGCCGCTTGGGGCTTATACAATGAATTATCATCTGGTAAGCCTTGATGATCAGTATGATGGTGTAGTCAATCTTCCTCATCATTCCAATGTGTACATCAATCCTGTCCAGTCATGGATGGAAGTAGCTTGCGCAAGCACTTACTAGTTTGGGAGGAAGTTTGAAGACATTATTCATGCCTATGATTTGCCATCCATCTTGCCCCTTCTGGATCATCACGTGGGTTTTCATTTTCTGAATAAAGTATCCCTACTTTGGCTAGTAACCAAAGACAAGGAAAAAAAAAATTATGTTAATAAAATTCTTAGGTGGTTACATTGGATTTCTGATTACACTTAACCCTTTTTATATCATGCTTAGAGTAGGAAAATAAGCTCCTTGAAAGAGAGCATTAACTTTCTGCATTTATATTTTATACTTAGCTATAATAAAACTTTTCTTCTTTTAGTTAGTTACATTTATTTTGTTTAAATAAATCAGCTTAGTGGTTCATTTGGTTTTTAATAAAACTTGTGCTACTGAGGTTTTTCTTGTCAAGTTGAGATGTTTTTACAAGGTATATAAACTAGAGATTCTGGTGTTCTCGTATCCTCTCCTTGTTTCAAAGACCAGATCAAGCACACATCCCACAGTTGGAGCCAGAATGTTACCACCTAATTTGTACTTAGTGGTTTTTTATCAAGTGAGCCTGGTGAACCAGACAAGGATAACTTGTTCGGACTTCAGAAGACCTTTGGAAGTACTTCTGCGAAGTGCTTGTTGTACTATATCACATGTTCATACCCCATGGGGGAATTGTAATAAATTTTCTAGCATGATATTGTCTGTAAAAGACTCGGTCTCTTAGACTTTATTTGTCAATCCGATCAGCCCAGGGTGTTTTTTCCGTTGGTTATTATTGGTTGTTGAATAAACGACTGAAAATTTTTGAGTTTTTCATTCCATACCTCCAAAGTTGGGGTGGTCGACTTGGCATTTAGGCCTATTTAGGTTATTAGAGTCTATGTTTCAATGTATAAACATGCTAGACATCATGGTAGAGTCATATGAACATGTCTAAGTCCCCCTATCTAAGTCCCCCTAAGTTTTTTCAATTTTTCAATTTTTTATTTTTTTCAGTGTTTTTTATTAAAATTTAATTTTTCCAAAACTTGGGCTATTTTTTAGTAGTTTAATTGGAAAATTTGATTTTCTAATAAAAGTGGGCCAAATAATCAGTTCAAGTCATGTAGGTGCTCATTTTCAAGCTAAGAGCACCATGTAAACCCATGGACCCACTATTTCCTAGTTTTGAGCAATTTTCCATCACTCGAGTCAGAAAGCCCCAAAAAATCATTTATTGATTATTTTAATTAATAAATTGATGAATAATGGAGCAAATCCAAAATCATAGATCGGTGGATTCTCAGCCGATTTGATTGAAATCAATCAGATCTAAACTAGATTGACTGGATCTGACAAATCCTTAACTGAAGGAGGTGATTAAATCAAATCGAGAGTTGATCTTTAGCATCCTTTATGCGGAATTTCCCCCTCCCTCTCTGCTCAACATGTTTTGGCTCATCTAGATGAGTTTTGGTGGATGATTCAGTCAACAGGTTGAGGTGTCAGTCAGATCAGCTCCCCGATTGACAGTTGCACTCGGTGAGACTCAGATCTAGATCAGGTAGACACAGATCAGGCATTGATGGACTCTCCTTCAGCTGATTTGATGTGTCTCCTTGAGATTTGCGCCCCCCTGGGCTGTATCTCCTAGTTTTTGTATATATCCAAGCACAGCAGCCTCTTCCAAGATAGTAAGAGCTGGATTGAAGGGATTTCTATTGTAATTGTCTATTGATCATCATTTGTTGAAATAAAGAGAAGCTTTGTAGGCTCAATTGTGGAGTACCTTTCATGTGTGGATCATCATTATCATGCTGCATTTGAGGTGAAACTACTATTTTTTCAATTTTTTGCACTTAACTGTTATCTTCCTGAATGGTTATTGGAATCATAGGGATAGATCATTGTAATTAATCTTAATTACTTCTATTTTTCTGCATATGTTTGAATGAGCTAATACCTATATGCTAAATAAGATTATTTGCATGCTGTATCATCTACTTCTCATATATATCTTCAGATTTAATGGTTATGTTTGTAGGATTTTTTGTGTAGCTTACAGGTTTGAGTCCATTGGTTTCCAACAAATATTTCTAATATCGTTCCCATCGATGCTTCACTACCAATTTTCCTTTGCAGATCTGCTTCAGCAACAAGCACTTCTCTTCCCCTTTTCCTCCTTTAAAAATATTAAATTTTCTTCAAACTGGTTACTATTAAGGAGTCTTATTGCTCAGATATATCTCATCAAGAAAATTACACATATATCTATTTAGTAATTTCCCTGCCTAATTCTATATCTTAGTTTTGTTTTGCATATAAAGTTACATTTTATGAGATCTAGCTAAAATTACCATATTTTCGCAAGCATTTTAATGAAAAATTGTAGCTTGCTCTTGAGGTAGTTTCCTTTTCTGTACATTAAAATTTCATATTCTGCAATAAAAGTGCACATCTTATTGGCTTCCCAAAAGGAAATCCAATATCCCAAGGAAAGCCTGCTTTCCTTGGTTCCTGTTTTACCCTTTTAACTAGTTTTTATCTTACTTTTTTTGGTTAAAAGTAAGCTGACCCAAAGGTAATTTCAGATTGTTTTTGGGCATATTTTAGTCTGATATTCTCGCTATTTTTTATCAGATTTTACAAAAAATAAAGGAAGCTGCTGCTCGAAAGTGGCCTCAGGAGCGTTCAAATCCCCCTAGGGGTCTCCCATTTGACTAAAACCTTTAATTTCCGCACTTTGTAAGCTCTCAATTTCACTCCGTATAAGGATCAAGAAGCATTATATCAGTTCTCTAATATTGTAACCACTGTTAATAAAAATAATTTTTTGAATAGGCTCTTTCGAGCCCACTCCCCATCCCCCCTGGGGGGATTTGCGTCGGTGTCTTTTTGTTTGATTTTTGTTCATCCCTTTTCAAACTAACATAGCTCTAATTTTCAGGGTAGTATACTTTATTTCATTATAAATTTCATATTCCATACTTGATAGTACAAAGTAATCTTAATACTTACTCCACGACTTCCCGATTGACCCAAAAGGGGAAAGAGATTCGTGGTAGGACTAATTAGAAAACTAGAATTGTGTATATGTTTTATTCTATATCATTTTTTTTTATCTATTATAAAATTAACCCCTCCTTGATTCCCCAATTGAGATCCACTTGGATTGAAAGAGGTTCCTGGAGGGTTTTCTTTTTAACAAGAACACCCAATTTTAAAATTTACTAAAATTGACAAGACTCCGATGTGTATGCTCTACACTTGGCTATAGTTCAGTCGATCAGTCAAGCTGTATCAAAATAAATTGAGTGACTAGTATAAATAGGACTCATTCTCCCAAATTGACAAACCATCAGGTGAAAATCCAACACCTAGATCAAATCATCACGGTGGCAAAATACCCAAAGGAAGCGGGAACTTCTGAAAAGTGACCTCGAGGCACCGATCTCTGTCACACCCTAATGGGTGCGTTATGAACAATATCCCTAGAGACTCCATTCAGCCCACATATTCCTTATGGGTAGCCGTGAAGATTTAGTTTTGGACATACTCCAAGTACTCTTGGGTATATCTGGAGTCCACCCCTTCGCCTAGTTTTAATCAACTCACACCTAAAATTTAACTTAAAACGAACCAAGAGGCAATCACAAAACATTCACTCCAAGCACATGCAAGTACATTGATCTTATTTTTTGACTCCATTCTAAGGCATTGGTTATTTTCTTGCTTTATATATATATTGTGTCTCATCATTGTGCTTCCGTGTGTTCATTTTTGTATCTTGTCATCTTTGATTGTCTATAGTTAAATTTCAAAATCCTAAGTAACTCATTCAGTTTAACATCACTATAGTAAGTAATTATACTTAGTAACTTAAAAAGGTCTACCCCCCTTGGCTTCGTTAGGAGTTGAGCCCAAACGGAGGAGTCAAGAACACGGTGATAGCCTTGACTCGAGACTTGCCCCCAATGACACACTGAGTGGCTTGAAGATTCCTGCCACATGACCCAGGTGTGTGTAAGGAGGAAACAGTCCTTAGCCACAACGCCAACAGCAGCCACAACATCACCCATAGCAGTAGCATTACGCACAGCTGCAAGCACAACCTCACCCCCACATGCAACCAGCTGGGAGTTATGTGGGCTCATCTCTAGTCCATACAATTCCCTTCCTCTTTACCCCACCTGGTGTCATGAGCAAGCTGGTCATGACCACCTTAAGACTACCCAGCTTTACATTGGGCATCCCGGTGTGGTATCTCGACCCACCAGCACAACCAGCAATGCCCCAGGTTGTTTTAACCCCGGTGCAACCCATCACAGTCGAGTCTCACCCTCCACCTGGTTCGCACAAGCCAACCATTGCGCCCGCACTTCCACCGCCCCAACCCAAGAGGGCTAGGGGAAAGAACACCAAAGCCACTGGAGAGCCACGACAAGTCCCACCTTGCACCGTCTGCGAGCAACAGAGCCATCCAACTCAGAATTGCCCTGAAATTTGAGTGATCCATGCACATCTAGATGCCATGGATACAAATGAAAACATCCTTATGGTTGAATTCCCAACCACACCAATAGTCAAGAACAAGGAATTGAGGACAAACCATGCTTGCACCCTTTGCGGCTTGTATGGACATTACTCCAACCATTGCTAAGACCTGCCTGAATTTTGAATGGCTCTCGCTGACCTCCGTCAACATTCCCTTAAGTCTGAGATCACCTTGATCAAAGAAGTTCACCCCCCACATCCTTCTTCATACACCATGCCCATTTACATGATGTCCAGTTCTATAGACCCTCTTGTCTCCACCATCACCAATGGTCCATCAGACCTGTCTCTTCCATTGTTTCCCCAGACACAGCCGCAACCTCAGTTGTAACCTCAACCTCAGTTACAAGGGAAATAGTGGGGTTCATTCCCGATCAACACAATCCTTTTCCTTTTCCTTTTCCCTTTCCTTTTTCTACTATCTGAGATCATGAGTAAGTCTTCCTTGGAAACCTGTAATCTACAGGATTTCACAATGGGAGATCCTATGTGGTAACTTGAACCACCTACCATACCTCTGAGGCCCCAAGATGTGTTGACTCATGTCCAACCATTTGAGATGATGTTGCACCTACCTCTAGGTCCATCAAAGACTCATCTCGTCTCTAGGCCTTCCCCTCTTCCTCCAACAGACACTAGGGGAAAGGCAACCAAAGCCATATCCAATACCATTTTCATGATATCTAGCACCAGTTTCCCTTCCATCTCGTTGGATGTAGAAGATCCACCTGATCTATCCCGACACCACTTACACGATGAAAAAGAGATCTGTAAGACCACCTTTGGTTTTACCCCAACCCATTTAAACCATAGTATGGAATCGGTTATTCCCACAAAAGACCAGATTCCATCACCTAGCCTTGCCAAAGACCTTCGTCTTGGCAAGGGGGCATACCCTCATTGACTCTAATGGACAACTCTTGGAGAACCCCCACAATGGGCTCTACCTCAAGAAATTTTATGATTAACATCACCAATGAGTCACTTCATTTTATTTTTCTTGTTTTTCAATGATTTTCAGCAAAAATAAAAGGTAGCATCATCAGCTGCTAGTCAAAAGTGACCTGGAACCTGTTCGAGACACCTCTCACACCCCCGGGATCAAATTTTGATCTAGTTATGAGACCATCATCTCATGTTTAAACAATTAATTTTGGGAACATTTCCCACTAGTCACCTCGATTCATGAGCCATGACATGACAATGGGAGTGTCTATGGACCGGTACTCATATCACACTGCCCGACCACTACTCATACAAGCTGTCGGGTGGATGCCCATTAAGGATTGTACTATACTTTTAGTTTTGTATTTATAATTGTCTTTGTCACCACACCTTATGCAGACGTCTGGACCATCGTCCACAAAACCCTTTATTTTTCTTCCATGTATTTGGCATAGAACTGTCCTTGGGTCACCGTGTGTCAAGGACTGTAACTTTACCTTTTATTTTATTTTTAACACATAGTTGTCTTTTCCTTTTTACCGCACCTTACGTGGACCTCTGGACCAGTATCCACAAAACAATTTCTTTTCTTGCATGTATTTGGCATATAAATTCCTCCAGACTTGTACTTACATCACATTTATTCAAGCTCGTCCACCGCAACACACACACATGCTCTCCTGACCTCTGTTCAAGAGCTATCTCGGTTTGCATGCCTCTACTGCACCGTCTTGCAGGCCTCTGCCGCGATATATCCCATGCATGTATTGGTATGTTTGAGAGCATTCTACTCCATCCATACTGTGTGGATGACCTTTGGACCTCTGTCCCACATCCCAACATGGGGCGCCGCTCATGCCACCGTAGTTGGTTGACCACCTTGGAGTTTCATTTAAGCTCTTTTCTGACTCCTTAAAACAATGAAAAGATCACCGAGCATAGCTGCTTCCTTTCCTGCTCGCTAAAGTATAGGAAAGGGTTCCTACATCCTCTCGTTTATCTCCTTTTGCGGACCATGTAGACCATTTCATGAAAAGGACCTCCTTGGCACACTCAAGCCAAGATCGTTCCCATCTACATACTTTTGTGCTTTCTCAGGCAAAGGGGCCACACTTGATGAAAAAGCTCACCACTGGTTGTCGTTAAGCTCTTTTCCAGCCGTTTCATTAAGAAAATATTGTCGAGTAAACTTGGTTTCGTTCATGCTCATAAAAGTATTTGAATGACCGTCCAATCATTATAGGTTTAACCTTTTCCAGCCTTATTGGACTACCAACGGTAAAGAAGTCTCTCATCCCCTCCAGGATGGGTGAGCTCTCCTATGTATAATTTTATCCTTTTTTAGGCATAGGAGACTACCAATTAAAAAGATCCCCCACTAGATTCTTCTTCGTGCTTTCAGACTCTCTAAAATTGAAAGCACCATCAAGCATTTACCCTCTCGGGCTTGCCAAAAATCCATGAGATCATACCACAATAGTGTCCCTAGACACCACCCCACAGAAAATAATTTGGCAGCACCCCCACATTGGGTTGCCTTTGTTCAGAGTACTCTACAATGTTTCTTCCTTAGATCCCATCAGTATCAAAAGTGTCCACCTCCTCCAAGTATTTCCCATCTACTACGACATTCCCGGTATTACAGCTATGATCCCATTCCCATGAGTTAAGTTTCATTTGCTACCTGGTCCACCCTGCCATCATACTCTGAACAAAGGAAGTTTGAGTCTCCCACTCCCCCGCTACCCTTGTTTAGTTCTTTCCCTTCCCTCCCCTCCTCCCCAATTCAGTGAGTGAGTTTGTAGATTGCTTCACACCTTTCGGTTATCCCTCGCACCTCTGGCCAAGGAAACATCATTGCCTTGGATAGGGGCGGGTCTCCCTCTGTCGATGCCAACCCACATATTCCATAGGATAGACCCAGAGGTCCCTGTACCTTGGTTTCATTTACATCATTGATTAGTTCCTTGGACCACTTGAGAGGAGTCCTTAGTTCCTCTCGGGGTGGTTGTTTCTCGCGTGCTTGACTTCAACTCCATCATCGCACCGTTGAGATTTGTACAGGGTTTGTTCTACATAGTACTTGGTTGAAGACCCTAGATGTCACCTAATTCTAGCACATTGGTGAGTCCACTCGAGGGACCTAAATAGGTTATTTCCCTTGCGATTTTCGGGTTGCATTGGAGACAGTGTTCAGAATTTCCAACAGTGCTTCAATATACCTTTATGATTGATACAACATACTTGTACCATAGAGACTCTGACTCTCAATCAGCAAGTCCATACAGCTATGTACCATTCTAGATCTAGCAAATCGTCAGTCATGAAGATATAGCATTCCATGAGAATGCCATAGGTCCAATGTACCAGATCAGTATTGTATTCAGCCTCATATAGAGGCAACCAACATTGTAACGTCAGTTGTATATGATCGGCTCTTGTATTTTAGAGAATAGATCAAATGATTCTTTTGACATTGTCACAAGCATGGGAATTCCCACCTCGTCCATATACATGTCACACATTTATTGTATCTCACCCGTTGATGGGAACCAAATTAATACAAAAACCAAAAGCCACCATGCCCCAGCCCTAGAAGCACCACCTCTCGACAGAAAATCCTATGATGTCCATCGGCCATACGTTGAGCTCCTACCCTCACACATCAGGGGGCAATCTATTAACCCAAAAACCCCCACACATCTCTCTATGGCCTACACCACTCAAGGACACCATCTCACAACACTCATTTCACTCCATAAGACCTTCCATTTGACCCCCACACCTCCAAAAGAGCTCAAGGATGAAGAAAAGGGCTAAAAACCCCTAAAAAGAGCCCAAAATAGCCCCCTAGGAGCTCAATCCCTCAAAAAGGGGCTAAAAACCCTAAAAGGGGCTAAAGTTAGGGCAGAAGGGGCTAAAGCCCTGACCAAGGGCTTAAAACCCTAAAATCCCTCGGAAAAACTATGGAAGGAGGGTGGGGGGTCACTCTCAAAACACTCCTCACATGCCTATTGTTATGCTGCCCATGGATGCTTTGAGACCTCTTCCTCTCAAACCACCCACTCTAANTCTCATCAAGCCATTGCTTCCCAACCAAGAGAGAGGTGCTCCCATGAGCTAGGGCATGGTGGCCCATTTCCACCTAAGTGAGGTATAATCTCTTTTTATGTCTTGTTTTAGTGTTTTTACTTTCTAACCCTCATCTCTATTTGTAGGTTTTTCATTGCCATTGTTTGCAAGTTTAGTAGCTTAGGTTTATTTTGCAGGTTTTGGAGGCAGAACCCTAACCCACTATGTGCAGAGGGGTTCACAAGGGCTACATCTCCATATTTATTTCTATTATTAGCTCTTATATTTAGTTTACAGTAGCTTCCATTTACTTAGTCTTGCTTAGATTAGCTTAGTTTCAATTCGCAGCTCTATTTTTTACCATTTATCATTCCATTTTTTATTGTTTTCTAAGGGTAGGAACCTACCCTTGTGCCCTATAGGCACAAGGGAGCCATTCCAACCCCTGTATAGAGGATAAATTCTATCTACAGCCCGAAACCGATTCGAGACAGCTCTCACACCTCCAGGCTCAACTTTACATCTTCTTATGAGACCACCATCTCATTTTTAATAAATTAATTTCGGGACCATTTCCCATAAGTTGCCTCGATTCATGAGCCATGATGTGACGATGCAAGTGTCTATGGACTTGTACTTGTATCGCACTTCCCGACTGCTACTCATGTAATTTTTCAGGCCACCGCCCATTAAGGAATGTAATTTTTCTTTTATTTTTGTATTTATAATTGTATTTTTCACCACGTCTTACGCGGAAATCTGGACCATTGTCCACAAAACCCTTTAGTTTTATTGCATGTATTTGGCATATAAGTTCCCCTGGACTTGCACTTGCATCGCATGTAGTCAAGTGCATCCACCATAACACACACACATGCTCTCCTAACCTCTGTCTGAGAGCCAGCTCGATTTGCGTGCCTCTGTCGCACCGACTCGTGAGCCTCTGTCGTGATCTATCCCGTGCATGTATTGGTATGTTTGAGATCCTTCTTCTCTATCCATACTGTGGGGATGACCTTTGCACCTCTGTCCACCATCCCGACATGGGGCACCGCCTATGCCACCGCAATCGGTTGAACATATTGGAGTTTCATTTAAGCTCTTTTCTAACTCCTTAAAACAATGAAAAGATTGCCAAGTGCAGCTGCTTCCTTTCCCACTTGCTAACATATAGGAAAGGGCATCTACATCACCTCATTTACCTCCTTTTGCTGACCATGCAGACCAATAAAATAAAAAGGACACCCTTGGCACATTCAAGCCAAGACCATTCCCCTCTGCATACTTTTATGCTTTCTCGGGCAAAGGGGCTGCACTTTACGAAAAATCTCACCATGGGTTGTTGTTAAGCTCTTTTCCATCCTTCTCAACAAGAAAAGATTACCGAGCAAACTTGGTTTTGTTCATGCTTGTAAAATTATCTGAATGATCGTCCAGTCAGTATAGGTTTAACCTTTTTCAGCCTGATTGGACTACCAACAGTAAAGAAGTCTCTCATCCCCTATAGGATGGGTGAGCTCTCCTATGTATACTTTTATACTTTTTCAAGCACAGGAGACTACCAACAAAAAATATCCCCCATTAGAGTCTTCTTGGTGCTTACAGACTCTCTAAAATTGAAATCACCATCGAGCATTTATCTTCTCAGGCTTGCCAAAAATCTACGCGATCGTACCATAATGATGTCCCTTGACACCACCCCACAAAAAATAGTTTGGCAGCATTCCCACATTGGGTCACCTTTATTTAGAGTACTCTACAATGTGTCTTCCTTGGATCCCATCAATATCAAAAGTGTCTACCTCCTCCAAGTATTTCGCATTTGCAGTGACATCCCCGGTATTACAGCTATGATCCCATTCCCATGAATTAAGCTTCATTTACTGCCTGGTCCACCCTGTAGTCATACTCTAAACAAAGGAAGTTGGAGTCTCCCACTCTCCCCCTACCCCTTTTCATTTCTTTCCATTCCCTTCGCCCCCCCTCCCCATTCAGTGGGTCAGTCCATAGATTGTCTCACACCTTTTGGTTATTTCCCTCGCGCTCCTGGTCAAGGAAACATCATTGTCGTGGCTAGGGGCAGGTCTCCCTATGTTGATTCCAACACACATATTCTAGAGGTCCTTATACCTTGGTTTCATTAACATCATTAATGAGTTCCTTGGACCACTTGAGAGGATTCCCTAGTGCCTCTCGGGATGGTTGTTTCTCACGTGCTCAACTCCAACTACATCATCGCACCGTTGATATTCATACAAGGTTTGGTCCACACAATACTTGGTCGAAGACCCCAAATGTCACCTGACTCTAGCACATTGATGAGTCTATTGGAGGGACCTAAACAGGTATGTCCCTTGTGATTTTTGGGTTGCGTTGGAGACGGTGTTCAGAAGCCCCAGCAGTGCTTCTATATACCTTTATGATTGATGCAGCATACTTGTACCACAGAGGCTCTAACTCTCAATCAACGAGTCCATACAGCTATGTACCATTCTAGATCTAGTAGACCGTCAGTCATGAAGATATATCCATGAGAATTCCATGGGTCCAATGTACCAGATCAACATTGTATTCAGCCTCACATGGAGGCAACCATTATTGTAACATCAGTTGTATATGATCAGCTCTTGTATTTTAAAGAACAAATCAAATTATTCTTTTGAAATTGTCACAAGCATGGGGATGCTCGCCTCATCGATATACATGCAACACATTATTTGTATCACACCCATTAATGGGAACCATATTAATACAAAACCAAAAGCCACCATGCCCCAGCCCCGGAAGCACCACCTCTACACAGCAAATCCTATGATATCTGTCAGGTATATGTTGAGCTCTTGCCCTCACACATCAAGGGGCAATCTGTTGACCCAAAAATCCACCACTCAGCTCTCAATGGCCTACACCACCCAAGGACACCATCTCACGACCCTCATATCACTCCATTAGACCCCCACACCCTCAAAATAGACCAAGGATGAAGAAAGGGGCTTAAAAACCCCCAAAAGAAGCCCAAAATACTCTCCTAGGAGCTAAAGCCTCCAAAAAGGGGCTAAAACCATAAAAGGAGCTAAATTTAGGGTGGAAGAGACTACAAGCCCAAAAAAGTGGCTGAAGCCCTAACCAAGGGCTTAAAACCCTAAAACCCCTTGAAAAAGCTATAAAAGGAGGGTGGGGGTCACTCTCAAAACACTTCTCCCTTTCATACTATTATGCTTCCCATGGATGCCTTGAGACACCTTTTCCTCTCAAGCCACCCACTCCCTCTCCTCCATCTCCATTGAGCCATTGCTCCCCCCATCCAAGAGAGGTGCTTCTAAAAAGCTAGGGCATGGTGGCCCATTTCCACTAGAGAAGGTATAACTTGTCTTTCATGTTTTATTTCTTTACTTCTTAGTTTTATTTTCTTTCTAACCATTGTTTCCATTTGCATGTTCTATGTTTAACATTGTTTTGCAGGTATTTCAATCTATTGTAGCTTAGGATTTGTTTGCAGGTCTTAAGAAGCTGAACCCTAACTCTTGTTTGCAGAGGCGTTCGCCATTTCTTCTCTCTTCTTTCTATTCTTAGTTTAGTTGTTTTCCATTTACATTCCATTTTTATTTTCTGCATTTATCCATGCAAGAACCTACCCTTCTATCCTATAGATAGAAGGGAGCCATTCCTGCCCCTGTAGTAAGGAGAAATCCATGCTACACACCCAACACAAGGAATGAGTCCTTTCTCTACTACATAATCCGTCATGCCCTGACTTCCCTTCCAGTGCTATTCAAGGGGGTGTGGAGAAGAAATCCAACCCTCTATCTCTATCCATGAGGCTCCTACACACACTAGATTTGTCAAGCAGACTAAGCCTCCATCCCACTCCCACACAGTCTAAGGACCAACCACTGTACACACATAGAAAAATAGAGCAATCCACAACTCTGGAAAACTAAAGGGAAACACTACTACAACCAAAAAGGGGTGATACATAGCTCAGAATGAGTAATTCTACCCCACAATCGTTTATGTCCCTATCGTGGCCAAAACAACTCAATAATGAATTCACAACAACCCAAATTTGTGGGGAAGCCAGCAGCGATCTCTCTCTGTTTACCCTATGCTTATCCGCATAGATTTTTGGTCTATCCTAAGCTACTTTTAGATTCTACCTAATCTTTACAACCTCTTGTTCCATTTCCTTGAGCAATTCTGGCCCAATCACAACCCTGTTCACTGGATTATCCCATGTCACTGGTGTCCTACACCTTCTTCCATACAAAGGTTCATATGGACTCATCCCTAAGGATGCTTGGTGTCCATTGTTGTAATCAAACTATACCAAGTGTATGTAATCTTCCCACTTGGATGGTTTGTCCATCACATACATGTGAATCATGTATTCAAGAACCTGATTCACTCTCTATATTTATCCATCAGTCTGAGGGTGGTAAGTAGTGCTAAAGTTTAACTTCGTGCCCAAATCTGCAAACAAACCTTTCCAAAAATTGGAGGTGAACTTGACATCTCTGTCATAGACTATTTCCTTAGAAAATCCATGCAATTTGAAAACGTTCTTCATGAATATCTTTGCAATGTCATCAGTATTATGTGTAGACTTAACCGGTATGAAATGTGTTTCCTTTGTCAACTTGTCCACCACAACCATGATGGAATAATGTTGTCTCCAAGTCATTGGCAACCCTGTAATGAAATCCATGGAAATAACTTCCCATTTCCATTCTGGAACTAGAAAAGGATGCAACAAACCTGTGAGGTGTTGATGCTCAATGCTTACCTACTGACATTTCATGCACTTTGAAATATATTCATCCATTTCCTTTTTCATTCCTGGACAGAAATACTGCTTTATGGTTGTAGAAATCATCTTTTGATATCCTGGGTGACCATAATTTGGAGCTTGATGGATCTCATCCATAACCATTCTCCTAAGATCCGCTATATTTGGAATGTAGACTCTGTTCTTATAGGTAAGAAGTCCATTTTCTTCCAATTTATATTCCCCATACTTTTTCTCAAGACTTTGTGTTTCAGCTTGTCTTTTACCTAGTCATACAATTCATCTCCGGCAGTATGATTAACAATCTACTACCTCAACTCTAATTCGTAAACAATAATGGATGCCACATGCGATTCCTGCACCTTCCTACTGAGTGCATCAACTACCTTATTCTCTTTTCCTTTTATGTGCTTGATTTTGAAATCAAACTGACATAAAAAATCCAACCATCTAGCTTTCCCAGCATTTAGAGTAGGTTGATCGAACAAATACTTCAAACCACAATGGTATATTTTTAGTTCAAATATTCTACCCATCAAGTAATGCCTCCACATCTTGAGAGCATGTACTATGGCTGCAAGCTCTAGATCATGAGTGGCATAGTTTCTCTCACGCTCCTTCAGCTTTCTTGACTCATAACATATCACATGGTTTTCTTGCATAAGGACTCCTCCAAGTCCTTGACTGCATGCATTAGTACACACCACAAAATCTTCTTCCAGATTTGCAATCTTCAATATTGGTGCACTTGTGAGAAGATTCTTCAATCTATGGAAGCTTTCTTCACACTTCAATGACCATTCAAACTTTATTCCCTTATTTTGCAAAGAAGTGACTAGATGTGCAACCTTGGAGAATCCTTCAATGAATCTCCTATAGTATCTTGCAAGTCCCATAAAATATCTTACATCTATCACATTTCTTGGAGTAGGCCAATTCATAATGGACTCAATCTTCTTAGGGTCTACAGATATGCCCTCATCTGAGATAATGGGACCCAAATAATGAATCTTATCTCTGTAAAAGTCACACTTAATCAACTTTGCATACAGCTTATGCTCTCTGAGCAATTGCAATGTCAATCTCAAATGATCTGCATGCTCTTCCTCATTCTTAGAATAGATAATAATGTCATCAAGGAAAACAAGAACAAACTTGTCCAAATACCTTCTAAATACACTATTCATAAGGCACATAAATGTAGCTAGTACATTGGTGAGACCAAATGGTACCACTACAAACTCATAATGTCCATATATTGTCCTAAATACTGTCTTATGAATGTCTTCATCGTTGATTCTCACCTGATGGTAACCAGACCTTAAGTCAATCTTGGATAATACCTTTGCTCCTGTCATTTGATCAAAGAGGTCATCAATCCTAGGAAAAGGGTATTTATTCTTCATGGTGACTTTGTTCAGTTGTCTATAATCAATACACAACCTTAGTGTACCATCTTTATTTTTCACAAACAAAATTGGTGCTCCCCAAGGAGACACACTCGGCCTGATATACTTCTTCTCCAACAACTCTTCCAGTTGCATCTTCATCTCTAGCATTTCTGGTGTACTCATTCTGTAGGGTATCTTGGACACTAGTGCTACTCCTGGAAAAAGTTCAATTGTGAAATCAATGTCCCTCTTTGGAGGAAGCCTTGGAATCTCATCAGAAAACACATCCCTGATTTCCAGCAACACATGAAAGTCCTCCAACCTAGGAGTTTCATTTTCTATTTCCTCCATAATATGAGCTCCATACAACTAGCAACGTTTCCTACATAACTTCTTTAGCCACATTTCTGAAATATGCCTTACTGATATATTCTTTGGAATGTCTTTCACAACTCTTGGGTTTCCTTCTTCATCCATGCATTCAAAATTATTATTATAACAATCAAGATTTACCTTGTGAGCTTCTAACCAATCCATTTCAACGAGAACATCATAGGAACCAAGCAGCAGAACATTCATATATACACAAGTGACCAATCCATTCATAACTAATGAAAATTTCTCTACAAATTCACTAACATTTCTCTTAGTTCTAGTGGCTAGCTAAACTAACCAATATTTCTTATGCTTTACTTTCTTAAAAGCACAAATCTCCACTACTCTAGGAGTAATGTAACTGTGAGTAGTGTAGCAAGGATTTCTCCCTGCTACAGAGGCAGGAATGGCTCCCTTATGCCTATAGGGCACAAGGGTAGGTTCCTGCTAATGGTGAAAATGCAGAAAAATGAAACAGAAATAATAGAAGCAGAACAGTAAACCAACACTAAGGCTAAGAACAGAAAACTAAAGCTAAACTAAACTATAAGCTAAGAACATAACAGAAAAAAGGAGATGAAGCACTGGTGAACCCCTCTGTAGAAAATGGGTTAGGGTTTTTCCTCATTAAAACCTGCAAATAAACCTAAGCTATAATGGAAAACCTACAAAACAATGTTAATAACAAAACCTACAAATGGAGATAAGGGTTAGAAAGCAAAGCATATTAAGAAGCAAAGAAATAAACATAAAATCACAAATATACCTTCTCTGGTGGGAATGGGCCACCATGCCCTAGCTCATGGGAGCACCTCTCTTGGTTTGGGAGCAATGGCTCAAAGGGGAATGGAAATGAAGGAGAGGGAGTTTGGGTGGTTTGAGAGGCCAAGGTCTCAAAGCATCCACGGGTAGCATAACAATAGGCAATGGGAGAAGTGTTTTGAGAGTGACCCCCCACCCTCCTTTTATAGCTTTTCCAAGGGGTATTAGGGTTTTAAGCCCTTGTTCAGGGCTTTAGCCCCTTTTTGGGCTTTTAGCCCCTTCTACCCTAACTTTAGTCCCTTTTAGGGTTTTAGATTCTTTTTGAGGGATTTAGCTCCTAGGGGGCTATTTCGGGCTCCTTTTTGGGGTTTTTAGCCCTTTTTCTTCATCCTTAGGCTATTTTGGAGGTGTGGGGGTCTAATGGAAGGTCTAATAGAGTGATATGAGTGTTGTGATATGGTGTCCTTGGGTGGTGTATGCCATTAAGAGCTTAGTGGGGGATTTTTGGGTTAACAAGTAGAACCAGGATCAATCAAAAATAAAAACAAATTGCTCAACAATATTACCTACAACTTCAACCACACTTGACTGGTGATCTTCCTAGTGGTCCTCCAGTGTTGCATAGATCCTAGGTATGACCCTTGCTACTTGACCCACTGTTTTTACCTCTTGAACGTTGTAATATAACCTTTCATTCTCATTCTCAAGTGGACAATTCCTACGCATGTGGGGTCCTCCACATTTCCAACATTGGAGTGGTCCTCTATTCTACTATGGCTCTTTAGGATTTTCTCCCATCACTTTGGTTGGCTGCTTCTCATCTTGTGATGGTTTTTTTTGCTAATTCCTGAAGTTAGAAGGTTTGAAACCTTTCTTCCTTTGGTCAAATGTCTCGTTCATTTTGTCCTTCCATGTCTTTTGGTAATCAGGTTTTCCTTTCCTTTGCTCATAGCGGTACTTATCCTTCCTTATTGATTCTTCTTGAGTTCTAGGTTCATAAAACTCAATTCTATATTCATAAGATTGAGGAAATCCACTTAGTAAAAATTGGACCTTCACCTTTTCATCTTTGATGTACCTGGCATACCTTAACAATTCCAATAATGTATTTGCATACACTTCCATGGTTTGTTATCCCAATCTCATCTCATGGAACTCCTTAATTTTGTCATCATAATACCTGTCAAAGAGGTATTTCTGCTTGAAATACTTCTTGAACTGATTCCACTTAAGCCTTATTTCCCTGATTCTCTTTACTTGCTTCAAGTGCTCCCACCAAATGGACCCCTTCCATTCAGATTGAATATGGAAACCCTTGCCTTCATGTTTCCTAAATAATATTGAACTTGGAAATACTTCTTTATCCCAAGAAGCCAAGCTTCAGCCTCTTGTCTAGTCTTTACCTCACCATCAAATGTAGGAGGTTTAGCCTTCTTGAATTCATCTCAAGAGCGATCCCTATGGCACCTCTTTATCTTGCTCTTGTGAGAAGAAGAGCTTAAATCCCCAATGGATTCTTCTGATATGGATGATCTACTAGAATTCCTTCTTCTTCTTCTGGTACTACTCTTACTACCTTCTGGTTTTACTGTGCATTGTCCATATTCTATCTTTCTTTGCAAGTCTGTCAAACTCTGCAATATAGCAGCATTCAACTAATGCTACTCTTACTAGGATTTAATTAAGCTTCTCATGGTGGATGCAATATCTGGCGGTGTCTCTTGGAATCTCCTTCCATTAAAATTTATGTCATCATTTACAACTCAGACATTTTCCCCCATGGCATCTCGCTCACACTCGTAGGAATCTCATGCATCATATCCATCATGGGTTCTCATGGCTGAACCACAACTTACCTTACCAAACTGCACTATCTGGAATACTGCCTCTTTGAGGAAGACTAGATTTCTGCAAAATGTGTTAGTAACACAATTGTTAGCTGTCAATCATTCATATAAATCATAAATCACTTACCTTGACTGGGAAACCTCATATTAACAATTTCAAACAGGATTTTGTTTTCACAGGAACAACTATCTAAAGGGGATGACAAGGGTCAAGGGGGCTTTCCCCCTTGTGGCTTCCTTACACCACTGTAGGGTGGGTTAAGGGAAGTGCCCTCATTTTTTTTGTAAATTATTCGATTTCGCGCAATCTGGAACATAACCCCACTGCCATTTTTCACTTTTCATACCCCTGAAAATCCCACTAAAACTTGCTAAAAGACCCTGTCAAAACTTTGATTTCAGCTCCAAACTTTGGCTTTCATTTGCTATAGCATAAAATTATTTGACTTTGGCCCACCGTAGCGGCTCCACTCTTCACTTTCCACCCGCCGCATTGTGGCTCCGAATTTACCTTTTCTTGTCATCATCGCTATCACCATAGCGGCTTATTCTTTGTTTCACAGCCGCAGCTATGGCTCCACTCTTCTCTTTCCATCATTGCAGATGCTTCTTTTCTTCCTAGCTGCAACGTCTAAGCTCCTTCTTGTAGTTTCCCCCGTCATAGTTGCAGCTCAGTCTTCCTTTCTCTTTCATCACCATAGTGGCTCAATTTTTGCTTTCTGGTCAATGTTGCGGCTCAAATTTTATTTTCCATCCACCCTCGTCGCGGCTCAATCCTACTGAACCAGCCACTGTTGTGGCTCATTCTCCATTTTCTTCTTGTCGTTGCGGCTACTTCTTTGTTTCCCAGTTGCAACGTGTCAGCTCCTTCTTTTGGTTGCACCCGCCATAGTTGCGGCTCAAACTTCCTTTTCTAGCAACAAATTTCTGACTCGAAGTTTAAGTTCCATATGCAATGGTATTAAAACTTCAAACTTTTCTTCTGCCCTAAGCCACCGCCAACACTTAGAAAAATTTTTATTTTTCCTTCTTTCTTACTTTCTTTCGTGGTTGCCACACCGGAAGACTTCTCATATTCTAGCCACCATTGCAGCTACATTCTTGGGACCCAGGTGGTGTTGCGGCTCCCATGTCAATTATCCATCGTGGCCATTTTCCTCCCATTCGTCGTCATTATGACTTCTCTCCGGGAAATCATGTTGTCATAGCAGATCGTTTCTTTGGAACCTAGCCACTACTGTGGCTCCCTTTCTTTGACTCCACTCGTCATGGCTTTCTCTCTTTGGAAGACTCTATCCATCATTGTGGGTCAATTTTCAACTTTCGATCACTGTAGAGGTTCCCTTTGGAATATGTAGCCACTATAGCTACTCTACTCAAATTTTCTCAACCATCACATAGAGGGGGGAAATTTTCACACTTAGAAAAATTTTGAAAAATTTTCTTTGCTGGTATGTGCTCAACAGATTTTATCCAACTCCTGTTAGTTAATCTTCTTGGCCCATAGAGGCCCACTGTTGCAAGCTAAATCAATGATACCAATTTGTCACATCCCCAACCCTCGGACCGGTGAAGAGGACGTGACTATACGTTACTAATCAACCCAGGAAACCATGTCCCATGAACATAAACATGAAGTGTAAAATTCATTGGAATTAAAATTCATGCGCAGATGCATAATGCAAGCAACATTAATCATAACACATATGCATAGGTCTAATTTCCTAGAAATTCATAAGAAGAAATAACATCAGTAGCATCCATTCACATCGTATAAGCATTCATCATGTTCATTCATAAAATAATACAATTGCAAGGATTTAAGTGCAAGAATACTTATCTTTAGGAGACCTTGTCCCACAACAAGCTATGTTGTTGCAACGTTCCACCCAACCATAGGCTAGTGCGCTCATCAATCTCTTAGTAGCACTGCCTCCCCTAATATGGGCATGATTCCACAAGGGATAAGGGGAAACTAGCAAACTCACACGTAGCCAAGGATACACAACATTATATAGCCAAGCCAATGTAGTTGGGTTTACTATACTATCAGGGAGTTGGGAAAGCTAACTACTAAGTTGGTGGGCTCACTCAAGAGATAAGGAAACATGTACTAGAACTAGCCTGACTTCTAAGACACCCACACCCACCTAACATGATGAATCAATCCCTTCTTTGCTACACAATCCCTCAGGCCCTGACCTCCCTTCCAGTGTTATTTAGGGGGGTGTGGAGAAGAAATCCATACCTCTAGCTCTGTCCATGAGGATCCTGCACACACTAGGTTTGCAAGCAAACTAAGCCTCTATCCCACTCCCACATAGTCTAAGGACCAACCACTGTACACACACGGCAAAACCGAGCGATGCACAACTATGGAAAACTAAAGGGAAACACCACTGCAACCAAAAAGGGGTGATACATAGCTCAGGCTGAGTAATTCGAACCCAGAGTCATTTACGGCCCTATTGTGGCCAAAACACCTCAACAATGAATTCAAAACAACCCAAATTCATGGGGAATCTAGTAGCGATCTCTTAGTTGCATGAGGGTAAGAATACGACCCATGTGAAGGTGAATTCACCTACAAATACCCACAAAACATGAAGAGAAACTACACATAGTAAAATTAGGGAAGAAGAACTATCTCGAATGTCTGTCTTCATGAGGAAGAACGAGTGTCTGCATGTGTAGAATGAGGATGATAGGAATGATCAGATCCATGGTTTCCTGGGTATGCATGAGTGTGTGGGAAATGACTGACAGTCCTACCAACACTGACGCTGCCCATGTGGATTTTTTCCCAGGGCAATAACTGCCCCCAACTAACTCCAGGAGAATTAAAACAATGGATAAATGAGACAAGGAGAGGTGAGTAAGACCAAAATAAGGTTTTATCAATTGACACTTGGTTGTTCCCCAATGGCTCCCAAGGGTTAGACATTTACCCCCCCCTAACCTTAGGAAATCATGCCCTTTTAATTTTTTTTGCATCAACATAGCTGGTTGTACGCCTTTTTAATTAATTTTGCATATGTACATGGTGTCCAAAATTATAACATTCCTGGCTAGCACAAAATATCATCGGCATCGCCGAAACATAATATGACAATCAATGGTGGGAATTTTCCTATAGCCCACACCATGATCCATTACAATATATACATCATACACACTTAATGCAAATGGGGTCAAAACCGGGGTGTTACAGATTACATAAGAAATTTTGGGCTAAATCCATAAGTTGTGCTAAGTTTATTTTAAATAGATTTCCTACAAAATTTGTTAAGCATGTTGCCCCTGAGGAAAAATGGAATGGTAGAAAACCTGATATTACTAACTTTGTAGTGTTTGGTTATGAATGTTGGGCTCATATTCCTAATGAAAAATGGGAAAAGTTAGAACATAAATCTCACAAGCATATGTTCATTGGTTATTCTAAGGAGTCTAAGGATTATAGGTTGTTTTATCTTTCTAAATAAAGTGTCATAATTAGAATAGATGTTCAATTTATTGAACCATCTAGACCACCTGAGTCTGTAGAACATCATGTTACAATGAATATTCTCTTATCACCTATTACTCCTATCTTGGTTACTCCTTCCAATTCTATGACTGATCTTACTTCACCTTCTTCCTCCTCTTCAAGTATTCGACCTGAATGTCTTGAAGATCCTGAAGTGGCTTTTGTCCCTTCTAACCTTCCTGTTTGGCCTTGGAAAACTCTTGAATCTATAGGAAGTGATATCAGAATCCCTTCTAATACTCATAGAACTCGATCTAACTTTTCTCTCATGACCAAATTTTTAGCCACAGATGATCCTACTACTTATGCTCAAGCTAAGGGTAAACCCAATTGGTAACAAGCTATGACTGTTGAGTATGATTCTCTTATGAAGAACACCATTTGGTCTCTTGTTGTTCTTCCTTTGGAAAAAAATTTAGTTGGCTGTAAATGGGTTTATAAATCTAAATTTATTGAAGATGAATAGATTGAAAAATATAAATATATATTAGTTGCAAAATTTTTTAATCAACTTGAAGGTATTTAATATAATTAAACTTTTTCTCTTGTTGCTAAAATGAATACATTAAGAACCATTTTATCTACTACTTCATCTTATAAATGGTAAATACACCAAATGGATATTAAAAGTGATTTTTTAAATGGTGATCTTAATGAAAGCATTTATATGCAACAACCTCATGGTTTTATTAATGTTGAATCATCAAGGTTAGTATTTAAAATACACAAGTATTTATATGGTCTCAAACAAGCACCTAGGGCTTGGTATGATCAAATTGATACTTATTTCTTTAATTATGGTTTTAAGAATTGTATATCTAATCCTAACCTATATGTTAAGCATGTTGATGATAATATCATTGTTATTGTTTTATATGTGAATGATCTTATTATCACTAGCATCCAACTTCTTCTAATTCAAAATATGAAAAGTGAACTTCAAAAGCAGTTTGAAATGACTAATCTCGGTATATTTCACTACTTATTGGGTATTCAAATTTGGCATATGGAAAATGGTATCGTTCTCTCTTAGTTGAAGTATGCTTAATATTTATTGGCTCATTTCCACATGAGTGATTGTAAACCTACGCCTACACATTTTTAGTCTGGTGTAAATTTAATTGTTGAGTCTACTACTCCTCTTGTTGATGCTAGTCTTTATCATCAACTTGTCGACAGTTTTATATATTTAACCCACAGCAGATCAGATCTCTCTTTTGTCGTTTGTATGGTTTCACGGTTCATGCAAAAGACTCGTGAAATTCATTGGAAGGAAACCAAGATAATTATAAGATATTTTCATGGGACATTGTATTATGGTGTTTTTTATTCGAGCAGTGCTACAGGTTTTACTTTCTGGCTATACAGATTCTTATTGGGAAGGTGACAGTTACGATCAACAGCCAACTATTTGTTATATATTTCAACTCGGTTCAAGTATGATTTATTGGTCTAGCGAAAAGGTGAATACTCTTTCTTTATCATCATGTGAAGCAGAGTATAGAGCAACTAAAGAATCATTTTGGTTATGGCATGTTCTCACTGAGCTTGGTCTGGTTTCAAAACAATCCACTATGTTGAAATGTGACAATCAGGGTGTAATTCAACTTTATTACAATCTAGTATATCACTCTAAGAGAAAGGATCTTGATCTTTATGTGCATTATATTCGAGGTCTCATTGTAGATTGTATTCTTTCTCTTGAGTATTGTTCTACTAAGCAACAGGAAGTCGATATCTTCAACGAATCCTTAAAAACAACGAAGTATATGCATATTCATTCTTTACTTGGGATTAGCAAAGTTGTCATCAAGGGGGAGTAGTAATGACTCCTTCATTCCTTTTTCAGTAGGATTTTGTCCCATCCATTATTAACAAGGAGTGTTGGAATATTTTATATTCCTTGGAAGCTAATAATGGCTTTGTATTGTGTCAGAAGATATCCACAATCTTACATAAAAGAGTAATACATTATATCCCATATTCATTATGGTAAAGTATACTCTTGATATCCATCATTATATAGAGAGATATTATTTAGGAGAATTATATTATCCCACATGTAATATGTGAGAATAATTCCTCCTCATCTCTTGGCATATAATAGGGTCAAGGGAGTCACATCATAACAAAGTCTTGATCTTTTCATATTGTATTGAGGTTTTTTCCATTGCTCTCTTGTAAGCTTGAGGAGATATTCTAGAGATAATAGAAGAATACCTTCCTGTGGATGTAGCCCAATTAGGTGAACCACATATATCTGGTGTTCTCTTTTTTATTGTTCTCTTTTGTACTTATTGTTGATATATTATTGTTTTGCATAGATAGGTAAGCTAGTTTAGCTTGATCCCTCTTTCCAACACTTTCGATACCAGAATCTATAGAACCATCGCTTCCATTACACAAGTCTCCAGTCTCTTGATGTCACACACAAGTATGTATGATGCATGAACATATGTCGTGGCATAGCAATGCCGGGTGCACAAGTCATCCATGGACACTCCTCTCAAAAGTTTCATCGAGATATCGTCGATAAAACCCAACAATGGGAGGCCCGTCGATAATTACACATCATGGAGGGTGATCTCCAGCTTCTCACCCTATATGCTAAAGCACTCTATGTCCCTGTCCTAGAATCTTACTAGATTTTTCAACAATAACTTTGTTGAACACATACGAGGGATACTAAAGAAATTCAGGAGCCCATTTTGGGCCAGCATGTCTTGCACTACATAATCATCCTCAACCTCATATCTAATGTCATTAATGTCTCCTTCCCTCCATCCAACTCTAGGAATATTGCATGCCCAAAAAATTCCCATTAAGACCATGTTCATCAATTGTTTTCATTCTGGTGAAGGTCTCACCCGTCGGGCCTTTTCGTGCAACCCAGGTCACATAAAGTCCTTCAATGGGTGTGACATGGTTTTTTCCTCTCTCTCAAATAGGTTTGACCCAGGTCGCACCTATCTCCCTAATAAGTGTGACCTGATTCACACCTTTTCCTTCAAAAGGTGCAACCCAACCTAGAAACCCTTTTAGGCTTGGCCAACGCCTCCATACTATGAAAGGGACCTATAAACCCTTTTAGGCCTGGCCAAGACCACTTTATTCCACTATTATTTTTTCTCCCCATAAGTCATGATCCCAACATCATCTCTTTTGGCACATTGAAAACTTCCTCCTTGCTTGACTGGCCATTATGGACTTTCTATTATGCTCTTTTCTTACTCAAAGAATGAAAATATTTTTGAGAAATATTGCTTCCTTTCACATGTAGAAATTCAGGCCTACAGTAGATTAATTTCACTCACAGCAATTAACAATTGATCATGCAAATTATCAACAATGGAGACTGAATATGGAGCTGTAACACAAAATTATATTAACTGAGTGTACAATAGCCAACCCTGTAATAACATAGGCTGCTAAATATATAGAATACATGAGCAAATTGAATGCATAAGGAAGCATCCAAATCTACCATAAAGCAGGCTTACCCAAAATAGGCAAATCCCCCATAGGTGTAAAAAGCTGATCCCAAATCTATCAAGGACCCCATGAATTAGTAAGGGAACATAGGCAAGCTAAAGAGTGGTCAAATGGCAGCTCATACATGCTTTTTCATGGAGGAAAGAGTGGAGGATGAAAGGGGAATAAAACAGGTTCACCTCACCTAGTCTAGCTTTCCTTATGTGCTTTAAAAACTAGAAAAGTAGTCAACAAAGCAGAAAAAGAAGAAGGGCGCCTAGGAGGCCAGGAATAAAGTATATTTGATTCCCAAGACTTGCCCAAGTGCTCCATGAGTCAATAATGGCAATTTTGACCTCTATGGATAGGCAATTGACAACTTGCACATGGTGGGACTCATGGACTAGGCAAATAAGACAAAATAAATGAAATAATGTCTAAGTGGGTAAATACTATGGGTTGATTATTCTAACATCACACTCGTTAAAGTATTTGAAAGGTATTCTATGTGGTATGGTTATCCCTTTTTTAGAATATGTAGGCCAATTAAAGAAAAGGACCCCCTTAGCACTTTCCAGTTAGGAACATTTCCATTTGTATCCTTTTATGCTTTTTTGGACATTGGGACTATACTCTACAAAAAATCTCACTTATGAGTTGTATATAAGCTCTTTTCCATCCCTCTCATAAAGAAAACATCGTCGATCAAACTTGGTTTCATTCATGATCGTAAAAGTATTTGAATGACCATTCAATCAGTATAGGTTTATCCTTTTTCATCCTAGTTGGATTACCTACGAAAAAAGAAGTCTCTTTTCCCCTTCTAGTTGGGAAAGTTCTTATTTGCACACTTTTATCCTTTTTTGGTGTTTAGGATAATAATATATGAAAAATATACCCATTGGAGTCTTCTTCATGTTTTCAAACTCTATAAAAATGAAAACACCATTGAGCATTTAATGTCTTGTGCTTCACAAAAATCCACGAGACAGTATCATATTGAGCATACTTCTATCCCTTCTTAGATCTCCTTAAACTATGAAGAGGTCCCAAATGGTTCCTCTCGATACCCATCCATACTACATATAGTCTCACATTATGGCATCATTCCCCCTATTGGATCATCTTTTTTCAGATTAATCTGCGATGAGTCTCCCTTGGATCCCATGGATATCACTTCTCTATTTCCTTCCCTAAGTATCTCACATTGCATTCATTTCCCTAGTTCCACATCTATGATTACATCTACCGTTAGGTCATCCATGTCATTATATTCTAAACAAAGGAAGTTTGAGTCCCCCATAGTCCCATTCCCTTGTTCCCCATTTAGTGTCTCAATCCCATTATTATTCCATATCTATGGTTTCCCCCCTCATGATTCTATCAAGGAAACCTCATTGCCTTAGTATTTGCAGGTATCCCTCTATTGAAGTCAACACATCTATTCCAGAGGATAGATGCAGAGGTCCAAGTATATTCATTTCATCCACCTCATTGATGAGTCCCTTGGACCACTTGAAAGATTCCTAAGTGCCTTTTGGTTTGGTTCTGTCTCACGTGATTGACTTCAACTACATTATCACATAGTTGATATTTGTACAGGGCATTCATTCCTTCATTATTTGGTCAAAGACCCTGGTTATCACCAAAATCTAAAACATTGGTGAGTCTCTTTGGGGACCATACAATTTCATTTCCTTTGTGATATCTGGGATGTGTTGGAAACAGCGTTCAGAATCCCCTCAGTATCATGTTGTTGTATATCTACAGTATCATATTTCATTTATTGTACCTCAGAGATTCTGACTCTCGGTCATTGATTCCATTCATTTGTGTACACCCTCAGATTCAACAAAGTATCAATTATTGTGATATTGAATTCCAAGAGAATGTCATTGTTTCTATGTACCAGTTCTTCATATCAGTATTTGTATTCAGCCTATTCTCAGGGCCACCATTATGTACTAGCAGTTATATGTATTGATCGGCTCCACTTGTTTGAGACTTGATCCCCTTTTTTATATTGATAAATTTATATGAGCATCAGTATTCCCACCTCATCCATATGTATGTATGAGATTATATGTATCTCATCCATTTTGAGAAGAAATACAAACCAAAATGCATTGAGTGAGGAGACTCTAACTCTCTATGGTTCTCTCTGGTTTCTCCATCATTGTCACCATTTCTCCCTTGATCCTATGATTATTATCAACCTTATGATGAGCTCCTTCCCTTACACATTAGGGATAAATATGTTAACACAAAAAATTGTCCACGTAGTTCTCTATGTTCAACACCATAATTATGCATCATAATCCCATCATTATTCCCTCCATTTTGACCTTTATAATTAAATTCCCTCAAAATTGTTCCAAGTAATCATTATTCCTTCCCTCATAAATATAGGGAAGATGTGTATTTATTGCAACAAAACCCCCATTCTCTCAGACAAATCACCAAAAAAACCTAGAATAAGAATGGTTCATAACCATGGACCAATACCATGGGTGACAAAATATTGGATCATCTTATAAATACATTGTGACGGTCTCCCACACAGAATTTCCACTTTGTTACTTTTAGTCACACTCTTTTTCCATCATACTTTTTCCACATATTTCCACATCACATTGCATGTTGATTCTACTCCATACAATCCTCGATTCCATTCCCATTAATAACCATGGTTGGAGAAAAATGGAGAACCGGATCATGGAATCCATTAGACCAAATTTTCAAAATTCTACAGTGGGCCATTTACAAAGGTATGTTGTGTTTGTTTTGTGAATTAAAATAAAATCTAAAAATATTTTGTTTATTGTTTTTTAAGTAAGTCAAGGTTGAATGCTTTCCCTTGAACCACACACTCTACCTCTAGATCCATTTGGTCTAAGGTTGGTGCTTTTGCACATAGATGGAGAGAAATATCCACTACAGTCATAAGTTTTTTTTATATTATAATTCATGGGATAAATATTCCCATAATTCCAAGAGAATACAAGGAGTGGCTACAGTTCAAACCAAAAACCAAATTAGTTGACTAGTTCTTACCTAAAGATCATACAGTCATTAGGGTATATGGATTTGAAGGTAAACCATACAAGCTACCTACATTTCTTACACACATAATATTATCATTGGAATATGCTAGGAAAATATTTTTATCAAATGAATTACATTTTGGGAGTGCTAAAAACATAATTCATTCCATATCCCAAAGGATGTAGTCCCTTTACACCTAAGGTATTTAGTTGTTACTCATTACTTGGAAGCATTTTTAGAGTGGCAGAACTTGGAAAAAGATGAGACAGTGACATATGGCCCAGATGGGGTGATATCGAAAAAAAGGAAGGAGAATAAAAATGAAAGATATGAACCAACTACTAGGCCTGATCTAGTGAGCATTGGAAACAAATATAGCTGGGAGGAGGTTGAAAATACTTCAAGTTGTTGGGATATTGTAAACCCACTCCATACTTAGGATAACAATATTTAATCAATTTTTATTAATTTCCTACCCACTAGCCTATATAGTTTTCATCCAATTGCACCACTTGGTCAACACTTTCCATATATACTCCAGGAGCATATTTTTTCCCAATTTTGGTTAGATCCTTCCCACTTAATTGACTTTATCCTTCTTTATTCTATCTTTTCAATGGATAAGGTAAAGATGGTCAACTAGGAAACTATTATATTTTTTTTGCCAACCCATCCTCCATGATATTCTCTCTAGATTCTAGGATTAGCACATTTTTCCATCACTCATGACAACTCACTCATGCTTTAGCTAATTTGTGAGGTCCTTGATAGAGTTGGAAACTGCTTTAGCCACCTATGGGGGTTTATCATATTTAGTAAGCCTAATTTATGAGCTAGCATGAGTTGTCTTATAAAAACTCGATTTTCCTTTATAAGGATGTATTACTATAGTAATAATCAATCAATTCATTGATTCAATACTAAATTATTCATTCTTCACTTCTTCATGTGACTCCAGTCTTATTATTCTTCTCTCTAATTTCCTTGTGCATGATTGTGAGAATTATCTTGTAACTAGATCATATCCTGTACTTACACATTGTATTAAGCCTCAATTTATTTATGGTATCAGAGCTATTATTTATACATGGTATCATAGTGAAAGGTTTCTTAAGTTATATAGAGTTGAGGAGCTATCAAATCTATAAATAAGAGCGCATCCAATCTCTTAATCCTCTCTGAAAAAGAGCTTGAAATGAACTTACAAATTTTTCTCCTATTTTTTATTTGTGCAAGTTGCAAAGAGTGTCTTCATGAGTGCATAAAATTATTAGCATGGATTCCTTTTCATCTATTATCCTAACTCCCTTCAACTATCATGAATGAAAATACAAAAGTGACATTATATTGTGCAATAAGGGACTATATAGAGTTACTCTAGCTTTGGAGAATGATCCCAATGTTGTTGTTCAAAAATCTAAGTGGCATAATAGGTTGGATGAATCCTGTTGATTAATTGTCCTCTCTATTTCTCCTGATATACTCTTTCATATAGATTGTTTTACCACTCCAAACTAGGTATGGACCAAAGTTGAGTCTCTCTTTGGAGTACAAGATAAGATAAGAGTGCATCAGTTGGAGAATGAGTTATTCTCATTGAGTCCTAGAAATTTCAATTCTATTGAGGGTTTTTTCACCAAATTCAAGTCACTTTTTTATATTTTTCAAGCAATGTGGGATTGAGAAGAAGGAATATCAATTGATTATTTCCATCCTATCAAAATTGGGTCCTGAATACTTAGTTTTTGTGTCTACTTTTCATGCTACTAGGATTGTTATTTATAATTGGAAAATTCCTTCTTTGAGTACATTCTTTGATTCACTTACAAAGGAGAAAGATAAATTGATCCAGATGGGTTCTCTTAGATCCTCCAAGGGTAAGGATCATTCTATTATAGATCAAGGAAGTAATAATGACAAGTCAAAAAAGAAGCAAATTGTGAAATAAAAGAAGGCAAAGTCAGATAATGAAGATGAAAGTTTGAATCGTTCTGATGAATGTTCAATGAAGAAATTCAAGAAGAAATGGAGCACATACAAGTATTATTATTGAATCAAGGTATTTAATCCTGAGAAAAAAAATTCAAGAAGAATATGGGAATCATGTCTCAGCTACTTGAGAAGCATAGCATTGAATTTCCAGATGAGCTAGAGAATCCTGATGAATCCTTAGAACACTCTCATAGTGCGCAGTTACAAGGTGATATAAATTATTCCTTGAGTTCTAGAGTTAAATAATTTCTCATATCTCTCATATAGATTCATTTTATGATATATAAGAATCATAAATATCGGTTTCTTTCTTGAATAATCCATCTATGAGTCTACTATATTCATCTCCCAATATTTGTGAATTTTCAGTAGATCCTAACATGTCTTTAAGCAGCTCCTCCTCACTCCATTCAATAATTATAATTCTTATTTCAAAGAATATTTTAAAGATAATATTCATGTTATGAAATCATACATACCATCTACCATACCTTGGAATACTCCTATGGTCCCCAAGTTCACTAGTTGATTCCTCATTGGTTTCCTATGTACTGTTACGTACCTATATCAAATGGCTTCAAGTCTTGTCTATTTTTCACTGGTTGGTTATACATGACCTTATTCATTATTCAATTTATATTACACATTTTTTATATATTATAAACAGTTATGTTTCATATCTCAATTCCATCCATCATTTGGATTTGTATACTCATCAGTTTTCCCCAGTTTCTCAATTGTTTCCTACTCTAGCCCAATATCATCATGGAGACACTAAACCTTTGGCATTTTATGTTCCATATGATAATATTTATGATATATAAGATTCTATTCAGCCTCATTTCATATTTGGGAAGGTTTTATAATAGTTTGGAAGGAAGATATGTGATCCACATCATTATTTTGGAGCTATACAAGGAACTGATTGTGTTACTAATTGTGTTGTTTTTTGTACTCTTTGGGAAGGTGTATGCACAAATATCTTTTCTTTTTAATATTTTGTTTTCAAATCATAGTAATTTATAATAAATAAGGATTCATTTAATTCTTTGACTTCATTATATTATTATCTACAAGGAGACTCTCCTCCTCTTTCTTACAGATTCTACACTGTAATGCATGATCATGGAGTTCACAAATTTTTCATCAAATTATTTTACCAGAATTAGTTCATTCAGATAATTCTAGTGAATATAAATATATATTGAATGCATGTTGTTCAATTTTTTTCTCCTTTTCCTTTCTTGAGGGAGGATTTTCCCCATGTGGTTTTTCCTCTTTCCTCACTTTTTTGGACATAAATAATTGTAAAGGGTGTTCATAGCCTTGTTGTTGGTCCCTATATGCACCTATTAGCATCTAATTATTTCATACATATCATTGTAAATTCATACTTAAATGGGGTTATTGGGATATTATAAACCCATTCCATACTTAGGATAACAATATTTAATCATTTTTTATTAATTTCCTACCCACTAGCCTAGATAGTTGGCATCCACTTGCACCACTTGATCAACACTTGCCATATTTACCCTAGGAGTACCTTTTTTATCATTCTATTTAGATCCTTCCCACTTTATTGACTTCCTAAGTTAGTAAATGTTCCTTCTTGTAGATTATGTCTTTATCCTACTTTATTCCATCTTTTCAGTGGATAAGGTAAAGATAGTCAACTAGGAAACTACTATCTTTTGTTGCCAACCCATCCTCCATGATTTTCTCTCGAGATTCCAGGATTAGCATGTTTTTCCATCACTCATGACAAATCAATAATGATTTAGTTCATTTTTTGGGCCCTTGATAGAGTTGGAAAGTGCTTTATCCACCTATGGAGTTTATCATATTTAGTAATCCTGGTTTATGAGCTATCCTGAGCTGTCTTCTAGAAACTCAATTTTCCTTTATAAGGATGTATTACTAATGTAATAATCAATCAATTAATTGATTCAGTAATAAATTATTCATTCTTCACTTCTTGATGTGATTTAGTCTCATTATTCTAATTCTCTCTATTTTCCTTGAGCATGATTGTCAGAATTATCTTGTAAGTACATCATTTCTTGTGCTTACACATTGTATTAATCCTCAATTTATTTATGGTATTAGAGTTGTTATTTATACACAAGAAAACAACATCTTAAAGCGATCCTGAACAAACAATGGTACGAAAAATAGTTATTTATGAGATGGAACTCTATGGGAGGATGCAACTCCTTAATCTAAAAGGAAAAAAGTTGTTCCTACAGAAGAGGCTAAGGCACTAGCCATGAGAGAGATCCAAGAAGAATTATCTAAGGAGATTGGGGAAATAGAGAAGACAACAGTGCTATTGGGAAAAATACCAACTATAATGATACATATCCATCCTTAGAATTCACACTACCATTGAAATCGAAAGCAATAAATCCAATAGGACATATACTAATGCAAACTGATTTACAATCTATCTACAAGGAGATAAGGAAGGATAGCATACAAAGTATGATTGAATATAAGATACATGCTATGGATTCTAAAAAAATATTTTTAATAATGGAATATAACATTAGAGACACCTTCAAGAACTCAATAGTTGATCCCATTGTACCTAATCTTACTAGATCAAAAGATTACAAGGCTACATAACATTTTTTGGATTAGTATTTGTTTAGAAAACTGGATAAAGTGGATTTATTTAAACAATGTAGTGATGTGATATCTGCAAAAGTGGTGAAATCCACTAAGACAGAGAAAGGGATTAGAAAATCTTTGAATAAAGTAAGTGATCTTTTAAAAATTGAAAAATGGACGACTAGATCCAAACATGTGACTATCAAAGATCTTGAAAAGAAGATTGTGAAATAAAGTTCCAAACCAGGTGATGAATCTCAATTCAAAGCTTTTATAGCCAACAAATATAATGAAATAGCAAATTTGAAAATTTAGCTAAAGGTCCCAATGGTGCATCCAGTTCAAACTATTGAAATACACTAGGTAGAAAAGGTAAAAGATAAATTATTAGCCATTGTGGCAAAGCACAAAGCTGAAATAGAAGAAAGGGAAAAAAATATAGTTCATTTAACATCTCAGATAGCCACCCTTCAAGTTCAAAGGGATATCAGACCTCAACCTTTACAAACATCCACCATGGTACCAAAAGTGATAGAGCAGGCCCAAATGAAGACAATGCAGAACCAGATATGCAGGAAGCTACTACAAAACCACCACCACTTGAAATATTTGATGTAGATTCTATGGAATAATATCAAACCACTTTTCATCCTGCCAAGGTCATAGAAGATGTACAAAATAAGATAAAAAAATATTAAGTATGGTGTAACTCTGAAAAATAATAGCTTTGTAGAGATAGAGCATGACATAAGCAAAAAGGAAGATGATATAATTTACTTTAAAAGAGAGGTAGATGATTTAAAAAGTCAATTTACATCACTAAAGATAGAATCTTAAGGAGAAGAGTTGTTTAGGAGAACCACATAATAATTTTGGGACGGAATTTCCTAAATATTTAATGATCAATGGGGGTTCATGAACTTAATGACAACAATGGAAGCCTACAAATCAGCAATTAGTGAGATACAACATGAAAATGCAACACTGGGAGACAAGCCTACATAATCTAGGAAAACAATTGATTACTTGAACATATTGACCTATAAGAAAATAGAGGATTTGCAACTTACTAGAAGAACACAAGTAATAAATATTTCCAAAAGAATGATGTTAAAGAAAACACTGTGCAGATTGATGAAAAATGGTGCAAATGTATTGGATGATGATATTAAAACTTTCAAAACAATGTTCACTAGGGTTACAAAGATTGGACTACCCCTATTATGGGATGGGAATGAAAATTTCTACCCAAAAGAAGAATATATGAGCAAACTAAGAGAGAAAAGAAATGAAGAACCTGGATAAAAGTTGGAAGGAGTTATAAGTGGAAATAAAGAATTTGAAAGATTGAGACTTGATTTTCACAAATTCCCAAAGATGAAATCATGTTTTAAGGGTATGGTACCCCTTACATATGAAATACATTCATAAGTAGAGTTATCATTAGAAAATTTCAAGGCTAATAGCATTCTTGTAGGTAAAGACTAGAATTTGGTTGTGAGATATCATAGATTGTATTTACCACTTGAGAAGTCGTAGACTAATCAAACTACCATTGGTTCATCTTCACAGCAGCAGGCAGTGCAAAGGACCCCTATTATATCTCAGCAGGAAACCCCTTCACCTCAACAGCATGCTCAAATAGCACCAGGTACTAATATGTAGGACAACCAACCCCATTGGAATTTATGCCACCTGGAGATTCTGTACAAAATGGAGACCTATCTATAATGAAATGCTCTAGCTAATGAGGTAATTTGGACGTCCACCTTTCTTTACAACACTTACTGGTCAGCAAAGTATGTGGGCTCAGCACTCACCATTTTGAGGAAAGAAGAAAGGCAGAGGACATAAGAAAAACTCAAAATTACTCTATGTAAATGTAATAATTTTGATGTAAAAAGTAAATAGTGAGAAACTATTACTTTATGTTAGAATTCAAATCATTCATAAACTGAATTCATACAATTTCGATACCTATATAATGTAAGCTCTGTAAACGAGCAAGAAGTTATCAATTTGAGAATTAGAACTATTATTTTTTATATTGTTGAGTCAGTGCATTTTTTGTCATGTGATTCTCTTTTGACCTAATATTAATGAAATGGATCCTTGCAGAATGTTCTTTCTATCATTGTTATTTTGTATCAATCTATTTGTGAGAATTCATGAGAAGAACAATTAAATGAGTGCAGTATTGTTTGATATGATTTGAAAATCATAGATTTTTCTTCATGTTAAATGTTAGATATCATCTCAAAAGTTCAAAGTTAATTTGATTGTGTGATTGATCTTTAATTCATATTTTATTAGTTCTGTGTATGGAATTTCATTTTGTATATTTTTTGTTATCTCCTCAAATAAATTAGTCAATTTTGTTTATTTTAGGTGATAGGAAGTCATTTAAATATACATTTCTAAATTTTTTAAGGCTCATTTTTTTAGAGCTTTAGGTATGTAATAAAGTTTGAAAAACATTTGATTTCATTTTTCCTTCAAAAATGTCAAAACTCAGGTTTTGGTGGCTTAGGAAAACATTTCAACTGTTCATTAGCCACCAAAATAAAATATTTCGGTAGCTAAAGCTCAAAATTCGGGGCTATTTTAGCCACCAAAAGTGCAGAAGCTTGGAAACGAGCATAATTTATTTGTTATACTTAATTTTCTCAGCCATGGAGAGGCATTTTTACATGCCCAAATATTCAATTGACAACTATACATCCTAATATTTCCAATGGTACTTTCATATCTGCATTTAGATCTCGAGAAGGAAGTCAAAAGTTCCCCGCAAGATAAGGCAATGTTTTTAGGAATGTGGCATTTTCAAATGATGATCCTGGGCGATTAGAGGATCATTTTGAGAAGCAGTCAAATGATTTTGTACCTAACATGTCAGATAACAATATCATCTCTCTGTTTTCCTAAAGGTGTCACATATTGGGATAATCGAATCCATCTCCGAGCCTTAAATTTCAAATCTCAGAATTCCCCTGTTTGACACATGTTTTTGAATTACAGATTTTGGGAAAATCAAAGTGAATATCAAATAACTGAGAGAGGTTGTTTCTAATAAAAACCCAAATAACAATAACCTCTCTCATTTTTCCTATAGGTGTCACATATTGGGATAAAATCCATCTCTAATCCCTAATTTTCAGATCTCAGAATTTCTCTATTTGACACATGTTTTTCAAATACAGATGTCAGAAAAATGAAAATGGATATAAAATAACTGAGAGAGTTTGTTTCTCATAACAAAACAATATACAAAAACCTCTCTCAGTTTTGCAAAATATGTTTTTATTTGATAGATAGAAGTCAATATCGGAGAAGCATACTTCCAGAAATTTCTGCATTTTCCAGCCACCTCACAAATTCGGATTTGAGATAGGAAAAGAAGTTATCAGATCCATCTTTTGAGGATATTGAAAATGATTTGTAAATATTATTTAAGATCATTGAATAATTATTGTATAGTGTTCAAATTTTGGATACTTTTTCATATTTTCTAGCTCAATATTCTCATTTTGAGATCAGTAATACAATCTTCTTTTGTCATTACTTATCCAGATCTTCATATTCTGGTCTATTCTATACTTGCACCTAAATGTCAAATTCATGTTAATTCTATTTGTATGATGTTTGATAACTCTCAACTTGTCAATTCATCCATACACTAGAATTTGCAAGTACTTTGCTTGGTTTATCTGGCCATTCATATATACTTTCTGTGTATGTTTCTGCTAGTAAATTAAGTGTTCTTCGTACTTTCATTTACTTACAACTCTCTGAATAGTGATAGTTAAAATCCTTGTCAATATGATTGTGTTTATGCATGTATTGAGTGAGCAAGATTTTATTTAGTCATCTGACTTGATAAATTTGAGTGAATCATTAAGATAAAATTAAGTTACGAGGCATCTTTGAGTTATAGCCTAGAAGAGTTTCTCGGAGAGCTAACAAATTGGTGTCGTTGTCAAGGAGAAGAGTTTGAAGCTCAACTTACCTAGGGGGTGACATAGATCCAGCTTTGATGATAGACAAATTCTAGACACTATAATGGTTGTAATCATCTATCTGTCGACTCCATTGGAATAAGGTGGCCTCGAGAAGACCAAGTACCACAGAAAATCCTCAAAGGCCAACAGTGACACATGTTTCATATCCTGAACAAATTATAAGGAGAGGAAGAGCTTCACAAAGAAAGACTTCTAGATCTACAAGAGGAGTTGCATCAGGTACTTATAGAGGTATTTATTTTGTTGTATCAAATAGGACTCCCTTTAAATCCTCTTCTACTGAAGCATCTATTTGTCAGAAAATATGAAAGTTAAGGAAGCTTCAAGCACTTCTGCTTTTGTAGATCCAATCCCTAGAAACTCCAATGGGGTATATATACCACCTATACCTCCTCAGCTACCACCCACACCATCAACATATTCTTCTCCTCCTTCCATACCCAGATCCAATATGGCTGCCCCTTTGACTAAGATGGAAAGGATCCTCATTGCTAGATATGCCCCGCTAAATTTACCTAACCCCCTTTCTGCTATGCCTACTGGAGATTATCTAAAATATATGCCTAAGTTTAATGGGGAGGGATATTTTATAGTTGAAGAAAATTTAGAGGCATTCTATAGTTACACTGAGAATATAAACATTGAACAAGAGGATGTGTGGACTAGGGTTTTTGTGCAGAGCTTAGATGGTCAGGCTAGGAAATCCTTCAAAGATTTACCTAATGGGTCAGTAGTTGGCATTGAAGCTGTAGATGACATATTTTTGAAGCATTGGGGAGAAAGAAGAGACCACCTTTCCTATATCATAGAGAATGGTGAGTCTGTTTCAAATTTCACAAAAATATTTAACAAAATGTTTAGCAAGATTCCTGCTAAGATCAAACCTATAGATACTTCAGCCAAAATCACATATGCAAATGCTTTTGATTCTGATTTTTGTCTTCTAAGAATTGTTTTGACCATAATGATGTCCACTTCAAACCTGTGAAAAAGGAGAAAGACCCCACTATCCATGAGCATAATATAGGCAGCCAAAGTCATCCGAAATTCATAAATTTGTCTATTGATTTGACTGCTGGTCAGAGATCAGAATTATGTAGTCTTATGAAATAATTTGCTGATATATTTTCTTGGGAATACAGTGATATGAAGACATATGATACAGATATCATTGAGCACATAATTCCCCTAGAAAAGGACACCACCCCTTTCAAATAGAGATTAAGGCCTATCAGTCCTCTCTTACTTCCTATGATTGAGAAAGAAATCAAAAAGCTCCTTGATGCTAAAATCATAATCCCACTGAGGTATTCTAAATGGATTGCACTTACTTCCTCTGATCGAGAAAGAAATCAAGAAGCTCCTTGATGCTAAAATCATAATCCCACTGAGGTATTCTAAATGGATTGCAAATTTAGTAATAGTGAGGAAGAAAAATGGTGAGATCAGGTTATGTGTTAAGTTTAGAAACCTAAATAAATTCTCCAAGAAAGTCAACTACCCCTTACCCAAGATGGAGCATCTATTGTAAAGAGTTTCAGGAGCTAGTGTCATGTCATTTCTAGATGACTTCTCATGCTACAATCAAGTTTCTATACACCTTGATGACCAAGAAAAAACTGCTTTTACCACTCCTTGGGATACCTTCATGTATGCCAAGATGCCATTTGGGCTGATGAATGTTGGGGCCACCTTTCAGAGGGCCATGGACATAGCCTTTGAGGGATTAAAAGACAAGTTTGTTCTCATATATCTTGATGACGTCCTTGTATACTCAAATAGTTATAAAGAACATTTGCAACACTTAAGAAGGGTTTTTTCTAAAATGTAGACAGTTTGGGATATTCTTGAACCCAAAAATGTCTCGATTTTATCTCAGGGAGGGAAAACTCCTAGGCCACATAGTTTCAGTAGAAGGTGTAAAGATTGATCCTGTTCAGGTCAAAGCAATTTAGAAACTATCCATACCTAGGTCAAAAAAAGAATATTCAGTCATTCCTTGGTAAGATAAATTTTGTCAAGAGGTTTATTCTGAATTTTTCTGAGTTAGTGAAAAACATAACTTCTATGTTGAGAAAGGAATCTGAAATCAAATGGAAATAAAATGCAAGAAAATCTTTTGAAGCCATCAAGCAGGCTATCATGGAAGCTCCCACTCTAATTAGTCCATACTATACCAAAAGCTTCTATATTTTCTCTTTTGCTTCCTATGATACAGTGGAAGTAGTTTTGTTACAGAAAGATGATGAAGGTCTTGATCACCCCATTGCCTTTTTTTCATCAAAGCGTTGAGGGATGCTGAACTGAAATATGATCATATCGAAAAACAAGATTATGCTCTTATTAATTCATTGAAATCTTTTAGAATTTATATTCTACACACAAAGTTCATTGCCTATATCCCTTCAGCTTCTGTAAAGGATATCTTAACCCAGCCTAACATTGATGGAAAGAGAGCCAAAGGGATTTCAAAGTTTATTGAGTTTGACATAGAAGTAAATCCCACCAAGCTAGTAAAAGGGCAAGGCCTAGTTAAGCTTATGGCTGAAGAAAATTGTTACCTACTAGGCATGAATTTCAGGTACAAGTTCAGCAAACTTGCAAACAGAGGTAGCAACAGAAGAGGAGCATGACAGTCAACAGGTGACTGAGAATTTGCTTTCATGTGAGTGGTATTCAAGTATTGTTCATTTTTTGCAAAATTTAGAAGTCCCCCTTGAACTTAGCATGACTCAAGCACGGGCTCTTAAGCTTATGTTTGTGCAATTTTGCATAGTTAAAAATCTGCTATATTGGAAATATGCTTCTGGTATTTGCTGAGGTGTTTAGATAAAGAAAAATCATTTCAATTCATGCATCATTTCCATTCAAGAATATGTGGAGGCCATCATTACTGGAAGACTACATCCCACAAGATCCTAAGGGTTGGGTACTATTGGCATGTTCTTTTCTCTGATGTGTGTACCTTTGTGAAAGCTTGTGACAAATGCCAAATAATCGTACAAAAGCAGCAACTCATATCTTTTCCCCTTAGACCTATTGTAGTGAATGGCCCTTTCCAGTAGTGGGGTCTTGATTTCATAGGTGAGATTAATCCTTCATCCATTGGTCAGTACAAGTGGATCCTAGTAGCCACAGATTATTTCACCAAGTGGATAGAGGCAATCCCTACAAGGAATTCCACTCATCAAGTCATCATGAATTTTCTATATGAAAACATGTTTATCAGATTTGGATTCCCTGAAAGACTAGTGACTGATAATGCACCATATTTTAAAGCTGGTGCATTGGTTAACATGTGTGAGTCAATGGGAATTCAATTGGTGCATTCTACTTCCTACTACCCTTAAGGAAATGGCCTTACTGAGTCATCCAATAAGAGCCTACTTAGAATCATCAGAAAACTATTGGAGAAGAATCAGAAGAGCTGGGACTCTAAACTAAATTTTTCTCTTTGGGATGATAGAGTGACCAACAAAAAATCCATAGGGACTTCTCCTTTTAAGTTGGTTTATGGTACTGATTCTATTTTCTCCATTCAGCTAATTCTACTAGTAGGAAAGTTCTTTTAGAAGGAACAGGATGAACCAAACGACATGGTAAGAAGAATGCTTGATTTGGTTAATTTGCAGCAAGTTAGAGAATAGTTGGTGGATAAGTCAGAAGCTCACCAAAAGAAAATAAAAGTATTTTTGACAAGAAGGAAAAGGTGGACAATTTCTATGTTGGAGACTGGGTTCTGAAATGGGATGCTGTCAGAAAAGACAAGGGAAAGAACGGTAAATTTGCTTCTCTATAGATAGGTCCTTTTCTGATAAATCAAGTGCAACATAACAACACTTTCAAACTAAAAAGTCTGGAAGGTGAGGAGATGTTTGATGGCCCAGTCAATGGGCAATTTCAGTCTAATTGATGGCTTCAAATCCTTGACATTGTAAATATCATTTTTGTTTTTGTTTTCGTAAAATAACTCCATGCTCAATGGAACACTAGAGGATAGGTTTATTTTTTGTTTTTTAGGAATGGCATTTGATCTGTGGTTCTTGGAACCTCACAGGGAGGTTTCCATCCCTGAGTAGGAGTCAGATGTTATCTCCTCAATAAATTAGAATTAGAAAATTTATTTTATGTAGTAGTCAGAAAAACATTTTTGAAGATTTTAAGTCTCATTGTGAGATATTTTGGTGTTTAATAAAGTCTGAAACACTTTGGACTCTATTTTTCTAATAAAAAAACCAAATCTTAGCTTTCAGTGGCTTAGGAGGACATCTCAATTGTTCATTAGCCACCAAAAATCCTAGCTTTCAACAGCTTAAAAAAGAAATTTGGGGCTATTTTAGCCACCGAAATCGTAGGGAAGTTAAAACAGTTGGCACATTGATCACACTCAGCAACCATCAGCATGAAAATGACTATCATTAATCCATTAAGCACCAAAAATAAAGGATCACCAGTCAATCAGGAGTTGGTAAAAGGTGTTGTTATGAAATTGAGGTGACCTATATAACCCCAAATCCTCTCTTCCCTACACATGTCCCATGTCTGTGATCTCACTACCACGACCATTGTTCTTCTAGTTCAAATGATCACATTCCATGCCCTTTCTAGTTTGTGGGTCTCATCAAGCTACACCATCACCCTGTTCAAATCTTAATTGCCAATTAAATCCCTCAAAAGCAGGACGCTCCCCCACCCATTTATTCATTCCTCATTCCTTGCATGTGTTCTCACTAATCCAAGATTCCCTAATCTCGTGATTTGATTTCATTCTCCAACATTCAAATTTTCAAATTTCCAGGTGCAGAGGAACAGTCCAGGAAATGAAGAGAGGAGGACCTCCCCTAAGAAAATAACTGGGTGAGATTGGCTACCTAGAATCACACCCAGAGGTATGTCAGTTTTTCAAGGATGCAGGATGCTATAGGTTTAGTGAAAAAATCCACATATCTCATTAGCGAGTAGAAGAATCCTTTTCTCTCACATTTGATGGCTCAAAAGTAGTAATTGGCAGGAAGGAGTTCAAGGTGGATGAAGCTCTTATAGCTGAAGTGACAGAGATTCCAACGATGCGAGAAAATTGGTTTAATACCACTGTCACAAAGAATGTTGAATTTAGGTCTTACTTGAAACCTCAGCACAAAAACATTGTATGGAAGAAGAGCATCCCTACATCCTATCTTGAGGGAAAATGGCAACACCTGTTAAAGTCAATTTTGGTCTACATAACCTGCATGGGGGCTTCACTTGTTTACCAATATCCTATCACGTTAGTTCATATTGTGGTTTTTAAAATTATAAAAAATCAAACCAATATATTGCAGGTATTGGGGGGATGAGGGGTTTAAGGTGGGGGTGGGTAGGGTGGTTTATAAGGATTGAGGTATAAAAAGGGGTGGGGAGGAAGTTTTAAGTCTTGGGAGGGGGTTTCAACAAAAAGAGTTTGGGTCAATATCTCTTGAAATTAAGGGTATTATTTAATATCCCACGATCGCACGTGCTATGTGAGAGGTTCACTAATTGAAGTCCCTATGATAACCTGTGAGGGCAGATACAATAGGGTAATGATATACCATTTCAAATTAATGAATCATTTCACTCACGGGAGCCCCTTGAATCTACCTTTTTAGCTCTACAAAATCTTGACCAAAATGGCTCATCAAGTTAGATCCAAGCCAACCAAAATTGCAGGTAGGTTATCCCATCATTGCTTAATCAAGCTAATTATTTTTGAGCTGCTGCAAAGGAGGAACATTTCCTAGACATAATTCCTATTCTGGAATGAATTTGAGATAGAGTTGTAGCCAGAGGACAAAAGGCAGTATTCTTCAAAGAAGTCTTCCACTCCTAGAAGTGGTAAGAGGAAGAGGAGAGCCATCTCTCCAATTGAAAATGATAAACCCTCTCCATCTTATAATACTAAGAATCCCCAAAGGAACCTAGATTTCAGTTAGAAGATAGAGAAAGAGGAGGCTTCAACACAAGGAAAAAATTTCCTCAACCTACTCTACACTGATTCTGAGGATGAAGAAGAATAGGGAGTTGACCTAGCAAATCAGGTTGCAGCAGAGCATGACAATGTTCCCTCACATACACCTAAGTAATATCAAGGTGAACAAGTAGCAGAGGCTTCATCTAGCAATCCAAAGTAACACAAGTCCCAGAAGATCAATCAGCTACTAAGGTAGGTGTATGAACTAGAAGTTTTGGAGAGAGAAATTAAAAGAACCAATGTAAGATTAACCAAAAGAAATGTTGAATTGTATGACTCTCTTAGGAACTAAAAAGGAAGTATACCAAGATGGAAGAAAGAAATCTAAAGTTAAGGAAGGACAACACGAGGCTCTACAGGAAAATCAGTCTTTCAAAATTACAGACAAAGAATTCAAGCCCTCACTCTCAAGCACACCATACGCTGGAAACCCTAGCAGAGGTAGAAATGAGTCTTTTTTATCCATAGGCATCCTATGATTCTACTGCCATCCCAAATCCTATGCAAATTGCAGAGACACCAGAGGGTCAGCACTAAAGCTTCAAAGCATTAGGGTAAAGCGTGATTGCAATTTTGATTAAATTTTAAAACAGGATTTTTGGTGGCTTAGGAGAACACCGCAACTGTTCATTAGCCACCAAAAATAGAGTTTTCGATAGCTTACAGGCTCATATTTTTTCTTTCCTAGCCATTGAAAGTACAAAACAGTGCAGAGAAGCATGTTTTTGCATAGAACTGACTTTTGCCGATCCAAACACCTCAAGGATGATTTATAATGTTAGAAAATAATTAATGGCATCAATGTTAAGGTTCTATTTTCAGTTCTGGAGGTGTCAGCGAGGTGAATCGGATCACATGTCCTACCTACTTTGGTAAAGGGTGACTTGTCTACCAAATGGAAATTTCAATTTATACTTTAGTTTCTACTACAAATGTTAAAGAGTTTGAAGATTATGAAGACTTTTGGAGATATGGAGATTGACAATCAAGACATGATCTTTTCCTATTTTCTAGCAAATATTTATGATTGTCTATTTTTGGTAGATGCAATCCAGTTTTTCAGGATCTAGAATAATTTTGTGAAGGCTATAAATCCTATGACTACTATAGAAGAAAGGCTTCAACCTTGGAGGCTTTTCATACTTGTAATCTTAGACTTCTCATTTTTTTAGTAATATAAGCTTCTTTTTCCATTTATGTTCACATTTCATCTTCTACCTTTCTGTACTTGCACTTGAATGTTTATTTCATGTTTGTTCTATTTGTCTGATGAATGATAGCTGTCATCCTATCTTTGTATTGATGAGTTTAATAGCAAGTATCATTTAATTATTGTGGTGAGCCATTAATATATGCTTTATGTATGAGTATGCTAGCATAATAAGAATTCTACATATATCTACCTTTTATAAACCCTTTGAACAATAGTGGTTAAAAGCCTTATCTATCTGAGTGTGTTTATGCATATTTTGAGTGAGTGAGTTTTGGTTGAGTCATCCAACTTGATCCATATTACCAATAATTGAGAAAATAACTAAGTTACCAGGCATCTTCGAGCTGCAACCTAGAAGAGTTTCCTAGAGAGCTAACATGTTCTTTAATAAGATGAATTGTTTTCATCAATGAAGGTTAAGACATATTTGGCTTGACTCATTGACATATGAGGGAAATGACCAACTATATCACTATGAATAATATAAATGGGTGGAGATATTTTCTCATGACTCACTCTCTCATAATTGTGCTTTGGGTGTTTTCCTAGGATGCATCCTTGAAAGACTTCTTTAGAAAACCTGATTTTTGGAAACCTTATGACCATGTCTTTTTCATAGAAATCAAATAGGTACTTTTGGTTTATATGGCCAAACTTTACATGCCATATCTTGTTAGGTTCATTAGCATGAGTGAAGAGAGAATACCGGTTTGAGAAGCACATGAAGTGTGAGAACTTATACACTTTCAAGCTATGATCAACAAAACCTTTTTCTATGACTATATAGTTTGAAATTTTAGTGATTTCAACATCATTGGGACTGAATACAACCTTCTTAGGATACCTAGTGTGGGTCATCTTGTATACTAAAAAGATATTGGAAGCAATACCTGGGACAAACAAAACATTATTGAAGGAACCATGGTCAAGATATATTTTACAATTCCCTTTATATTCAGTTTCAAAATCATCTCCCAATGCAATTTTAGGACCGTTCGAATCATCAAGAGAGGAGAAGGCCTCCATTGTTGAAACCATGTGTCTTGAAGCTCCATAATCAATGATAAAGGAAGAGGATATTACATTTATTTCTACCAGTGCATGAACTCTCTCCTTGTCTTCAAAATTTTGTGCGCCCCCCTTATCCTTTGCACCTTCATGAAGAGAGATGCTGTGTTTTTCAAGGATTTGATTCAACATATCAATATATTTTTTCATGCAAGAGAAATTTGGATGGTATCCCTTACCACATTATGTGCACTTGCAAAATTCACTTTTACCTTTCTTCTTCTAGGAATTCTTCTTAGATCTTGAACACTCCTCATGAAACTTGGACTTGTCTTTCTTTTGATCACAAGGATTCTTTGCATTATACTTCTTCTTGCCTTTGGAATCCATATTTGAATCTCCATAAACCAAATATTGATCGTTGGAAGGCTTGATGGTGCCCATCATGACCAACTTATCTTGCTCCTAGGTCAAGGATTCCATGAACTTTTCAAGTGAAGGCATATTCCAGTTTTGAACTGTCAAATTTGTGGCATGGAAGGTTGATAAGAACATACAATAGTCATCACCAAGCTTCTAAATTATGTCCAAGACTATTTTTTCATGTTTATTTTCAATACCACAATACTTTAACTGAAAAGAAAGATATTTGAACTTGGAAAAGTAGACTTGTAAGGACTTGAAATTTATTAGACTCGGTGAGACAAGCTCACTCTCCAGTGAATGTCCCCTCATTTCATTTGTCTTTCCAAATAAGGTTTGGATTTTCTTTCATACCTCATTTGTTTATGTCAATCCATCTAGATGGAAAAGAAGGCCTCTCAAAATGTTGAGACACAAAATACCATAAGCCTCAACACTCGTGTTGTGCCACTTGATATTCTCTACTTTTTCATTGGGCTCGGCCTCAGTTACCATGGTCAATTTGAAGAGTCCCTTTCTCATGATCAAAATATCCATTTGTATCTTCCATTCGAAGTAGTTGAATGGAGTCAAGATGATATGGTGAGATTGATCCATTTCTTCAGCAACTGCACCCTAAACATACTGAATGTGCTCCCTATGAGAGTGATGTAGATCCTAAAAAAGAAATAAGAGAGGATAAAAATCAAACTAAATAGGCTTTCATACCATGTGGAGATTAATCCCATACTTAGAACAATTTAACTCATAAAAAATGCTTGAAAACATGCATAGATCCACTCAAATTGGAGACTAAAATTGGTGTGTAACAAAAAATTGCATTGAATAAGTTTAAATAATCCAACCTTATAAAATAATAGGTTTTCCAAATATATAATTGCATCATATATTTTAATTCCTAAAGAGGCAAGTTGAATCCTCACAAAAGCAGGCTTACTAAAAGTCAAAAAACCACCCCTAGGTGCATAAAACACTTTCTAGACCTGTCAAGGAGCTCACCAATTGGATGAATGAGGTATGTAAATTTATGAGTGATGGAAATTCAATATACTCATTCTTTCAGGAGATAAAAATATGGAGTATGAGTTGTGCAAAAAATAAGGTAGTTTCCATGTGACTAGCTTTCACATTTTTCCTTAAAAGATGCCAAAAAGTAGTCTAACTTTGGATAAGGTAGGAATGCACACTTAGTAAACTGGGAAGTCTATTGAGTTGTCAGTATCTTTATCTATAATCTTGTGAAGGAAATCCTAGAGGAATTTTAGGCAATTTTTGACCAAGTGGTGCGAGTGGATAGGAACTAGCTAGTGTAGGACCTAACAAATTATTAAAAAATATTAATTAGTGTATCCTAAGTATCGGAATGGGTTTTTTATTAATATAAAATTCCATCCTTATATTGGAACTTGGATACCTCCATTTATCCCTATTGTACCTCATGTTGTCTCTTATATACCAGTATTGGAAGGATGAGTCCAAGGAGGACCACCACTCCCTGTTAATCCTTGGATTGTTGCAAGCTATGGTATTTCAAATCTCTATGCAAATTTGCATGACATGACTAAATATTGTTTGATGATTTTACTGCAATATGATGGAGAACCATATATATCAGTTGAAGAACATATGGATAAATTTCAGAATTTCACCGATGATTGGTTAATGGAAGATGATGATGTTTATATGAGATTATTTTTTCAAACAATTGAAGAATAACCAAGACAATAGTTTATAAACCTACCTACAAATTATTTTGACTTTTGTAATTCCTTAAACACAACATTTAAAAGAGAGTGGGGTGAGAAAAGAGATAATCTCTTTTATCTTACTGAAATTTTTGCATTAAAGAAAAATAGTGGGGAAACCACAACTGAATTCAATAGAATATTTAATAAAATTAATTATAGAATTCCAAATGACATAAGGCCAACATGGTATGTTGCAAAAGTTACCTTTGCATAAGCTTTTGAATGTGATTTTTCTATGATGTTGAGAGAAAGAAGATCGGTTACATTAGCTATCATGTAGGATTATTCCTTACATATAGAAGCTAATATGACATCTACTGGAAAGATTAAACATAGACAAGAATTTGAGAACAAAAATCCTAAAGATGAATTCGAATCTTCAAGCAAGAAAAAAATAAAGAGAATCAGGAGGACAATATTGAAGGAATAACTAAGATGTTAAAAGGATTACAAAATAAAATGTTCATACTTGAAACTGAGAGTAATAATGAAATAAATCCTCAATTAATTGGACAAACAAATCCAAATCAGTTTAGAAGTCCTTTTAACCCTTACATATCAAATAGAGAAATAACAAATGAATATACTCCCATTCAACCTCCTGTGAGGCCTAACAAAGCAATTATAGATGTTCAACCAAATGAAGAAGAAATTGAACCCATAGAATTAATAAATTTTTTATGTGATGATAATCAAATGATATATATAACTAAAAATTAGTATGAAATCTTTCTAGAGGAAGAATCCTACCAAAATGAAACGGAATATAAGCTAAGACACTTTCTCATACCTAGAAACAATTGTGAAAAAACAACCTCTAGCCCTTATACCCAATAAAACATATAAATTAAGTAAAGAATCCAAATCCTCTAAGAAATCAGACTCTGTTGAGAAGCCTTCTACTAGTCAAAATCAACACAATGATCCATCTACCTCAGGGGTAAATTTTACAACACCTGTTCCTCAAAAAATCAGAGAAAATACTCAGCCATAGAAGTATGAACCTGAAAAGAAAGAAGTAGATAAGCCAGTTCATCCTTTTTATTTTGCACATGAACTGTCCAAGCTGAAAATCCCCATCCCTCTGTCTGAACTTGCGAAAAAACCAACCTATATGAAACATATTTAAAATGATTTGAAGTTAAATAATACAAATAGTCAATTTGATCCTATAAATCTTTCTAATGAGAGTCATAATATTGAAGTAGGTCATTTTGTAGATCATGAAGCAGATTACATTTCACCATTTTATATCACTATGTATTTCCATGGAAATTTGATAAATAATTGTATGCTTGATTCTAGAGCATCTCATAATTTTATGCCTAAAGTTATAATGAAAGAATTGGGATTGGAAGTCACCATGCCCTATCTTGAACTGTATAGTTTTGACTCCAAACCTATGAAATGCATTCGAATAATTAAATATTTGGTTGTTACCTTAGCACAACACCCATCTACAATCATTTTTCTTGATGTGGAATTGGTTCATTAGGGTATTTTTGAGGTATGAAATGGGATTCATAAGGGAAATAATAAAATAAGAGTTCTAAATTTTGGAGGGGAAAAATAAAAAATACTTTTCTTATCGTTGTTTTGAAATTTGGGTGAACCCATAAGGAGATATGCTAAAAATATGATAAGAAAAGTAGTTTTTTCTTTTTCCCTCCATTTTGTTTTACAAATTGTAGCCTTATGGTTTACATCATCATACTGAATCATATTGGTTCTTATAAAGTGAATTTTAGTGTTACCATTTTTTTTTAGGCCCATTTTTTGCCTCAAAACTCCCCTAATGAACCAATTATCAGTCCACTAGATCCATCTCCCAATACTTGTGTTTTTCACTAGATCCTAACTTGTCTTTATCCAGATCTTTATCACTCAATTAAAATTATTGTGAATCTAATTTAGAAGTAAGTTCGCAGGATTATATTCATGTTATGACATCATCCATACCCTTTACCCATCCTTTGAAAACTCCTAATACTATACAAACCCCAAGTTCACTAGTTGATTCCTTATTGGATTCCTATGTAGTGTTACTTATTTTTGTTGGTTTCATGTCTTGTATATTTTTCTCCGGTTAGTTTTCCATGAAATTAGTCATATTCGGAATTATTTTACACATGTTTGGATCTTTTATAAACATCTATTGTTCATATCTCAAGTCCATATACCATTCATATTTACTCATCCATCAGTTTTAACCAGTTCCTCCACCTTTACCTACTATATCCCTGTATACTCATGGAGACACTATACCTTTGGTATTTTATGCTCCATATGATCATAATTCTGATATTTAATATTATCTTCGGCCTCATTTCATAATTGGGAAGGTGCTACAGCAATTTGAAAGGAAGATACATGCTTTATTTCATCATTTTGCAGTTTTACAACGAATTGATTGTATGAAATTTTTTACTCTTTGGGAAGGAGTATGCATAGATATATTTTCCTTTATTGAATATGTTTTCAGCTCATGATATGTTGGCAGAAAGACTAATTCAAAAAATTCTCCTTCATCATCATATGATAAGCTACATGGGGCATCCCATCTAGTTTTTTGTTGATGTTACATTCTAGCGCATGATTAGAGAGTTCACAACTTCTTCATCAAATTCTTCAAGTAGTTCACTCAGCTCATTCAAGTGAATAAAAATACATAATAAATACATGTTGTTCATATTATGCATTTTCCTTTCTTGAGGGAGGGTTTTGCCCATGTGGTTTTTCCTCTTTCCTCAGCTTTTTGGACAAAATAATTGTAAAGGGTGACCATAGCCTTGTTTTTGGGCCCTATATACATAAATATTTATGATATTTTTTCATATATCACATCATAATGTCATGCTTAAATAGGGATTTATAATATTGTAAACCCACTTCATACTTAGGATAAAAATAATTAATCATTTCTGGTTAATTTCCTATATTCTAGACTAGGTATTTGGCCTCCACTTGCACCACTTGGTCAATACTTTCCATAAATACCCCAAGAGCGTCTTTATACTTATTCTGGTTAGATTTTGTCACCTTTATTGACTACCCAAAATCATAATTGCACCTTACTGTCTTTTATTCCTTTAGACAACTTTATTCCTTCTTTTCATTGGACAAGGTAGAGATAGTCAAACTTAGAAATTGGCATCTTTGGTGACCAAATCATACTCCATGATTTTCTCTCCATATTCCATGATTAGAAATATTTTCCATCACTCATCATCACTCACTCATGCTTTAGCCAATTCGTGATCCCCTTGACTGATTTACATTGATGTTTGAGCAATAATGGAGATCTTGAACTTTAAAAATTTTGATAAACAAATAGAGTGCATGTAGATCTCATAAACCATTTACGAACACAAAGTATTCAATCCATAAGACACATGGTGTACCCTAGGAAAACCCTCCAAATCTAGAGGATGAAAAACCCAACAAATAATCCTTTGAGTATGATAGATAATTGCAGAGAATGATTTTACAACACTTGCAAATTGTTTGATAAGAGATATATAAGCAGCACTAGATAATAGAGATCATTAAGAATACCCTACCTTTCCAAGTGCATAACACTTTAATAACAAGATTATTCAGTCATACAATGAGAGGTAGTGAATGGTTTCATGTCTTTAGGCACTATGAACATTGTATACATTGTGTGCACTGTGGGAACTATATATGCATTAACCTTTTGCGCCTTCCTTGACTTGGTGCCAATTTTTCACCTCGTAATTATCTCCTACACTAAAGATATGTGCCCTCCATTAATTCATTAATGTTAAATTCCTTTGACTGAGTGTTAACTCATTGAAATTAATGGAACTGCATGTAAATGAATGTAACTGAATAGAATTGAATGTAACTGAATTGAATTGATTGTAACTGAATACAACTGAATGTAACTGAACTGAATTGATTGTAACTGAATAGAATTGAATGTGACTAAATATAACTAAACATATATGAATGTAACTATATAGAATTGAATGTAACTGAATAGTAAGTGCTTCACCATCAGTGCCATCTTCAACAACCACTTTGCATAAATCAAGGAGTAGATTCCTTAATTAACTGAAACTTGTTTTCCACAACTTAGAATTAACTGATGTCTTTGCAATTCGAGTTCATGAGAGGTATGACATAGGAAGTTCAAATTTTACTCCATCTCTATGCTCATCTGATTTATCACTAAGTAATTATGCATGGTCCATGACTTTTTAATTGATTAATCATTGTTATCTTATCATACTCAAAACAATTGTTTCCCAACCTATGATCATAGGTATTACCCCAGGTCATATAGTCATATGCTAAAGTAAATCAGCCTAGGGGTATCTAATCCCTAAACATGACTTATAGCACTTGGATACCATGACTAGCTATGCATCACATAGTAGATACTCATAACTTGATACAACACAATTCCTTTGGTCTTGATACAAGACCAATCTTGATACAACGTAAGACCATCTCTAGTTAAGGAGAACCATCTCATAGGGTACTATTTATGAGAATAATTTGACTTGATATGACACAAGTCCAGACTTGATAAAACACAAGTATGTAGTATTGATGCAACATAAGACTCCTAAACTTTATACAACATAAATACCTAATCTTGACATAACATAAGATCATAGTGCATGCATCTCTCATACCCTCAACATCCTAACTCGATACAATACAAGCTCTTAACTTAATACAACATAAGTTGATGAAATTAATACAACATAAGTTTTGGACTTGATACAACATGAGTCTCATGAAGAGGTTGTTGAACTTAATACACCATAGGTTGCATACTTGATATAACACAAGTCTCATGAATAGGTTGTTGAACTTAGTAGAACATAATATTTGGACTTGATACAACACAAGTCTCATGGAGAATGAATCCTGATGATGTACATTTAACAATTTGGAAAGTGATTTAGTCACCAATGGGGGTTTATCATATTTAGTAAGCCTACTTTATGAGATAGCATGAGTTGTCTCCTAAACAAATCGATTTTACCTCTCAAGGATGTATTATTTATGTACACTATGTTGATCAATAATACAAGCAAGATATATGGAATATTCTCAAATCATTCTTAACTTCTCTTGTGTTCAATCTCATTATTCCTCTCTCTATTTTTCTTGTGCATTCTTGTGAGAAATATATTGTAGCTAGATCCTTATCTTGTGTTTCCACATGGTATCATAGCTTCAATTTATACAATCCAAACTATGGGTATCCTTTCTTCTAGTGCATTTACTTATTTTTCATTCCTGGTTGTACTGTGCATTGTAGCCCCTCTTCATTAAATACTCTTATGATCAACAATCCATTAATACCCCCAAAAAAATATGAATATTTTCAACCAGTTAGATCTACATTTATCATAAGCTTTCTTCACCACTTCCATATCTTTCTCATTTATAATATTATTGACTCAAGGGATGTGTCCACTTGGTGAATTCATTTTACTTCGAATATCATCCCACTTAATTGTGTCTTCTACAAGTTAGTATTTGTGGTAGCATGCCAGTTGTGCAATTCATATTTATATTTTAAGACGCACATATGCCAATACTCTTGTGGGACTATTGCACATATTCATTTCTATACATATATTTTTACCAACTTATTTGTGGGACTTTCATACACACAATTTTATTTTATTTTATTTATAAATCTCACCATTAGTATTTTTGCATCTATGTTATTTTCAATATTATTCTAAGTGCATTAATATGTGTGCATTTGTGACCAATGTCATGGTGGTCCTTTAGCATATTTGATTTCTAATCCATCTTTGTGAACCTTTGACATCTTTGATTCCTTATCCATCTTTTTGGTCCTTTGGCATCTTTGATTCCAAGTCCATCTTTGTGATCCTTTGACATCTTTGATTCCATATCCATCTTTGTGATCCTTTCACATCAATGAAAAATATATTAAAAAATATCCCCCTTTTTCATTGATGTCAACACAAATAGGCTCCCCTTATCATTGGGATCTTCTTCACTTTCATCTTCTATCCCTCTTTCAACTTATCTCATGCTCTCCTTCTTTCAACTTCTCGCCCCCTTTGACATCAATGGAAAAGGAGTAATCTACTTTGTTATATCCCCCTATATTTGTGCTTACTTCAAGTGTGCAAGGTCACAAACAACTCCGTCTCTATGTCAAACGAAGTGATCTAACTTAGTTTTCCTTGTTTATGTTTTTTTGTGTTTAATTTAATGTATTGTACAAGATTACTTGTCTTTAGCTGTGGCTAGGATATGTGTTATTTCATGCAATAAATTCATACATATTTCTAACCTATCATGTGCTTGAAAAATTTGATGTGACCAATACGTTTTCCACATGGTTTGTTTGTACTATAGCTTTTATTCCAACATCATTCTTCTGAATCACATTTTGTCCCACGCATTAAATTTTAACTTAACGTAATATTCCTTGTCTTGTACAATGCGTGAATTATACAGCTTCAACGTCCCTTCAATTTATGTTCAAATTCATAAGATTCTTCCCCTTTCTATAGGTTGGTGGTATTTCATTTTGTTCACCACCCTGGTTTATACTTTGTCGAGTTTATCTTGTTATTTGCATTTTAATTTTATATTCTTTAATCGTCCTTCAACATCATGTCTTATTTTCAGCGTTTTAATAATTCCCTTGACACCTTCATATAGTGGTTCAATCTCAGTAGGTAGACCTTGGATAGATGTGCATGGACATTAGTATTTGGTATAACTAGGTAACTAAGTACAATTTATTGTTGTGGTGCCAACAATCCTATTTCAACTTGATTACTTCAGAAATGATGTCCAATTTGAGTAGGAGGGTGGAGATTTGGAATAGCAGTAGTAACACACATTCAATATTTTGAGTCATCTTGGGTTTTATCCGTATCCATCAACTTCAACACTGTAACATCTTCCCTTGCTGCAGTCACCTAATCTTGCAAAGAAAGTTTCAATGGACTTGGATTTGCATCTTTCTGTTATGTTTGCCAGTCGTGCTGAAGAAGCTGATATCGAGTTACATCTATGATCCATCTTCCATCATATTCAGTTTTGCTTCAATTTTGTTTGTCCTTAGTGCCTAATTGTGGTGCTAATCATATAGCGAGCTTTGAATCTCCATATTTTTGTAATCATATTTTTGAATATAATACAAATACTTCTCCTTTTGTGAAATCATGGTGTAATACTTGTTCATTTGCTTTCTAAGATTTTATACATGGATAATAATAGAAACACATTTTAAGCTATAAAGTAACAATCCTTCAAATGAAAATTAATGAACATCCACAAAATTAATCGATCCTTCAACTTCTGATTACACATGCTTTTGACTCAAGGATTCTACTATTGGAGCAGGGTCCCGCAGCTATAGAAGAAGCTGCTAGTTTTGGTGGAAAGATAAGTTTTGGCGAAAAGAAGTTAAGACAGAGCTACGACGTCGTAGTACGTTTCCAGCTGGAGAGCAGAGCCGAAAACCATGACTTTTAAGATGGAAAAGTCAAGAAGGCAGCGGTACCTGAGCGGCCGAGAAGAGAGAGCTCAACCACTGCATTGAAGAGCTGGTAGCTTTGACTTAACTTCTTTCTGCCAAAACTTATCTTTCCGCCAAAACTTATCTTTCCACCAAAACTAGCAGCTTCTTCTGTAGCTGCGGGACCCTACTCCAACATCTACATAACACTTATGGACTAATGTGAGCAAAAATCACTTGCCATCGATATTGTGCAAACATTGTTTCCATTTTCAGCATGCTCCTAAGATATCCTTCTTATATATATATTCTTGGTATTTTCATAGTTCATACTTTTGTTATGCTTCTAAGACTCATTTTCTTTGATAACACTCTAGCATACATCTGTCCTTTTCTCCTAAGTTGGACAATCTTCAACAGCCTTGTGCTAGCTTGATGTGTGGCCATACTTATCACACACATAGCATGTTATAGTGTGAAAATAGTTCGTTATATGTCCGACAAAATTACATCTCCAACATCTTATTGTATTTTTGCATATGGAAGTCTTCACATACCAAGTTATTTCATTTCTTGGAGGTAGTTCAGGTTTGTGAAAGGTACCATATTGTTTGTTTCATATGTCAATACAAACTTCCACAAAACTAATTCCTTTTTCATAATCTTATGGAGAACATTGATAGCTTAGAATTTCATCCATAATAATAAATATTTTCTTGAACTTATTTTGAGTTTCCACATCAATACTTACTGTTATAGATTATTTTACCACACTTGGTGGATCATGTTTTTATGGCCTTCCTTATCCCTATGCAGACTCTTTGGACCCCCCTTTTCTTAATATAACTTTGATGATCCAAACAATACCTTAAAAAGAATTATTTATTGGTATACGTGAGTCACCATCTTACAGACTGCATGTATAGACAGCTTGCTCTACTATGACCTGTGTACATCAGGAAATGTGATCAAAAATAAAATATTTGGAGTTTTCCTCATCAAATCTTGAATAAATTGACTATTTTCCTTCCATATTCCCATAAACGCTCTGACTCGACCCTTCACTTCCTATTGAAGGGATATATATTGAGATACTTGGATGCATTAGAGGAGGAGAACTTGTGAGAGAAAAAGGAACTATAGTGGATTTGTGCCCCCATTCTTTCATAATTGAGTTTGCATCCATTTATTCTTTGAGCAGCCATTGATGTTATTCCCAAGCTTGCAATTGTCTTGTGAGCTTTCCATTGATATGGAGAATTGAAGTGGTCAAGGACCAGGTGGAGGACTTGGTTTCTACATTTTGTCAAGGTGCCAACAGAGTTTTTCACGTATATCTATGTTTATACTCAATAGAAATATCCATTTCTCTCCCATTATATGTGTAACTATTAATATTTTTCATCCATGGATGTAGTTGTATACGTGGGTCAGAGAATATACAATCGTGTATATATGTGGGCAGTACTCTACCTAGTCACGTGCATATGATGTTGTTCTTTGAACAATCACATACATCCTCCCTTTTGGTTGAGTTCTTGATGTGTGAATTTGTTGGGTGGGTTGTGTAGCCAAGGAAAAACCATGTCTAGGTGCAGAAGCACCTGCCCTTTCATCTATACAATGAAAGGGTAGAGTCTCTATGAGAAAAGCAAAATAAAAACCCTACAATACAATGTTAGAACTAAATAGAACAAACCCTGCAACAAACCATTAGAGATAAGGTGAACAAAATTATCTACAGATTGCAAAATAAACACAACAAGAAAAATTGCTATACCTATTTAGCTTGAAAGGAGGCCACCATGCCTGGACTGAAAGAATGCCTCTCCACATGCCAGGAATGGGTGGAGCTATGGCTCAACACACCAAGGGAATGCATAGATGGAAGAATGGAATGAGAGGGGGGGTGATGATTAGCTTGAGAGTGAAAGGTCTCTCAAGGTACTCATGCCAGCATCCTAATGGCAGTGAAAATGATTCATGATTGACGGTGACCCCCACCCCTCCTTTTATAGTTTTTTCTCCACTCAAGGCTTTTAGCCCCTGGTCAAGGTTTTGGGCCCTACCTAGGGTTTTAAGCCTGTTTTCATTATTTCATAGCTCCTTTTGGGGTATTTAAGCCCTTTTAGGATTTTATCCCCCGTGTGGTCCTTTCAGCCCCTTTGTGAGAGTTTTAGCTCCTTGGTGAGATATGTTTTGGCTCTTTAGGGGGGGTTTCAACCCTTTTTCATTATTTTTTAGCCTTTGGGAGAAAAACATAGGATAAAGATGGGTGTGGGGGTCAAATGGGTTAGGAGATGGATGTCTGCAAATGGTGTAGGCTGGTGAGAAAAAAAAAATTGTTAACAGATTGCCCCCTTATGTGTGAGGGTAGGAGCTCATCATATGGCCAATGAACATCTTTGGATCATTAGGCTAGTGGAGAGACCTGTGAAGAAGCAGTGCTTCCTCATTCGGGACATGGTGGATTTTGGCTTTGTATTAATTTTGGTTCCCATCAATGGGTGAGATACAATGAATATGTGACATGTATAAGTTCAAGGTAGGAATCCCCATGCTTGTAACAATGTCAAAAGAATAATGTGATCTAGGATCCTAAATGCAAGAGCCAATCATGTACAACTGTTGTTACACAATGGTTTCCTCAGTAAGAGGATGAACACAATACAGATATAAAGAACTAATTTATTGGACCCATGGCATTCTCATGGAATGCTATAGCCTCATAACTAATGATCTGCTGGATCTGGAACGGTACATAACTGTAGGGACTTACTAACAGAGAGTCACACTCTCTCTAGTACAATATGTTGCATGAGTCATGAATATAGACATAAGCACTTCTCTAGGGATTCTAAACATTGTCTCCAATGCAACTCAAAAAGCACAAGGGACATGAACCGGTCTAGGTTCCTTTATGGACTCACCAATGTGCTAGATTCAGGTGACATCCAGGGTCTTCGACCAAATACTGCATGGACCAATACCCTATATGAATCTCAATGGTACGATGATGTAGCTGAAGTCAAGCATGTGAGACAAAACTCTTGGAGTAGTAATATATCCTTAGTACATATTTTAGGCCTTAGCCTAACTTGATTTTCCTAAATTTCATTAATGTCCTATGGTTTAGACTTAGGAGAGTTAATCCAGCAATATATATCATTATTTTGGCCTGTTCACACCTACAACAACACCTGCTTTGGTCAACCTAGCCCATGTGCTCCCTCATTAATGCATTGGAGTGCTACCTCCTTGATTTGTGGGGCCCTAGTTTGACTAAGTGCACTAGGGGTGTATCTATCCTATTTTAGCTCTCCTAGGAGCATCTATTGCAACCTAGATAAACCCACTTGCCTCTATTTTCTCACCCACACATGCCTTGGAGTCTTTAATGACCCAACACACCTCAGCAACACTCACACAACAATTCGAGTATGTTTGGGATGAGTTGGGTCTCCATTGGTCCACCTAGGGGGGATTGAGGTTATTTCTCACATATACACATGTACAAATCCAATTAGATTCCATAGCCACATGAATTTGTACATTGTGTTATAAATTATATATGATAATAATATGACAAGTAATCGGCACCTTTCACATGTGTTGTTCCAGTTATTTTATGTCTCTTTGTTTTCTCTTGCATCTTTTGTCAAACACTTTGATGGTGAAATTGTTCTAGCTCCTACATCTAGTTTGATATGAAATTCCCACATGGTATCAGAGCTAGATGGAGCTGCAACAAATTCTGTGAGTTTGAGTTGTTGTTTAGGGCATATTTTCAGTTTATGTGAGTGTTTTTCATTGCAGGTTTTTACAACTTCATGGATTCAAAAGTTATTCCTCTCCTTTCCCCATTCAACTATTCTGAATGGAATTCAAATATGTGTGCATATCTCAAGAGGAAATATCTCTATGATGTGTCCATTGCTGCTGTCAGAGAACTAGATTCCTATCAAGAGAAGGATGATTGGCTTAATGACATTGATAGAGCATATGGAACTATGTGTCTAGCTATACCTCCTACAATGCGCTACATCCTTGATTCTGTTGATTACCCATTCTAGCTTTTTATAAATCTAGATGAATCTCTTGGGATGTAGCAAGAATATGTGATATATATGGAGAGCAAGCAAATGGGCACCTCCTTATGTTTTCTTCCTATGATCTCGACCGCATGCATTTCTCAAGAAGCTGTTCAAAATGAAGAAGAAGAAGTAGCCAAAGATTCAGCAAATGATCCATCTCAAGTTTCTTCCTTTGTGGATTCTTCTCCTTGTCAATATGCTATGTTTAATGAAGAGAGCATATGAGTTGATTCCATCACTAGTGTTGAAGATTAACTTTCACCTTTCTCCTCTATGTCTTCTGCTATGAATGGGCAAGATGTATTGCTAGTTGATGTCCATTGTGAGCCTTCTCTAGAAGATGGGTTTTCTTCACATGAGATTATTGGTTAGAAAAATGGAGATGTTTCTTCCACCATCACTAGTAGAGTTCCTTCAATTTCATATGAAGATGGAGAAGATTTTTCCATCACAATGGCACATTTGGGACTTTTGTTCCACATTCTTGCAGCTGATTACAACCTTCATTCAAAGTTGATGCTTCAATATCCTTATGACTCTCTTGGGGTCACCTATTCTCAAGCAATTATAGTCTCTTTCAGGCATGGCATCCTATGTGGTTTGAATTCCTCACATGTCATCCTGTTTGGTTCAAATTACTCACCTGGTGGTTCAAAGTTCAAATATAAAGAGTACCATTTTCTCTCCCATCAGTGCATTTCAGTTGTTCTACATGGTCTAAGGATTCATCATGCAGTTGTTCCTAAGTTTATTGATCACATTCCTCTTCTTCTCAAGAAGAATATTCCTACAGACATTTTTTAGTTTGGAAGTATATGCATATTTTGTTTATGTTTCATAATCCATTTTTGAGCGGGGGGGGGGGGGGGGGGTTTCCCATGAGGTTTTCCTCCTTACCTCCGTTACATGGATCAATAAAATTTGTAAAAGAGCAACTTGTGGCTTAGTTTCCAAGGACTCAAACACTAAATTGTACTAAGTCTAGATTAAGGGAGGGTGTTGGAGCAGTAATACATCCTTAGTATGTAGTTTAGACCTTAGGCTAACTTGATTTTCCTAAATTTCATTAATGTCCTATGGTTTAGACTTAGGAGAGTTAATCCAGCAATATATCTGGTTATTTTGGCCTGTTCACACCTACAACGGTGTCAAGTTTGGTCACCCTAGCCCATGTGCTCCCTCATTAATGCATTGGATCACTACCTCCTTGATTTGTGGGGCCCTGGTTTGACTAAGTGTGCTAGGGGTATATCTGGCCTGTTGTAGCTCTCCTAGGAGCATTTATTGCCACTTAGAGCACCCCACTTGCCTCTATATTCTCACCCACACATGGCTTGGATTCTTTAATGACCCAACACACCTCACTAACACTCACACATCAATTGTAATTTGTTTGGGTTGAGTTGGGTCTCCATTGGTCCACCTAGGGTGGATTGAGGTTATTTCTCACATTGACACATGTAAAACTACAATTGGCTTCCAAAGCCACTTGAATTTGTCCATTGTATTATAAATTATGTATGATAATAATTGTAGCTAGGGTTTTCACCCTAGCTTGTGCTGATGAGCACCTACTAAGGAATCTGGAATCCTTAGTAGCAGTTCGATTAAACTAAAAATAAACTGGAAAGTAAAAGCTAAGCTAAGACAGTAAAAGTAAATGACAGGAAGTAACAATGACAAGAAGATGTAAAAAATGTTTGTATTTGTATTACCTCCAATGTGGAGGTTGGTGGAGTCCGTTGCGCTGGTCCGATGTCGGTGGCTCCGAGCTCCGAGCTGGTCCTTCTCCTTCTCCGATGGTGGAAAAATAGGCCAAAAGGGGTCTCAATGATGGAAGTAGCTTGATGGTAAGCTAGGGTTTCATGAGATGTTTTGGCAGAGTAAGGATGCTATTGACTGTGGATATCAAATGAGGGGGCTTCACCACTTATTTATAGTTTTTTAGTGGTGAAGTGCTTGCCCGTG
>LPNX010188221.1:47214-101766 GCA_001517045.1 Pseudotsuga menziesii | reverse complement strand
ACTAACATTTTTTTTTGTATTCAAGCATGACTATCAAAAAATCATAAATAACATCAACCTGCATAGAAAGGTAGCACATACCATAACCAGTTTAAGGATGGGATAATAAGAATAGAACAAAAGCAATGGAATATTTACATGCATAAACTAGTATGTAAAAAATTAACTTCGACCTTGTTTTATCTTTCAAGAATGCTTATCAACAACCATATATATACCCTCGACCTGCATAAAAAGGCATCACATACCATTAGAGAATTCCTAGGGGTAATTGGATTTTGTGTCAGATCTTAACTTTTATAGCTGGACTGTTTTGTTACAATCCGCAACATCCAAGTTGCCAAACCACCTTCCAATCCGCAACTACATTGTTGTCGAAATATTCTTCCTGTATCAAGGACTTCCTCTGGTAGATACAATTCTATAATCTTATAGTTTGGGTCTAAGGAATAAAATACATATCCAAACTAATTAGCATACTTATGGGATTTTCTTATTCAAACTTTAATCAATAAGGTGGCGGTTTCTTATTCCATAACTGAGTAGTTAATTTACATAACCGACAGAGTAAAGAGTAAGGGCTGAGCCCTATAACCATTTTTTTTTTTAAAGATTCTGAGTTAGAACAAAATGGAGGTTATGATGTGTAACCTAGGTTACATATATATATAAAAGTCGTAACAAAACAATAATGCAACAAAAGCACATAAGGCGGATTCTGTAAGTGCAGGCGGTATAGATGGGGTCACAGGCTGAACGCATACAGATACTGAGAAAACAATTATGGGTATGCTTAATCAGGTTCTGTCACAATCAAGATTCTGCATAGGTCAGAATCAAAAGAAGGACGTGTTCATAATCATGACCAACATCCAGCTAGGCTCATAACTGGAAATGTGGGTGATGGTAGCTAACTGTATATATATGCGCACATATCTAGTATCAGATCCTAAAGTATTATCAAAGATGACTCAAATGTAGGTACAAGATACCTTCGCAGGAACCCAAGCAAGCAAACTGAATCCCAAATTTTTTTCTCGACCAGAGCACTCGCGATTAAGCAGGTTGGTCTTCTATCCATATCGCTCATCGAAGAAGGATGCCTCAAAGGTTAAGAATCCTTGGGTATCATGCTAAAATGCCCAATTTATGTGGTCCGAGATCCCAACACACTGATAGTTTGGCCTTTCTACTCTACACAAAGCCGCACAAAAACCTAACAATGCTATTACCCGAAGGAAAACCATGATCCCTCTCCAACTGAACCTGCTTTGCTTACAATATCCTAGCGATAAGTACTATGCCAATCGCAGAGTTTGACTATTATTGTTATGATTCAAAATAGTTACCATGGAAACTACTCTAATGGATTTTCATTAGAGAAAACTGAGAACATCTGGAGTATTTGAGTACACCATTATATCATGGGATATCGGTATTACCGTAATTAAAAGATGGGGCATAATCAGTAGTGCAGCAAAAATTCAAAAAAGAACTAGCAATGACAGTAGAATCGACATAGCAACCACAAGTTAGAAACAAGAACCACTCATGTATGGTGGATAATGTCAGGCTATTAGAGTAAGACATCATCCATAACAAGACAGATCATCAACTTCCACACTGTATTAAGTCACAACTCACATTCATGACAGACGGCACCCGCTTTTGTCTTAATGGGTTATTACAATAAATAAAACTATCATATTGGTATTTTTAATCAATAAACATAAATGTCATATCATTCCAGAGTACAATCTTGACTCTCAAGAATAGTCATGAGCAATAGCAAATGTCGGGTCAGATAAATATAACTCTGTTATGACCCTTATGAACTCTACCACAAGTCTACAGTATAAAGATAGCTCATAAACATTTCAAATCAAGCAATAGCAGAATCTTCAGACTAAACACACAAAAACAACATCTAAATTGTCTTTGTTCATAATAAGCCAAAAATACTACCCTACTCATAGGAAAAGGTACTAATATGCCGCAATTTCTTCCAGTGTAATCCTGCAAAACTATCATGTTAGCCCATTGTTAAGGGTCTAGTGTTATAGTTGGCTTTGATACCATATGTAATATAGCCTTGATACCTGGAAGCTATAAAGAATTCAAAAATTTGCAAAATAAAATTTTAGTAATCCTTTCACCAATTAAAACATTTATACTGCATTCATAATCATCATGTAAACAAAGAAATAATCCAGCACAACAAAATAACACAAAATAGACAACCATCTTCACGTGGTTCACCTCGTCCACGAGGCTACATCCACCAACCTATTTTCTCTTTTCATTTCTTTATCAAAATGGTTACAAATCTGCAACTTCAATGTTGCTATAATTTCTTTCTATCCATCGAGCAGGTTCTCCCTTTGAGAGTATCTCTGAGCTGCTTCTTACTGTTATCCAGTCCTGACCAAAATCTTATGTATTAAAAAATAATAGGTATAAACCCCTTCCTCAACATTTTCCTATGTTCTACTTGACTAACTACTTTTATTCATTCACTTTCTCGGATATCATCCCCTAGGCAAGGCTCTATAAGAGGATAACGTAATTACCCCCGAGTAAAAAAAATTCATAAGGCTTTTTACTTCTCATAAGCATGAACTGCAACCTTCTTATAATCTACTTATGAAAAAATAAGCAGAACTATGGTTCTGCTAAAATAAATATTAAATATACTTCTATATGAAAAACAAACTCAGTTGTCTTCTGACGCAAAGAGACCTTAGCCTTTTGCAAGTCACATTTCCTAATGAAATCCAAATTAGCTTAGTAAGATATATATATCCAGACTTACAAGCGATCTTACTTTTATGGAAAACGCCTCTCCAACAAAGAAGATAAAGAGAAAAACAACAAAATAACTGTGACTCGCTACCCTGGGAAAAACGCCTCTTGAAAGTTTAAATCTGAAAATGCTTAGATGGATTTTGATAAACAGGGAAAAACATATACCCTTTGGGAAAAACACATTTCCAGCTGAACTAAAATAATCACTTGAACGTGGCCGAGCATCTTGGATCAAAGACACCTTTAAGATAACGTACTTAAATATATAAAAAAAGGTCTGCATGCCATGAACGAGCTAAAGCCCAAAAAAAATCAAACTCCACTGATCACGGCAGGTACAAAAATTTAAGGAGGATTAAAAAAAAGAAAACAAACACCAAGCGATTTGAGTTCTTCTAGAATTTTCCCGTTCAGCTCTTGAGTCAAAAAAAGGAATCGAATCACACATATTCAATCTTACTCACCTGATATCCTAACATAAATCAAAATGACGTCAAAGCTTTGATAGACTATGGCTTCATCAAATCACGCACAAGGGTATTATTCCATGAAATATATGAGAGCAAAAAAATAAAAAAACACAGTACATAAGAAACTGTGCTTAGTATGGGCATCACCTCAGAATTCATATTACTTTTATCAATAGACCCCATACCAAAACGCAGAGGGTAGATGTTTCATTATGTGAAACTTAGGTTTAAAGATATGCCCAGTACTTGGCAGACTTCCACAGCAACAGGCAGAAGGTAGACATTCAAAGCAGTAAAAGGAATGGGGCATACGATTTCTATCGTAAACTTTCAATTAAGACACATGCCAAGAAGGTTGGATCTACAGGTGAGGCACAACCATCCTTAACGCAGACTGGTTATGAAGGGGGGTGACACAGCTCGGCTAAGTTGGGCGTTATACTGAGCTAGCTCCGGAAGATATTAAGCATAACCAACGTGATATATCGGTTCTAAGATGTATACTAGGTAGGTATCCTAACCCAAAAAAAAACAATGCAAAACCCTAAAACTGGTGAATACATCCACAGTTCTGATCTTGCATAGGGGAAATACATAAATGGGAAGCGTAGGGCATGTACCTCTATAGTGTGAATGCCTGGAGTGTACACCTGGATGGATGAGCGAACCATCCTGTCCAGCAATGCTCATTTCCTACCCTCACTGAGCTAACGATCTCGTGGTTCTCCCCTTAGCTTCCCGCCCATTAAACGAATTTCAAACCTATAAATAAAAAAAAGGAAAACGGTCTTTCCCCACTATGCGCCAGGTTTCCCCAATTCAAGGCAGATTTCTGCCTTCATCTTTGCAGAGGCAGCCCCCCCCTTAAATTTGGCTTTCAAGTAATTATTCTCAGGGGCATGCATCCAATCCCCGGCTATTTTTCTGCCTCATTAATAAAATATTCTTCTTTAACTAATAATTATATGAGATGCACACTTAAGAAAATATTGTCTGGGAGAGTAATTTAAAACCATAACTTTTATTTGTCATCAAAAGGACAAATCTCATTATCTTAGGTATGGTATGCTAACCATAAGGATTATTCCTATGTATTTATTAGATGGGGTATGCTCATGATGATAGATTATCTATAAGGAGGCTACGGCCTAGTAGCCCTTGGAGAATTAGCCCCTTTCTTTCAATATTTTAACTTTACTCTTAAAAGTGTCATACGAGGAGTCCTTTATAAGGCCTGACCCTACTGTCATAAACCAAATGCTATGTAAGTCTACCGTATGGATTATGGTTCTTCAACCGTTCACTTTTTGCCCCAGGTAGGGTTTAGTTAGCTTTTAGTTATGTTGTTTCATTTCATTTTGTCTCCTAAGTATTTTCACTTAAACAGCTAACCTTTATAAGCCACAAGGTGTTGTCTTGGGTGGGGCCTTGGCCTTGAGCTCCTCACCGAGACTAGTACAATAATATGCAAAATTACAAGATATTCCACAGCATAGGAGAGGGATATTACATAGTTACTGTGGGTGATCTGTTGAGCAAGTACACTGAACATCCAACCGCTTCAGCCCAATACTCATTTGATAGCTTCTTGTGTGACAGCATGGTATGGGCCATGTTCATGATGGTCTGGTTCTTTTGTTCAGCAAATCCATTCTGCTGTGGAGTTTATCTAGTGGTGAACTGTCTCTGGATGCCATGCTGCTTACAAAAGTCTGAAAACTCATGTGAATCATGTTCACCTCCACCATCTGACCTGATCATTTTAATGGACTTTCTAGAATGCTTCTCAGTCAGAGCCTTGAACTCCTTAAACTTGGAGAAGGTCTCTCATTTGTGCCTGAGAAAATAAATCCATGTTTTTTTGCTAAAATCATCAATAAAGGTCAGAAAATAAAAACTACCTCCTATGGATTGGGTTTGCATGGGTCCACAGAGGTCTGTATGAACTAACTCAAGTTACTCTTTGGCTCGAGATGTAGAAGTGGGAAAAATGTCCCTATGATGTTTACCAGTGATACAATCCTCATAGGTGCTGGTTTGTTTATGAATAATTGGTAATCCTTTCACCATTGATTGTTTGTGCAGGATATTGAGACTCTTGAAGGGAAGATGACCGAATGTACAATGCCATAACCAAGATTCATCTTGATTGGAAACTGTATGAGCTACATGATGTAGAAGGTTGGCACTCCTAAGACTAAGAGGAAATATTCTATTCTTCGTCATTTTAGCTTTGGCTATGAGTCTCTTACTGGGAGGTTTATCATAGATAGAACAATATGTATCATGAAACCTAACATCATACTTATTCTGAAGCAAATGACCTATACTCATCAAATTTATAGTCAAATGAGGTACATAAAACACCTCATGAATGGACATTTTTTCATTTTGATTACTAAGTATAGGAACAATACCTTTTCCTTTTGCTGAAATGAGAGAGTCATCTCCTAGCTTGATATCCGTGACAACAGAGGAATCTAGACTAGAGAATAATGACTTGTTACCTGTAATGTGATTGCTGCAACCGCTATCTAGTAGCCATAGATCTGAGTTGCAGTGTTCTTCAGTTGCTTGATAAGACAGAAACATCACCTCTTACAAGCCTTCTTCTTCTTTGGAGACATTGGCTCTGCTCTTGTTCTGGTTATTGTTCTGGTCTGCTTGTTTCTTTTTGTATTCTCATTCATATTGCCCATACTTCTTGCAGTAGTTACACTGAACATTGGACTTATTGGTCCATCTCTTGCCTCTTCCCCTCTGACCTTGAGGGTTGTGAGAGTGTTCTGAATGCTCTGAGTGTTCATGATTGTGACTGGTTCTGTCTTCTGTAGATCGAGACCATCGGCCTCTTCTTCCTCTACCTTGTCCTCCTCTGCCTTGACCTCTGTGGAGGGAAGCCTGGGTGCTCAATGCATTGGTCAACGATTCTTCTTCTTGAGTGACTCACACTTCATGAGATAGAAGAGATCTAGTCAATTCTTCTAGGGTGAAATTAGACAGATCTTTTGCTTCTTCTATGGCAGTCACTACCATCGTAAATTTCTTGGTGAGACACTGAAGAATCTTTTGAACAACGATCTTTTGTTCTAGCGGTTTACCATAGGTTTGGAATTGGCTGACAAGACCTGAGACCCTAGTCTTGAATTGATCCATAGATTCTTACTCTTTCATCTTCAAACTTTCAATTTGAAGGCATAGGGTTTGTGGTCTTACCGTTTTAATGTGATCGGTTCCCTTGTAAGCTGATGCAAGCAGATTCCAAGCCTGATGTGCATTCGTAGCACCTGAGATCTGTGGGAAAATGGACTCTTCAATGCAACTTTGGATCAGCCATGTGGCTATGAGATCTCGGATTCGGCGAGCTTTGAGAGCATTTTTTTCTGGGCATTATTCATTGCAGCCAAAGCAACTGAGTATTCCAAATTGCAGTGACAACAAAGATTTGGAAGAAGTTATTTTGTGCTTGTTTGATTGTATTATCCGCGGACCCACTGCTTACAAATTCTGCAACATTTGCCAAGCATAGAATTTCGCATTTGTGGCCTCTCAAGGTTCCTGACACAGTCATATTACGTGTGCTACCCTCCCTTTCCCACACAATAATTGACCGATCACAAGCTCCACGGTAAAGAATGGATCCGTTTAGGCTAAGAGCCAATGCGTTGATGGCAGTCAAGCGTGGCAACCATAGACTGTTATTCTTGTGTAGTATAATGTTATTTTTAATTTTAAATTAATTACAATAACAATTATATAATAATTTTTTTAAATCTATATTAATAAATTATTTAAACCATATTATCTTAAGAATAATATTCTTATACATTAATTACACATCATCATTTGAAGATCGATTTTTTCAAGAAGTTGTTAATACATATATAAAAGAGAAAGACCTCTTTCTTTTCCTTTTCGAATGAAATTCAAATTGAACGAAATCTTAGAGCAATATTTTTAGGAATTAATCGAGAAACTCAACGAAATCTTAAGGAAATATTGTTGATTCATTTCTTTGATTTCCAATATTTCGGCTCTCGGATATCGAGAATATCGTTTTTTATTTTAATAACGATCCAAAAAAAACATTTCTGTTTCTCAATGGATCGGAATCGAAATATTTACATTTCCTTGGATCTTATTTTTTTGTTCTTTTTATTTTTATTTTATTTAATGTTCTGCATAGAGGACGGAGCATAGGCTCTCTCTATAAGAAGGGGGAATTGCTACAGAAATCACAATGTGAAGAGGCAACTAAATATCAATGGGATCTTGTTTCCATAAGAAAAACAGTTTTTCTCCGATGGAACTTCATTTTTATGTAAAGATCTTGTTTCGGAATTTCCGGTTTGAAATCAACAAAATTACATTTCCATGGTAAAAAATAATAGATCTTCTCCGCATTAATTAATTAAAAAAATAATAAGACAAATCTTTTTAGATAAATATGAATTATATAGCACTTTTAGCTTAGAAAAATAATATGTCCTTTTCCATGACCTTGAATATAGTAGCATAAGATTAACATCGAAACAAAAAACAATCTCCATTAAAAACAAAAATTATAATTATAAAAACTACCCCTCTTCCTTTGCACTTTGTGAAATGCATGATAAAAAATTTCTCCAACTAACAAAAACTGTGTAGTACTACCACCCGAGTCTCGAGATTCTGATATCCGAAATATCGGAAATCAGAAATCGGAAATCGCAGATACCCCAAACAACCTTAACAAAAAGTGGAATTTCCGATTTCCCATACCCGCAAATTAAATAGAAAATGGACAATCTTCTAAATCAACAAAATTACATTTCCATGGTAAAAATTAATAGAACTTCTCCACACTAGGCATTATTATTTCATGTGGGCATTTCAGAAAACTATAGAATTAAAAAATAAATATAATTAAAATCAATTACTATAATTAAATCATTTAAAATTAAAATTTAGTTTGATTTATCATTTTATTTCACTAATTAATTAATAAAATAGGAAGACAAATGTTCTTACATAAACATGAATTATATAGCACTTTCAGCTTGGAAAAATAATATCTCATTTTCCATGATCTTGAATATAGTAGCATAATATTAACATCTAAACAAAAAATGGTCTCCATTAAAAACAAAAATTATAATTATAATAACTAATCTTACCTCTAGGAATTCCTTTGCACTTTGTGAAATGCATGTTAAAAAATTTCTCCAACAAACAAAAACTATGTAGTACTACCACCTGTTACAAATTCACTATAGATAAAAAATCGTTGGCAGCAAATTTTAAGTGGAAATGAAACGGAATTGACAATTTATGATTTACACTCTCATAGGAATGAAAAATTGTGATGCCTCTGCAAAAAATTAACCATGGGCGTGCTTCCTACAATAGCCTGCATTTTCTACGGGGTTATTTAATCTCCACCAAATTTAGAGGCAGAACGATCAAAAAGAAGTTACGCGGAAAGAATACAAATAGACAGAATAAATCCTGAGTGTTTTCAAAAACTTGTGTTTTCAAAAACTGTTATTAACCGATCAACTCCATATCAACTCCATGCCGCCTTCCCTGCCAGATCACAAGATGTAACAACCAGAAATTTTAACCATAGCGTGTTTTACCTAAACTTGCCAATCACCAAGCGACACATGCCTAGATGTTATTGGCCAGAGAGACAAAGAATCTTTCGAGACAAGTTATTTCATTGTGAAAAAGCCTTCGGCCTAATTATTATTAAGAAATACTTCATATACATTTATAACGAAATATTTAAAGCTACACCCACTTTGGAATTTGAAATTTAGTAGTTAAGGAGATCCGAGGAATCATGCATGGGAGTGTCTACTACTAGGATCCATGAGAAGCAGGAGCTATCGAAGGCAAGGCCATTGGGCGATTAGAATGACACATGCCCTAATAACAAGGAGGCGCGTCTAGGGTTAATACAAAGGATCAAAATTATTAAAATGTCAACAGAGAATGGTAACAATGACCTAGAGCAATCTCATATAGACTAAATTTATTGGGTTAAATGCAGATCTAGGTTTTGATGCAGAGCTAGACCATAAAAGGTGTACACCCAATGCAAGCGGTAGGCAATTGTGGATCCCAGTGTGACGGTCCAATAAGAACTTGAGAACGTTGCTATGTGACTGTGCCTGCATGCAGCAAGTTCTTCATGTTTAGAAAAGTATCCGTGCACCCGGAGCTAGAGGTCAGCGTCTAAGAGTTAGTTGCGCAAATTGTATAGGGTTGGTGCATCTATCTAAAAAGCGTTCTTAGGGATGCCACCTTATTGATTGTTATGACTGCGATTATAACCTTCTTTCTTTACAATGCCCATGAGCACTGTATAATGTCCGTGGAAAATAACCCATAAATTGCCAATGTTAAACATGAACGCCATAACACCCATATAACTCCCAAAAATGTTGCTTTTATGCTCATATGTAGCTGGAAAGTGCTAGATTCTGTTCATGCGCAGCTGGAAATATATATGCAGCAAGCTATTTTTTTCACATATGCATGCCCAAAATCATGGTGGCAGAGAAAATGTGGAGTCCTCTACCGCACAGACCCAGCAAAGATGTGGTCGCGGCTGCTACAACAACGAGTATATGTTGCTCTAATATTAAGATCAGATATCGTTCCAATAATGAGATAAAGGTTGCGATTGTAGCAGTGCACATAGATTAGTTAGTATCACAAAGCTTACACACGGTGGCCAAGAGAGAAGGGATTAATGATTCGATGTATTTAAAAGGATGTCAATTCCATCCCCAAACCCTGCTACCCCATGAGGGATAACTGTTGGTCGGGATGGCATATCATACCCCGAGAGGGATAACTGGAAATGGAACTGAACTGGAAATGGAAGTGGACCTCTAATGCGAACTGCAACTGCAACTGCACTGGACCTCTAACGCGAACTGCAACTGGACCACACGAACTGCAACTAGACCTCTAACACGAACTGCAACTGCGACTGCAACTAGACCTCTAACGCGAACTGCAACTGGACCTCTAACGCGAACTGCAACTGCAACTGGAATCTAACAGAAACACAAATTGGAACTCGTTCAGTTAGAATGTAAATTTGTGCAGGCATCTACGTAGGTCGAAATAAAGAAGTTGTTATGCAACAACTTGTCGATCAATGCCGGCTGGTTTGACATGTGGATGGCAAAGGCGTGGGATCACTACCACAAGAACTCCAGTTGTACTAGATAATGGCCACACAAACTTCACAAAACTGACACGCCATTTAACCAAACGTGTATTTGTTAAGTAACTAATTAAAGAATAACCCATCCTAACGACAAAATCAAACGAAGATGAAAATGATCCATACTCTACACTTGTCAAGTCATCGTGAATCTTGATGATCCCCTCTATCAAGTCCAAATCCCAAAATATGGGATATATATGCCTATCGACATAAATATATGAAGTTTGACAGAATGGTAAAACAAATGATTAACTTAAGTTCTTAGATTTTTGCACCCTTTGAAATGAACATTTTCTTTTAAGAATAAACAACAATTTATAAGAATTCAAGTTCATGTGAAAATTTGACTTTGACTTAACCAAGTTAGAAAAATAATTCTCTTTTTCACAATTCATAAAATTCAAATACTTCTAAAAATATTCTTTAATTTCTTTAATTACTTTGCTTAGTATACGATAAATTCATTAAATATTTATCCCCGTTTATTATATTCGCTATACATTTATTTCATCATCCAAAACATTGCAATAGTGACTTGGTTATTAATAATGAAGCAATACTCCAATACATTTAGAAATAGTAATTTTGTGTACTCTATCATTTAGACATAGTAATTGTGTATTCTATAATCATATATTCTATAACCGTGTGTGAGAGTGAGATGAAATGAGTCATAAATATTATCCACTACCAATTCAAAGTAGGATTGAATTTGCTATTTTGCGTAATTATATGAAAATAAAACAACCTAACATTTAAAAGAAAACAACCTCACATTTAATAGCTAAGTAACTAAGTCAGAAGGATATGAAAAATGATGTAACCTGACATTTAATACATTTAAGAGCTCAGTAAACAAGTCAGAAGAAAATATCTTAGGTAAAGAATAAGAAGAAAGTGGTGTTGAATGGTTGAGGGCCTTTGAAGCAGACAAGGAGAAAGGCTCAAAGAAATCAAGTAAGACAGTTCATCGGCCAACGACTGCAATAGAATCGATACTATATGTATGGATATTCAAACACAATAGAGGCTCGTCGGCGAGATCTCTCACGGAAATATATATATATATATATATATATATATATATATATATATATATATATATAGAAGTCTTGCTATTTGAGCGTCTTAGGGTGAAACGCAACGCAAGTTTTTGAGAATTAGGGTCAAACGCAATGCAAGATTTTTTGAATTCTCAAATTCTCTCGCCGAATACGCATATCGAATTCCCATTGTCTTGTTGTGCTTTTCTGTTGATATTTATTGAGTGAGAGTGAGAAAAAAAGTTGTTTCTTGAACCATATTCCACTCCCAGCAAGGAAGAAAGCAGCGGATTGAATCATAAGAACCTCTGTGATGGTCTACTGGCTTCACTGAAAGTTGAGGAAGTAGCGAATAGAAGGTTTGAAGCTGCAACATGGCTACAGAGCATGGTTGGATCTAATTTGGATATACCATGTGAGCCATCAGAGGAGCAGCTTCGTCTTTGTTTGAGAAATGGAATCAGTTTATGTAATCTACTCAACAAGGTTCTACCAAGAGCAGTGTCCAAGATCGTTGCAAATCATTCCTCTTTATCTGCCTATCAATATTTTCAGAATATTAATAATTTTCTTGCTGCTATTAAAGAGATGAAGTTGCCCACTTTCCAAGCTTCTTAGTTGGAGCAAGAAATTTCGCAGTCGGGATCTATTACAAAGATTGTTGATTGTATCTTGGTGTTGACGGCTTATTATGAGTAGAAACAATGTGAAGGAAATGGAGCCCCTTTAAGGACCCCTATGGTTATGGTGCCAAGAAAAACACTAAATCTCCTTCAACACTCAACTCTATGTGTTGAAATAACAAACCCATCAGTTAGAAACATGGATTCCTCACGGGGGAAGGTAAGTCCTGAACCTGATTCATATGCAGAAACAATACTTAAATCTACTGAAAGATTGGCCTCTGTTGAAGTTGGTGTTGCTCCTTTGAATAAAGAAAGTAGGGAAGTTCGTGGGCTTAAAGAACAGGTAGACAGACTAAATGTGTCAGAAAGGAAAGAAGCAGAAGTAAAGAAGTTACTGAATATGAAAATGAAACCATCTCCGTATAAGGAACTCCACACACTAGTTTCTCAAGAATCTGTAATAAGCAAAGTTGAGTTACAAAATGGTAACTGTAACTCTAAGATGGTTTCTCATGATGGTAAATTGGTAGATTATGGGGAGAATAATGAGATGCCGGAAGGAAAACCAAATGGCAACCCTTTGAGTACTATGGGAAATGAGCTTAAACATTTAACGAGTGCAAATCATTTTTGGATTGGATTGTACACTAGTATTGTGTTGAGTGTAATTTGTATTATGCTTAAAAAATGAGGCGTAGAAATTTAGAAATTTATCAGTTAAAAATGGGACACAAATTGAAACACATGATTTTTGGATTGGATTTCTGTAGGGTGGATTTTTGGATTGGATTCTTATTTTGCTTAAAAAAGATGAGTTATCGTTTTAAACTCATTTCTCTAAAAAAAATATTGTATGTTATTCTACTATATATATAATGTTTATATGGTAACTTGTTGTAAGATTTTTAATTATATATAAATAGTTCTTATATGGTTAAATACAATTTGTGACCGGAGAGATTGTTTTTTTGCTGAACATGCCCTATTTTAGTTTTGTCTAACTGACTAAGACCATTTACAGTGAAAACCAGTCTTAGTTGTGGCATGCATATAGTTATTGATTGAAGGTAATCAACTGTTGGGATTTTGAGACAACTATGCAAAGCAGAATATAGATGAAGACTCCATTGTTCCTTGTACCACTCAGTGTCGTCCCCAAAAGTTTGTCATGAATTCTTCATGACAAGTGGTTGCTGGAGATGAAATTTTAGAAGTTAAAGTACAGTGTGAACCAGAAATTGAGGCTATATACCCATGCCCATTTTCTATTCCACCAATTCCCATAGAGCCACCAAAACCATGCAATCTGGTTACAAGTCAAATGGCATGTTCAAGGTAAAGGATACATATGGTGATACTTTTTTGGGATAAAAGGCATTGATTTATCAAAGATAGTCTTGTAGTGTAGAGGTTGCGAGAAGGTACTGAGTAAGCTAATATTAACCTTCCTTATCACAGCAAATATTAATCTATCTTATCACAACAGATGCCTCTCGTGCAAAACATGTAGATATTCAATTGACTCTGTCAAAATTTGAAATGCTTGTGAATAATTCTATCGAAAGAACAAAGAAACCTTGTAAGAATTGTATGAAGGATTCCATTGCAACTTCTAGAGAGTTAGATAAAGTATTATCGACGATTAGGAGGCAACATAATTCCATAAATTTAGGCATTTATGAGAAAAAACTAGTTTTTTTGCTAATACACAGTTGGGGTTCGTTACGAAGAACATTTTGTATATATTCTTCATGTTTGGAAATGTATGGGGGATTGAGAGCTTGAGAAAAAGAAACAATATTTGTAGTGAAATGTTTGTCCGAGCTAAATAAAACTATCAATGTAGAAGTACAATGTTTTTCAAAGAAGAGATTCATGTGCCAATATTTTTGGGTCTATGTTTTCCTTTGTAAATGTTTTCTTTCTAAGTTTTCCATTTATATATGTTGTCTTGGTGTAAGGAAGCCATATTTGCCCAAATCTCCATAAATTCAACCTAAAAATAAAAATTATAGAGGCACTTTCTGAGGCGTCAAAGACAATAGATAAAACACCCCAAAAAATTGGATATGCAATACAAATTATCTACAGTCCATACAATCTTACAATATGTAAGTATAGTCGTACAATCGGAAAAAATAGTTGCGCAACAAATCTATGAGAAACCTTGCAAATTCCTACTTTGTTTTTTTAAATAAATCTCTTATTTAACCTAGAAAAATATTTATATTCTACTCTAAATCAAAATAAATGTAATTCCCTTGGAATATGAACCTAGCATTTGAATCAAGCAAAATAATGATGTCTTTCTTTGAAAAGAGAAATACAATACCTACTTTCGACAACACCGTGTCTGTTATTCGACAAGTCCACTTTTTTTAATCGTGGGTGGAATAACATCGGATATTCAACTCCATTCCAGTAACCGTCGAAGATCCGACTACTTCATCGTCAAATGTCAACTAGTTCTATCGCAAAAAATTATTATTAAGCTGTCAAATTTCCGGTGTTTAGTCGTCGAAAATTCTACTCGCCATAGTCGGACATCCGATGAGTTCTACATCACAATGTCGTCGAAATTCCCACCTCAGGTAATCAAAAATTCGACGGCCATCCGAGAGGCTTTGTTTTCGGAGCTATGGCACGCTCAATGAATATGTCGTCGAACTTCCCACGTTAGGGTGTTGAACATTCAACGGGCTTGGTTGTCGGAGTTTTAGCAGCCTCGTCGAGCGTGAACGAGCAGACATCGAATAACCGACGAGTGCGTGTTGTTTATTAATATCCAAACAAAAAACGGTCTCCATTAAAAACAAAAATTATAATTTTAAAAACTAATCTCACCTCTCGAAACTCCTTTGCACTTTGTGAAATGCATGATAAAAAATTTCTCCAACTAACAAATACTGTGTAGTACTACCACCTCTTACAAATTCACTATAGATAAAAAATCGCTCGCAGGAAATTGACAATTTATGATTTACACTCTCTCATAGGAATGAAAAATTGTGCTGCCTCTGCAGAAAATTAACCATGGGCCTGCTTTCTGCAATAGCCTGCATTTTCTCCCGGGTTCTTTAATCTCCACCAAATTTAGAGGCAGAGCGATCAAAAAGAAGTTACACGAAAGAATACGAACAAACGGAATAAAGCGTGCGTGTTTTCAGAATGTGTACTTAACCGACCAACTCCATGCCGCCTTCTTAGGTCCCACGGATGTAACAACCAGAAATTTTAACCTTCTACCTAAACTCGCCAATCACCAGGCAACACATGCCGGGATGTTAATGGCCAGGGAGACAAGGAATATTTCGAGATAGGTTATTTCATTGTGAAAACCCCTTCAGAGTAATTATTATTAAGAAATACTTCATATACATTTATAACGAAATATTTAAAGCTACACCCAATCTGGAATTTGAAATTCTGCAGTTAAGGAGATCCGAGGAATCATGCATGGGAGTGTCTGCTACTAGGATTCATGACAAGCGTGAGCTATAGAAGGCAAGGCCACTGGGCGATTAGAATGATGGCCAAATAGGACACATACCCTAATAAAAAGGGAGTGTCTGCTACTAGGATTCATGACAAGCGTGAGCTATAGAAGGCAAGGCCACTGGGCGATTAGAATGATGGCCAAATAGGACACATACCCTAATAAAAAGGGTGTGTCTAGGGTTAATACAAAGGATCAAAATTATTAAAATGTCAACAGAGAATGGTAACAATGACCTCGAGCAATCTCATACAGAGTGAATTTATTGGGTTAAAAGCAGATCTGGACCATAAAAGGTGTATACCCAATGCAAGCGTTAGGCAACTGTGGATGCCGGTGTGACGGTCCATTAAGAACTCCAGAATGTTGCTATGTGACTGTTCCTGCATGCAGCAAGTGCTTAATGTTTAGCAGAGTATCCGTGCACCCGGAGCTAGAGATCAGCATCTAAGAGTTAGTTACGCAAATTGTATATGGTTGATATATCTATCTAAAAAGTGCTCTCACGGATGCCACCTTATTGATTGTTATGACTGCGATTATAACCTTCTTTCTTTACAATGCCCATGAGCACCGTATAATGTCCGTGGACCATAACCCATAAATTTCCAATGTTAAACATGAACGCCATAACCCTAGGTACGCCATATAATGCCCAAAAATGTTGCTCTTCTGCTCATACGTAGCTGGAAAGTCCTAGATTCTGTTCATGCGCAGCTAGAAATATATATGCAGCAAGCTATTTTGTTCACGTATACATGCCCAAAATCATGGCGGCAGAGAAAATGTGGAGTCCTCTACCGCACAGACCCAGCAAAGATGTGGTCGCGGCTGCTGCAACGATGAGTATATGTTGCTCTAATATTAAGATCAGATATCGTTCCAATAATGAGATAAAGGTTGCGATTCTAGCAGTGCACATAGATCAGCTAGTACCACAAAGCTTACACACGGCGGCCAAGAGAGAAGGGATTAATGACTCCATGTATTGAAAAGGCTGTCAATTACATCCCCAAACCCTGCTACCCCGTGAGCGATAACTGCTGGTCAGGATGGCGTATCATACCCCGAGAGGGATAACTGGAAATGGAAGTGGACCTCTAACGCGAACTGCAACTGCAACTGGACCTCTAACACGAACTGCGACTGGACCTGGAATCTAATAGAAACACAAATTGGCACTCGTTCAGTTAGAATGTAAATCTGTAGCCTGCTTAAATGGTCGAGGGCCCTCTGAAGCAGACAAGGAGAAAGGCTCAAAGAAAGCGAGTAAGACGGTTCGTCGGCCAACGACGGCAATAGAATCAGTATGGATATTCAAACACAAGAATCCATACTATATGTATGGATATTCAAACACAAGAGAGGCTCGTCGGCCAGATCTTTCACGGAAATATATATATATATATATATATATATATATATATATATAAGTCTTGCTATTTGAGCGTCCTACGGTCAAAGGCAACGCAAGTTTTTGAGAATTCTCAAATTCTCTGGCCGGATACGCATATCGAATTCCCATTCTCTTCTTGTGGTTTTCTGTTGATATTTATTGAGTGAAAGTGAGAAAAAAAAATGTTTCTTAAACCATATTCCACTCCCAGCAGGGGAGAAGGCAGCGGATCGAATCGTAAGAACCTCTGTGATGGTCTATTGGCTTCACTAAAAGTTGAGGAAGCAGCGAATAGAAGGTTTGAAGCTGCAACATGGCTACATAGAATGGTTGGATCTAATTTGGATATACCATGTGAGCCATCGGAGGAGGAGCTTCGTCTTTGTTTGAAAAATGGAATCATTTTATGTAATCTTCTCAACAAGGTTAAACCGGGAGCAGTGTCCAAGATCGTTGCAAATCATTCCTCTTTATCTGCCTATCAATATTTTGAGAATATTAATAATTTTCTTGCTGCTATTAAAGAGATGATGTTGCCCACTTTCCAAGCTTCTCAGTTAGAGCAAGAAATTTCGCAGACGGGTTCTATTACAAAGATTGTTGATTGTATCTTGGCGTTGAAGGCTTATTATGAATGGAAACAATTGGAAGAAAATGGAGCCCCTTTGAGGACCCCTATGGTTATGGTGCCAAGAAAAACACTAAATCTCCTTCAACACTCAACTCCGTGTGTTGAAATAACAAACCCATCAGTTAGAAACATGGATTCCTCGGGGTGCAAGGTAAGTCCTGAACCTGATTCATATGAAGAAACAATACTTAAATCTGCTGAGAAGTTGGTGTTGCTCCTTTGAATAAAGAAAGTAGGGAAGTTCGTGAGCTTAAAGAACAGGTAGACAGACTGAATTCCTTGGAAAGGAAAGAAGCAGAAGTAAAGCAGTTACTGAACATGAAAATGAAACCATCTCCGTATAAGGAACTCCACACACTAGTTTCTCAAGAATATGTAATAAGCAAAGTTGAGTTACAAAATGGTAAAGATGGTTTCTCATGATGGTAAATTGGTAGATTATGGGGAGAATAATGAGATCCAACAAGGCAAACCAAAGGGAAACCCTTTGAGTAGTCTGGGAAATGAGCTTAAACATTTAACCAGTACAAATCATTTTTGGATTGGTTTGTGCACTAGTGTTGTGTTCAGTGTAATTTTTGTTATGCTTAAAAGATGAGGCGTAGAAATTTAGAAATTTATCAGTTAAAAACGGGGACACAGGGTGAAACAAATCATTTTTGGACTGGATTTCTGTAGGGTGGATTTTGGATTGGATTTTTATTTTGCTTTAAAAAAGATGAGTTATTTTTTTAAACTCATTTTTCTAAAAAAAAATATTGTAAGTTATTCTACTATATATATATATATAATGTTTAGATGGTAAGTTGTTGTAAGATTTTTTATTATATATAAATAATTTTTATATGGTTAAATACAGTTTCTGACCGGAGAGATTGTTTTTTTGCTGAACATGCCCTATTTTAGTTTCGTCTAACTGACTAAGACCGTTTACCTTGAAAACCAGTCTGAGTTGTGGCATGCATATAGTTATTGATTAGAAGGTAATCAACTGTTGGGATTTTGAGACAACTATGCAAAGCAGAATATACACGAAGACTCCATTGTTCCTTGTACCATTCAGTGTTGTCCCCAAAAGTTTGTCTTGAATTCTTCATGACAAGTGGTTGCTGGAGATGAAAGTTTAGAAGTTAAAGTACAGTGTGAACCAGAAATTGAGGCTATATACCCACGCCCATTTTCTATTCCACCAATTCTCATAGAGCCACCAAAGCCATGCAATCTAGTTACAAGCCATGCAATCTAGTTACAAGTGAAATGGCGTGTTGAGGTAAAGGATACATATGGTGATACTTTTTTGGGATAAAAGGCATTGATTTATCAAAGATAGGCTTGTAGTGTAGAGGTTGCGAGAAGGTACTGAGAAAACTAATATTAACCTACCTTATCACGGCAGATATTAATCTGTCTTATCACAGCAGATGCCTCCGGTGCAAAACATTTAGATATTCAATTGACTTTGTCAAAATTTGAAATGCTTGTGAATAATTCCATCGAAAGAACGAGGCAACCCTGTAAGAATCGTATGAAGGATTCCATTGCAACTTCTAGAGAGTTAGATAAAGTATTGTGGACGACAAGGAGGCAACATAATTCCATAAATTTAGGTATTTGTGAGAAAAAACTAGTTTTTTTGCTAATACACAGTTAGGGTTCGTTAAGAACATTTTGTATATATTCTTCATGTTTGGCAATGTAGGGGGTTCAGAGTTTGAGAAAAAGAAACAATATTTGTAGTGAAATGTTTGTTTGAGCTGGAAAAAATTATCAATGTAGAAGTACAAAGTTTTTTAAAGAAGAGATTCATGTGCCAATATTTCTTGGTGTGTGTTTTCCTTTGTAAATGTTTTCTTTCTAAGTTTTCCATTTATATATGTTGTCTTGAATGAAAATATATGATTCACGATTCCTCCTATAGGAAGCTTTGATTTCATACATAATGTTTTGTTTCTAAGTTTTCCATTTATATATGTTGTCTTGAATGAAAATATATGATTCACAATTCATCCTATGATAGGAAGCTTTGATTTCATCCATATTCAAATGTTTTCACCCATTCCTCTAAACTTGGACAAAATTCATTCTAGCTAATGCTTTGTGTTAGTGGACTGTAATTCTCATATCTACTACCATTCCTAAATGATTCCACTACCAGTCATTGATAATTCTTATCCATACTCAGCCTTTGACTGGATGCCCATTGATAAAGCTTGTACATTCATCACAAAGAGCATGCCGGGTTATCAAATGCATATGCCAATTCACCACAACCACACCCAATGCAAACTATGTGGAAGGAGGAGCCCACAAGGGATGTTAAAACAAGTACCAAATGCAACCGAGCAGCTAGAAACAAAGTAGTCAAGTGCTACATATATCACCGAGGTGGTGTAAGGAAGCCATATTTGCCCAAATCTCCATAAATTCAACCTAAAAATAAAAATTATAAACACACTTTCCGAGGCGTCAAAGACAATAGATAAAACACCCCAAAAAAATTGGATATGTGATACAAATTATGTACAGTCCATACAATCTTACAATATGTGACTATACGGGTACAATTGGAAAAAATAGTTGCAACAAATCTATAGGAAACCTGCAAATTCCTACTTTGTTTTCTTAAATATCTTATTTAACCTAGAAAAATATTTATATTCCGCTTTAAATCAAAATAAAATCTAATTCCCTTGAAATATGAATCTAGCATTTGAATCAAGCAAAATAATGATGTCATTCTTTGAAACTAGAAATACAATACCTAGTTTCGACTTGTTTGTAAACTCTCCAACTTCTTGATGTGTATGGAATAAAGTGTTTTGGTTAGCCATTGAACTTGGTCACTTTCAGGTCTTTCTGTTGTTTTGCATCAACTTTGTGGCTAAGATATGATACCATGTTATGAAGACTAAACACAAAGAAACCATAAACACATATATAATGTTAGTGGTTATGATACCATGTTATGAAGACTAAACACAAGGAAACCATAAACACTTACATAAAGTCATCGAGTGACTTTATTAATAGGCCTAATTCTATAATCTAGATGATGTTTATATTATAACAAAAAGGATAAAATGAAGAGGCAATGGCTCACAAACTTGAAATTTATGTTATTGGAGTATCTAGATCCTTAAGAACAATAGGAATATATGGGACTAAGGGAAGTGAGTGGTATTCCACAGGTTCACCTTCCATGAGGTACTCACTTTTGTTTGTTCTAATATCCATAGATGGGGCACAACCTTCCAACTAGTCAATGATTAAAAGGAAGGAGAAGTAAGAAGCAAACAAGGTAGTGCAAAAGTGTCTCTTTTAGAGTGAAATACCTTTGACAATTAAAAATAACAATCATTTCTTCTAGTTTATGTTTGAATTAAGTTTCTATTTTTGGCCCATGGTATAAGGCACGTTCCTATGAGGAGTTGCAAGGATAGATAATTAAAGTGGAAAAGAATGATATCAACACTATACTGAGGGATCAAAGGAAGTTATGAGAGGCCACTAGATGGAGAGTGATATTTGATGGTTGGATAGTTGGGAAGGGAAAGACCCTCTTTAATTTTTTGGTACATTGTCTTGGGGGTCCAATGTTTATTAAATTTGTCGATGCATAAACATGTTGGAACCCAATGTTATGCAGGTTCATCACACTCCTAGATCTTCTTGAGACAGTCAGTCGATAGGAAACAGTTGACTCGCAGATTAAATGGGAGATTCAAAGGATTGACTAAATGGTCGATGAGGGTATGTTCAGATCAACTACAACAACTGATTAAATTATGAGATGTTATAGATTTGGTTGAAATAGTTAGAACCAATGACCACTATTTGTGGATGAAGGATTTTCACAGATATGGAGACTATAAATGAATGACCCTATGGGTTGTAATTATATGATTGATATTGATTTGTGTTCATGTTAAATAATGCATTGCGATGTTCTAATCATAATGCATTGTGCTGAAGTGCTGTAACAGCGTCCTAAAACACCACCTTTATTCTTGGAATATTGTTCCCTTTTGCTATTTTCTTTTTTGTTATATGGTTCATATGAAGAGGCCCCCCAACATGGTATTAGAGTTGTTGGTTTTTGTCTAGCCTTGTTGTCTACGAATCATGTTGAGCCAAAAGTAGGTTGATCAATTGCGGGTTGAATATTTTTGTAAACTTTACCTTTTCTTGAACTTTGATATGATCTATTTAATCAAAAGGATGAATTTCAATATAGAACCCGTGCTTTTGAATGGGCACAACTATGCAATGTTGGAACCATATATAGCGACGTTTTTAAAGAAAAAGAGGTTGTGGCAATATATGAAGGTCATTATTCTAGATCCTAAGGATGACTAGTCTAAGTTTGTCATCAACGAAAACGAAGGATGAGGTTATTGTGGCCATCATGACCTACATTTCGAGAAAGACTTTTTTCACATAATTGGGATCAAATGTTCTCATGTTGTTTCGTATAAGTTGAATTTATTGTTCAACAAGGTTAATGAAAGTCAAGCAATGCGGTTAGAGAAATATTTGATCTCTTTGGAACCCTGTTCCTTTGAAAGAATTGAGGAATATTTAGCTTGCATGAAGGAGATACAACTGAAATTGGGAGAATGTGGTAAGGATTTTCCAAAGAAAGATGGATAGTTCATTGAACTGGTGTTGATGAATTTAACAACATCTTGTGACGTATTTTTGTCATCCTTCTCTGTTAGCACTTCTCTACAGGCGTTACATGCCCGTAACACTCAAACGTGATGGAGATTCAATTAAATATGTACTCATCATATGGATAAGGATGCCTCTTTGTTCTCTTCCTTGAGTGGATCTCCATAATATAAGCTTTATGTCACTAATGACTATGCTCTCGCAGTTGCTGGAAGTGGTGATGTTGAATTCCGTCATGGTCAAATATCAAATGCCTATCATGTGCCTAGATTTAAGACTAACTTTTTTTTGGTTCCTCAACTTAAAAAAAGATGGGAATATTGTTGAGTTTTTATCTCCTAAATCTCCCACAATCACTACTCTAAGATTTTTTCCAAAAGAGGGAAAATCTCCAACAAGGTAAATCTATGAGTTAAAATAAACTAGTTACTCTTTAAACCCATTGGAACTAGTTACTTACACCATTGTCACGGTGTAGTTCCTCCATAAGAGTTATTTTATTAAATTAAAATTCTCTTTGAAAAGATTCATGGAGATATTTAACATTGGTTTTATCAAGTATCCACCCATTTATGTAGGAATTTAGGAATGAACAATTTTTCTATTCTGATGACCGTGTTTATGCACAATAGAAATTGAGCCCAAAATCCGATGGCACTCATGTCTGAAATTCGACAATACCCTGTCGGTTATTCGACAAGTGCACTTTTTTGTCATTGGTGGAATAACATCGGATATTCGACTCCATTCCAGTACCCGTCGAAGATCCGACCACTTCATCGATGAATGTCAGCCAGTTCTATTGCCAAAAGTTATTATTAAGACGTCGAATTTCCGGCGTCTGATCGTCGAAATTTCTACTCTCCATAGTCGGACGTCCGACGGGTTCGACATGACAATGTCATCGAAATTCCCACCTCAGGTTGTTGAAAATTCAACGGCCACCCGACGGGCTTTGTTTTCGGAGCTACGGCAGGCTCAATGAATATGTCGTCAAAATTCCCACGTTAGGGTGTCGAACATTCGACGGACAACCGACGGGCTTGGCTATCGAAGCTTTAGTAGCCTCGTCAAACGTCATTGGGAGGAGTTCAAATAACCGACGAGTGCGTGTCGGACGACCGACGAGTTCAATCTATAGGATCTACAACAACCTCGTCGAATGACCTTCATATGCTGTCAAAAATCCGGTGAGAAACTATATAGTTAAAAGATATATATAATTCAAAACACACTGGGAAATTGGAAGTTCCTCCAATAATGAAGAAGAGATCCTGGCACTATGGAAATGGTTAAAAGACACTAAATAAATTGGAATCACAAACCTAATGGTCATTGGAAACTCCCTAGATATTATTCTATTCATTAATAAAAAGAGAAATGATTCCTACCTATGGAGTATGAGTAGGATTTAGAACACCATCCGATTCTTTCAACAACTCACTTCCTTTCATGTCCTAAGATATCACAACAAATTAACAAGCACTTTGGCTAAAGAAGGAATCTATTTGAAAAATAGAGAAATTAAGGAAAATGTGGGGAGCATTGGTAAATGTCATATCTCCTAAGTCATTAGCACCCATACATATCTTGGGATATGAAATGCATTAATAAGTTTCGTAGCATGTAGGACTGTATCCACACATCGTCACCTTCATCCCACCTTCCCAACAATCATGGTATAAATAAGACAATACGATCATCCCTCAACACATGTGGTGTCCTCTTCAGTGAGATGGAAAGCATGAAGGTAAGTCATTTAGCCTTGAGAATAGGTAGTATCAAGAATCAGGCCCGATCCTTGATGGTTGTTATTTTGAGCAAGAAGAGTTTGGAGATTCCTAGGCATTCAATTATTTTTTTTCGTGTAAGGTGGTCCATAAATAAAGTGTCTTCCCCTGCTTGAGTAATAAACTAGGTTTCCATCAATTGGATTGTGCATTTTGATAGAACAAGGTTTGTGGTGTGAGGAAACTCCCTTGACAGTCTCTTAGCATCTCTCTTTGTAATATTTTGGTAGCTATCTTGGCATAATAAGGTTCGTGGTGTGAGGAATCTGTCTTGGTAGTTCATGAATAAAAAGTGTAGCAATTCCATATCCATGTCCTCTTTATGGAAACTCCAAGATCCTTCTCTAGTTACCCTCTAAAACATTTCTCCATCCCTTATTTTTTTTCTCTATGTTATGCTTTGTCTCCTCATTTGGCTTACGCTGCATTTCTTTGGGTTAGGTAAATTTAATAATTTTATCAATATTGGTAATGGTTGGGGTAGGAACTCAAGCTATATGATTGTTATGAACAAGCCAAACCAAGTTGTGAGATTTGTTTTAGCTCATTATGGTATCAATAATGATAGGTATAACTCCCGATTCAATTCTATTCATGGCTAATGCATACATTTATACAATTCATATGGTAGTTGAGCTTCATCAGCCTTTTCACCTTCCTATGTAACTATTCACATTCCTATTATGTACACTAACGTATAATCCTGATGGATTATATTCCAACAATCCCCCCCTTAATCTGAATGGGTGTTAGTGAGTCCGAGCATGTTTCTGAATCTTTCAAATTTTTCTCATCCAAGTGCTTTGGTGAAGATGTCTGCAACTTGATCATTTGTGGAACAATGTCAAATATGGACTGTCTTGGCCTCTACATGATGTCGAATCAAATGATACTTTGTGTTGATGTGTTTGGTTTGATCATGGAATCTGGGATTCTTAGCCAGCTTGATTGCAGAAGTATTGTCGATCAATAATGGAGTGGAGTTCTCTTGTTTTTCTTGCAAATCTTCAAGTATCTTCCTGAGCCATACTATTTCTTTCATTGATTCAGCTGCAGCCACATATTCTGCTTCTGTTGTTGAATCTGCCGGAACTGACTGTTTGCGTGATCTCCATGAGACAGCTGCTGATCCAAGACTCATAGTGTATCCAGAAGTTGATACTCATGTCTCCTTATCGCCGTCAAAATCTGAGTCTGAGTACCCAATAAGTTTGAAGTCATCCACCTTAGATTACTTGAGTCCAACATCTTGAGTCCCCTTCAAGAATCTTAGAACTTTTTTTGTAGCTGACCAATGTCCTTCACAAGGTTTATGCATGAACCTTGAAAGTATGCCAACAACATACGAAATATCTGGTCTAGTTGTTGTAAGGTAGATAAGACTTCCTACAAGTTGTCGATACTTGGTCGCATCTTCAAATTCTTTCCCTTCGCTTGATGTGAGCTTCATTTTCTGTTCCATTGGAGTAGAGATAGGATTGCATTATGTCATGCAAAATTTGTTTAGTAGTCCTCCAACCTATTTTTTCTGAGATAGGAATATGTACTTAGGATGTTGAGTGACTTCAATTCCTAAGTAATAGTGGAGATGTCCCATATCTGTCATTTCAAAGATCTTTTTCAAATCTTTCTTTATGGATGCTATATAGCTCTCATTGTTCCCTGTCATCAAAAGATCATTTACGTACACCACAAGATACACAACAGATCTTCCAACTTTCTTTATAAATAGTTTTGCATCATCAAGATCAAAATGTTCAAAATTTAACTTCAAAAGATGCTCGGTTAACTTTTCATACCATGCGTGAGGTGCTTGTTTTAGGCCATAGAAGGATTTGACAAGCTTGCATACCTTTTGTTCTTTTCCTTTCACAACAAAGCCTTCTGGCTGAGACATGAAGACATTCTCTTTCAAGTCTCCATTCAAGAAAGCAGTCTTCACATCCATTTGAGGAACTTTCCACCCTTTCTAATCAGCTAAAGAGAGTAAGGTACAGATGGTAGCCCATTTTGCTGTAGGAGAGAACGTTTCTTCATAGTCAATTCCTTCCTTCTGTGCATATCCTTTTGCTACAAGCCTCGCTTTGTGCTTGTCAAGTGAGCCATTTGATTTGTATTTGTTCTTGTACACCCACTTGCAGCCAATTGGTTTGGTTCCAACTGGAGGGTCAACCAGCTTCCAAGTTCCATTCTTCATGAGTGCATCATACTCATTCTGCATAGCTTCTTTCCGCTCAGCTCGAGTAGAAGCTTCTTCAAAGGAAGTTGGTTCAAAGTTAGCAGATAAATTAAATTCACAATAAAATGATACATCCATGTCATCACCTGAATTATCTGCTTCTCCTCCATCTTCATGTCTTTTCGAACTTCTCGTTCCCGTCTTTCCAACTTCATCCGGATGGACACTTTCAAGTGTCTTTGTGGCCCATTTAGGAATATTTCGTGATGGTCCTAGTTGATCAGCTGGTGGTGCTTCATCATTGATTGAGAGTCTTTCAATTCTCTCAATCACATCATCCTGTTGAACCTCTTGTTCATGTGAAGTAGCAGGAACTTCTTCATGCGGGGGAGTTGGTGCTTCATATGGAAATTCCAAAGGTTGATCCATAATAGGAATCCCCCCTTCAAGGTTTGGAATTTCATATTCATTTTCAGAATATTTCTTTGGATGAGGATATTTTTCCAAATGATCAAGCTGTCTCTTAATGGACTGGTCATTTTTATTAGTTTCAAGAAAAATGACATCTCTGGAAATAACAAACTTTTTGTTTACCTCATCATACAGATGGTATGCCTTGGAGTATTCTTCGTACCCCAGGAAAATACATTTTCTACTTCGAGCACCAAGCTTGTTTCTTTTCTCCTTTGGAATCAAGGCATAACAGGTGGAACCAAAAAATCTGAGATGCTTGACTGAAGGGAGATGGCCAAACGACATTTCATGTGGAGTCTTGTTATCAAGAGCATTTGAGGTACTTCTGTTTCTCAAATAGGCTGCACATTTCACTGCATCACCACAAAACATTAGTTTTACATTCTCAAAAAACATCATTGAGCGAACCATATTCATTATGGTTCTGTTCATTCTTTCTGCTACACCGTTTTGTTGAGGATTGTAGGGAACTATAGTCTGATGTGCAATTCCATGTTGGCGAAGATAATATTCAAAATCATTTGAAGTGTATTCTTTCCCATTATCAGTACGAAGTGTACCAATTTTTTATTGTGCTTGTTTTTCTATCAATGCATGAAAGTCTTTGAATGTTTGAAATGCTTCTGATTTTGTCTTTAAACAGTAAATCCAACACATTCTTGAGTAGTCATCAATAAATGTCATAAAATACTTATTCCCATTTGCAGAAGGAGTTGGCATTGGGCCACATAAATCAGAATGCACTAATTCTAATTTCCTACTTGCTCTGAAATTAGATTCATGGAATGGCAGCTTACTATGTTTCCCTAATATACATGCATCACATCTGTTCTTCTCCTTGGGAATGGTGGGAAAACCAAATACACCATTCTTTCTCAACAAACGAAGACTGTTATAATTCAAATGACCAAATCTTGCATGCCACAATAAACTTGATGACAAATTACCTTCTCCATGCTCAGAGAGGTAGGCATAGTTTTGAACTCTTGCAGATGAACCCTTTAGCTTCAGCAGCTTCCCATCTTCGTATCCAGTCATGATGACTTGGTTGTCAGAGGACTTTCTTATTTCTATGATTCCATCAAACATGTGGATGGAATGGCCTCGCTGTCGAATATCCACCAAGGACAGTAGGCTTCTCTGCAACTCTGAAAGATAAAGAACATTCTTCAACAAGAAATCAGGGAATCCAGGCATCTTCAGTCGAATGGTGCCCATTCCCTTTGGTTTAAGACTTGACATATCTGCAAAGTACACTATGCCATTTATTGTTTCATTAAGTTCTTCAAAACAGTCTTTTCTAAAAGTAATGTGTGATGTTGCACCAGTATCAAGCAGCCAACAATATTTGTAAGATGAAAGTGAAGTCATTTCATTAATTCCAAGATTACAATGTGCAACAATACAATGAGCAGAATCAGAAGATTTACTAGCATCTTGGTTTTTATTGTCATCTTTCTTCTAGTTATGTCTGTCTTTGATGGAGTCCCACGAAGCTCAACACTGATCTGATGTGTGTCCAGTATTTCCACAACGCTTGCACTGCAAATCTGATCTTTTGTTGAAGTTGTTTCTGCCCCCTCTGCCTCTGAATTTTCTTCTTCCTCTGCCTCTCTCTTTGCCAGAGAGAGTGACACCAACTACAGATGCTATGGATTGCATCTTCTGTGATGAATCTGCAACTAAAACAAAAAAAAATAAAGAGTAAAGGTGTAGGTCTAAGTCTCTTCCATATTCCTCAAGCTTTACAACAATGCCAATGATAATCAATCTTCAAAGAGGTCACAGCAAACAGCAACACTCTTCTCCTATACTGGTCACAGTTTCGAGCCTATGAGTGTACTCAAAATGCAGCTACTTTACAATCAAATTATGCAATTGATTATTGTTTGTTCTAGAGTGATATTACATATGACCTACATTTTAATTACATCAATAAATTGCAACATAAGTTGAGGCACTCTACAGAGAAGAAATAACTCTAATGGAACAAAATTTTACAGCAATTCTTAGAGAAGGTCGAGCCTCAGCCTTCAACTCCAATACTTCAGTCTTCAACACATGCAGCCACACCAATGCTTCAGCAATCTTCTCAGCTTCCACAGTCCTCAAATATCTGATATGCAGCTTCAATCTCACAAGAATGGAGTCTTTACAATGTCTTCAAGCTTCACGTAGTCCTTGATGGTCTCAACACACGCAGTCTTCTCAACACATTCTCAGCAATGCCCTTCACACCCAAAAGAAACAGCTAGAGGCTTGGATGGACTCAGACGCAATGCCACAAAGCTGAATACAAGCGTGAGCTTCTTCACTCAAGTGCAGGATCAGTCTTCACGTGCAGGCTCAGGCTCAGTCTTCAGGCATATCCATTGCAGCTTTATAGCCAAAACCAAAACACAGAACTTTTGTCGAAACGAGTACAATGTTACTGGGCTCTGCAACCGGAGCTCATGCCCACTTGCCAACAGCTGATATGTGACTATTCGGGAACACGAGGGGGTGCTTTACTTGTATATGAAGTCAATTGAAAGAGCTCATATGCCAAAATTTTTATGGGAAAGGGTTAAAATTCCAAGGAATTATGAAAAAGCGCTCGAAACAATTGACAAATTTTTGCAATATTGGCCGAAATTTCTTGTACACAAGAACAGGTAACGTTTGAAAAAAATGACACAATACTTAATACGCAAAAGGAAACTTGCTTTAAAAGTCAGGGAGAAAGTCATGGCTGTGCCTTCACATGACTGAGTAAAAACTTATTTCTTCAGAAAATATTATCATCTTCTTCACTGAAGTTTTATCCATGCATTGGGAAAGAGGGCACAAACACCATCAATATTCACATGTAATGGTCACGACATCAAGCTCAACACACAGCAAACACTCAACCAGGAAGGAATTCACAGCAATTCCAAAATCACAGCAGTCATGGCTCATCGAAATCATCGTTCATACATCAATTCCACGTACTGAGTAATGGACTGAGTTTTTCGTATTTGTACATTCTCCACCATAAACACCCGAGTTTCGACCTCCAATTCCTTTGGCTCACCTTAACTGCTCTTCAAGTATGTTGTTGCAGCTCGTAGCTCGCAGAAATCGCATTCAACAGAAAATTAGGGTTCGTAGCTCGCAGAAATGGCATCAACAGAAAATTAGGGTTCGCATTTATGAGACAGCGCAGTCACACAAGAGTGCCTTCACGCAGTATTAAAGGAGTGCCTTCACGCAGCATCAAAAGAGTTCATCAACATGGATTCTTGGTACCATCAAGATACCCGCAGAAACAAAGAAATCTCAAACGTAGGTTTGAATACTGTAACACAAATAATGAATGCGCTCAATATACAAACTGTCGAGGAATAGCTAAGTTGGCAGCAAAATAATTCAACCGTTTTGACAGAGAAACTATGCAAACTATGCACTTCCCATAATGGCAGAATGCCAGAACAACAGGAGTTATGGAAAACAGCCAAGCTCTGATACCACTGATAGGTATAACTCTCGATTCAATTCTATTCATGGCTAATGCATACATTTATACAATTCATATGGTGGTTGAGCTTCATCATCCTTTTCACCTTCCTATGTAACTGTTCACATTCCTATTATGTACACTAACGTATAATCCTGACGGATTATATTCCAACAAATAATGTCACCCGTGTTGTAAATTTCTCCCATCTTGTTGCACCCTTAATCTATCATATAGCCATTTTTTTTCTTTATCCGTCCTCCCATCAGTCTATCATACTATTTTTTCTTAGTCAATTTTGTCTTCATCCTCAAGCATGGGATAGACTCTTCTATGCATCTCAAATTCCCATCCATGGGACCTTATATTTTATCTTCAATTTAGAAAGGATATTCTCCTCATGCAACAACTAGTATCTCTAGAACTCCCCAACCCCTCAAAGCAATTGTAGAAAAAACCTCGGTGAGCAACAAACTACATAAATTCAAATTATTAGCAACAAAAGGAGCTATAGAAGCCATTTCATAACAGCGCATGCAAACAATCCTAGATAAACTATTTTGATGTTGTATTAGGAAATTTTAATTTTAGGAGTATTTTGGAATTTATATGCCAGCTATGCATTTGAAACGGTATGGAAGATTTGAAAAAGAATCAGTTAGGAAGTGATATAGGTAGAAGCATGAGACTCCAAGATATTTTAAACATTATGTTTAACATTTTCAAATTTTATTCAGGAAGGATGTCTAACTCAATCGTAGTACTTCTCATCGTTTTTTAATAATACAAATACTCATTTTTTTTGTAAAAGAAAATAGAATTAGTGTCTCTCCTACTCTAGCATAAGGCACATAGGGGGAATTTATAGTCACCACCCATTTCCTGATATCATTATTTATCTACCTCTCAAGGAATGACTTCACTAGGAGGAAACAATAGTATCCATTGTTCCATTGAAATATTTATAAAATTTTATAAAAAGGTTTTCAAGGAGGTAATGAAATTATGCTTAAGAAATTTCCTATTAATATTCAATATTATGAATAGACTTTTATGTGTGATAATTAGAAATGGTCTACACTAATGGGTATTTTGTTCAATGTGTAACATTTGAGTATGTCATTAATACTTAGGTTAAGGAGACCCAATAAATTCATTTCTCAAGTTGAAAAACTATACACAAGCAAAACTAAAAAGGAATTTCTAGTTTTCTTTAAGGAAGAAATTAATTTCTAGGAAGTGGTTCCTTACATCCATGGATGTGGTTGAATACCCTCATGTATGTGTTTGAATACCCTCATTTTATTCCCCTAAGGATATAAAATTTCTTTGTTATCAAAGATACCCAACTTTATTTCTTACAATGGATAGAGTTCCTAAGTTACCCATGTAGTTCTAGGATTTGTTGGAATGCATTTCTACACCATTGGTAATTTCATTGGTCACCTTATGAATCTGTTCAACCCACAACCTTTGAAAAGGGTTTGTCCTAGAGTTAATATATATAAATATACGTATAGGTAGCGGTGAGAAATTTGATCCTAAGCCAAAAATTCATTACAAGGACCCTACCTGAAGATTGCTACTTAGTTGCTTACTTCGGTAGTGACAGATTTCATGCTCCTTGTCCCTTCAATTGAAAATTCTTCCATGGTATTTCTTCTTTACTCGTTTTCTTTAATACCTTGGAACCCTGTCTTATGTTACTATTACCATGGTTGTTTCTTATAATGAAGGGTTTGTCATGGCAAGCTCGATCTTTGTGATCAAAATCACAAGTGTAACTCTCACACAATATGAGGGGCAGTGCTACCCATGAGGGATTTTTTCTTATGTCTCACTACAGGACCTTTAAATCATTCCCCAACAATAAATATTGATCTCATCATGGGGGAATCTTCACTAACAAAGGACATTCCAATGAGGGAATTGGAATCATATTAGAAGATTCCATACTAAGGAATTTTGTCCTATACCTCACCCTTCAAACTTTTTTACTCTAAAACATCCTTAGAATGTTCATATTAAAGGTGTTAGGGATTAAACAAGGAAGAAAAAGCTTAACTCAACATGTATCCTTCTATGACTAGAAAACCTATCTTATCCAAGCACTAAGCTCATTGTCAATGTCGAATTATGTAGGCACTCGAGGATAACAAGATATTTTGGTTAAAACCCATTTATACCATAGAAACCGCTTTACAATAGTAAAGTTTACAAGATAGTCATAAAAGAAGCATGAAAGCAGATTATACCAATGCTGAAAAAGATGAGAATTTCATAAATACAAAATTTGCAACAACACCTATAATCATAAATATACACCCGGCATGTAGCATTGTCCCCATTGTCCCTATTTGGATTTCCATCACCTATGTGAGAAACCAAAGCAACATAAGAAACCAATTAAAGACATATTGTCTGCAAATAAGAAAAAATTCAAAAATAGGATTAAAAACTTACAAGAATGTGATCATCATAATTGCAGAGAACTAAGTCAGTTTTATACCTTCCACAGAGGTAAAACTAGGGGGAATATTATTCTTAAAAATTGTCTAAAGATAATCCAATATAAATATCATTTGAAATGAAAAACTAACCAACCAGGATTTTGTTTCGAGAAGAGACAATCAATAAGGCAGTAGGGAATTTAATCATTAAATGCAATATGGAATTTATCGACAACAGTGGCATGCGGTAGATGTTGTTTTAGTGTTACAATAAAATTACAATGAATAGGCTCAAACAAGAATCTATTGTCGCATGGGAGGTGGCATACATACATGAGTTAAACATATGCCAAAATTTCATACAAGATGTCCCTCGTTATAAAGAGAGACCTGTAATCAAATCCAAGGTTCCCTTACAAATTGGTGAAGAGGGACCATGAATCGGTTTCGACAGTCAATGAACTCCGAAAAAAGAAGCAACCACAATTAATTCAGGGCTGAAATCACTCCCCCAATTTGGACTATTGAGTTAGAGCTTCGATACATAAATCTCAAGTCTGAAAACTCATCACACTTCTGATACTCACAGTTATTTATTATATACAATAGGAATTTTAACGATATGGATTTGACTGGTTATTGCACAGGAGGATGAGAATCCAGGGAGGGATTGAATTTTTTTTTTAGACGAGTACAACCATGTATTTATAACAAATAGGTAGCAGTGAGAAATTTGATCATGATCCAAAAATTCATTACAAGGACCAAGCAGCAGCCCCTGCTGCCATTTCTGCCATTTCAGAATTCTCAATCTCTTTACCTCTCTACATGGAGCTGTCAATCACAAATATTTGCAATCCGAAGCATAAACTATCAAATTTTTGTAGGGGTTATAATATTATAGCTAATCAAGCTTCCAGTATTCATAAAAGCTCATTTCACTCTTGAGTCCCTTCAATTCATTCAATTGGGCCATTCGGGTCATAGGTTTTTCATTGGATGGACCGTGAGTGAGGTGACCAACCAGCTACCTTTGACCATGCATACAAACTGTAGAACAGACAGACGGCAATAGATATAATGAATTTTTTTTTCCTGATAAATTCATTTACACTAAAAAAAACAATCAATCTGATATATTATTTGCCAGTCCACACTCCATCTATTATCGTTAGATGGTTGTTTTCTAGATTTTAGGGGAACCGAAACCTGTTTTTTCTTCTCATTCGGTGCCTCCCTCCTCATGCTTTCATAGTTTAAAAATCCAACAATTAATCTAAATGATGTATTCGTGATTGCTGAAAGTGAAAAACAAAAGTTCAAAATACTGGACAATCGCATGTTAACGAGGTATTTATTCACAAGGTGACAAATTATTTTCCATGCTAATTACACTTTGAGTAAATTTAATTTCAAATAAAAAATATTTTTTATTTTTGCTACGATGATATCAAGAAACCAGCTCTTGCAGCCTTGTGTCATCTTTCCACTGACAGAGCAATATCTTCCATTTCGGATTCCTGAGTGCAATATCCTTTTCGGTCTTGAAGAAATTCTTATCTCTATTTGATCTTGAGGATGCAGTGATAAGCTCGTTGAATCTATGTAAGAACTTTAGTATGGTCTTATGTCTCTTGAGGGTATTGGTATTGATCTCAGCTGACTGATAGTTTAAATAACCATTTATTAATTTATTTTTTTAATGCAAAGAGACAAGTTTTAAGCACAAAGACATGGATTTCTTGTTTAAAGATAAGGGAGCATGTTAAGGGACTTAATGATCATAGTTAGTCAATCTCGAAGTGACTTCAGGAGAATCAAGATAAGGCCCATTTACCTAGGTACATGGAAAGCAGAAGCAATCTACTAAATGTCATCAATGTTGTTTCAAATTATTCTCATGCTGTCATGATTATTTTCCCGACTCAACCAGAGAACGAAATGATCTTCCCAGGTTTACAAATAGACTTGAAAAAGATGAGAGAAGTGTGAATTTGAAAATAAAAGGTTGCGGGAGGTGGAGTTTGACCTTCAAACTTTTAGCAGGGTTCTGCATTATATTCATTGTGTATATTCACCTTTCACAATTTATTAAAAGTATGAAAGTATAATCACCCAATGTTTTATGCAGTTGCTTGTAATCTTTATAGTTTTCTTAGTGCATTACCTTTGACCACATATCAAAGTCGACCAGAACTCAACAGAAAAGGATTTAACCATTCACTGTTCGTACAGTTTTAGTTCGCAAATCGGAAATAGCTAAGCCAAGAAATTATTTCAACAAAACCCCGAGTCCCCGGTTTCCGATATTTGAAATATCAGAAATTGAAACTCGGAAATACCCCAAATAACCTTAACAAAAAGTGGAATATCTAGTTTCCGATACCGAAAATCGGAAAAGACTATACTGGACCAGAGGGTTCGGCTTTGGGTTCAAGATTTTATATTTCAAATTTACGTAAAGATTTCATATGCCTAAAACAGTTATTTTATTTATTTTTAGTTATAAATCCATTTAAATGGAAAATATATCATTATTTTATATTCGTAATTATAAATTAATTTAAATTTCCTAAATAACCACAATCATTTGCACATCCCATGACACATAACGATCGGGATTTTGGTGCATGAAGAGTATTACAAATTAATATTTTAATTTAATTTTGTGTGTGTGTATATATATATATATATATATATATATATATATATATATATATATATATATATATATATAACCAATCAATAAATGGATTTATGACAATGCTTTTGAAATGTTTCCATATACAAAACAAGCAATTTACTGCAAATATTTTCACCATGAAAACTTTTATCTCAGCAAGTCGAGTGTTACCTACTTGGAATTTACCTTCACGCTTTGAAAGTTGTTGCAGTCTTTTAATTTTATTTGGATATTCTATGAGCCTCGAGAACTGTTGGCACAGGTCATTATTTTCAGCGATCTCTAGGATCCCGTCTATGGCTTCTCTAAGAGCCTTGGAAGGAACCTCCATCGATTCGAAGTTTGATTTTGCATTTTTTCGAAAAGATGAATGAAGGGCCACATATCCTTGGGATTTGGCTCAATCATGTCCCCAATACAGGCTTGAATATGGGTGACAAAAGCAGGCCCGTTGAATACTCCATATATTTTATTTGTATCATGCCTTTCTTCAAGAGATCTAATACCATCATTGATGACACTTTTGAACGATAGAGAATGACTATCCACTATCTCTCTCAGTCTATGAAACACTTCAGGGGCACTGAGATGAGCAATGATATGCATTGTTGGAATCATAGCCTCATCTTCCAACCATCTCTTGATTTCTGCTGGAGATAGAAATCCAAACCTGGCAAAAAACGATGTTCATGTGAAGGTCCAAGATTGTTCTTGAACTGTGATTCTAGATGGAAAGTGTTGTTTCTCCTTCGCGATCAGGAAATATCTAAGGAAATCCTTCCTGAAGGTGACGGGGGATTTCTGTAGTTCCTGCAACCTCTCGGATGGCAATTGTGTGGATACCTTCTCTTAGACATGGATATTTCCCTCGAATACACTTAATATATATATATATATAGAGAGAGAGAGAGATGTGTGTGGATACCTTCTCTTAGACATGGATATTTCCCTCGAATACACTCAATATATATATAGAGAGAGATGTTTGGCATAGTAGATTTTTAAAAATAGGTGGAAGGTTTTAATTGGGGCAATTAATTGGGGCAAGCAACAAGGAATCTTTCAAAACCATAACATCTTTGAAACCATTTCTACTAGTCCCCTTTGCAGTACCTGCGGCCCAGCCACAACAACCAGTTTTGGAATCCATTAGAATAGATTAGGTTTCGGCTACAATTCCACTGCCAATTCCTTTTGGGATCCATGAGAATCCGAATTCGTAGCAAGGGAAAACTACAAGGTCTAGAGAAGAGTATACTGAGAAAAACCCAAGAAATATACAAAAGTAGATGAATGCAGAGATTGATTAGAGAAGTTCCCATGGAAGAAGAGCATTAGCGAAGCCCATCTTGAGCATTGTTTTCCAAATGGAAAACTGAAACAGAAAAAGCATGAAATTGCGGAAAAACCTATTTTCTAAGTCAAGGAGTCACTTCCGCAATTCAATCAAAACTGGAAATAGGAAATTAATTCTTACAGCCAAAAGACACAAATTTTGAGAACTATATCATTGCTTAGAATCATGAACATAAGTTTAATTATTTTATTACTTGTTTTAGATAATTGTAAAGCAAAGGTTTTTTTTGGTAAATAGATATTTTCACTAAAATAATTTTAAATAGATTAATATTTTTACTAAAATGATTTTAAAGAATATTAAATGAATTCAACATAAATATGTTTTATTATTATTTTGAATGAATTTACTTATTTATATAAATAAAAATTGTGAAACTCTTTAATTTTAAAGAAAAATTGTTTGGTTCTTCAATTTTATTGAGATTTATGGTTTTTTAATTTTTAATATAACTTATTGTTTAATTATTTTAAACTTTAGAAATGGAATATTTATTTGTTAATATTTTTTAAATGATAAATATAATATCTATATAACCCTATATATATAACCATAAATGGGTGATATATATAATGCAAAGGAACTAAAAGAATATGCGTTCCTTACACTCGTTATTGTTTAACATCATGCTCAGTAACCCTGAATGTATAAATATATGCGAACGGGTTCAGTGCCGTCAACCTGAACACATACATCAATAAGCAAGGTATAAATAAAAGTTAAGCAGTGTCCTAATTGTTAAAGAAAAGAATGGAGCAATAGAAACAGTACGGGCAGATGATTGCCTTCTCATTATTCAGAGCTGTTTAAATAAGAAGTAGAAAACAGAAATACTGTGGGTGAATACCACAGGTAGGTAAATACCGTGGGTTTCCTAACTCGCTAACTCAACTACGGGTGAGATTACTCTCTTCAACACACCCACTTAATCTCAACTAGCAGTACATCATCAGCACTGTCTATGCCTAAGTGCTCTCCCTGATATACAAATGCAGATGTTCCCAATGGTTTGGTGAACATGTCAGCTAACTGCTCCTTAGAGCCACAAAATAGTAAATAAATTTGTTTTTCATTGACTAACTCACGAATGAAGTGATAGCGAGTGTCAATGTGTTTGTTTTTTCTATGAAATACATTATGTTTAGACAACTGTATTGCAAAGTTATTATCACAGAAAATAGAAGTGGGATCTTTCGGAGTGTGTCCCATATCTTTCAACGGTCTTCTTAGCCAAGTTGCATGGCAAGTTGTTGTGGTGGCTGCTACATATTCTGCTTCTACAGAAGACATGCTCACAATGGGCTGTTTCTGAGATGCCCAAGAGATCAGATTTGTACCCAAATGGAAAGCATAACCAGATGTGCTTTTCCTATCATCAAGACTACCTGCAAAATCACTGTCAGTGTACCCTGTAAGAGTACTGTCTGGTGTATGAGTGTACCAGAGGCCATATCCAAGTGTGCCTACAACATATCTCAGTATTCTTTTCCAACGTTCCAGTGAGAGTCTTTGGGAGTCTCCATAAATATGGATATAAGACTAATAGCATACATCAAATAAGGTTTAGTTGCAGTCAAATACATTAAACTGCCTGCCATTTGTTTATGGAGTGTATTGTTTACTGCTAGTTCATCACCATTCTTGGTTACCTTGGTGCCAAGAGCTATAGGGGTTTTTGCTGGTTTACATTTATCCATTCTGAATCTTTGCAAAATATTAATAGCATACTTATGTCGGAGGATAAAAATACCTTTATCAGTTTGAGTAACTTCCAGGCCAAGGAAGTACTTCATCAGTCCTAGATCAGTCATTTCAAATTCTTTTTTCATGACTGTCCTGAAATATTCAAGCATCAAATTACCAGTGTAAGTCATGTCATCAACATAAAGACATATGTACCTTACTTTGTTTTGACATACAGAGTGGGCTCATTGTTGCTTTTGTTGAAACCATTGTTGATGAGGTAGGAATCAATCCTACTGTACCAAGCTCGTGGAGCTTGTTTTAGACCATACAAGGCTTTTTTGAGCCTATACACTTTATCTTCATGACCCTTGACAGTATAACCAAGTGGCTGGTCTACATAAACTTATTCTTCACGAATGCCAATAGGAAGGCATATTTCACATCCATTTGATACACAGGCCATTGATTTTGTGCTGCAATGGAAAGTACAGCTCTGATGGTATCCATCCTTGCTATAGGAGCAAAGGTTTCATCATAATCTATACCATACTTCTGTGCATAACCTTTGGCAACCAACCTTTCCTTGTTCTTTTCAAGTTCTCATTTTTCATTCAATTTGGTCTTATAGACCCATTTGACTCCAATACTGGTTTTGTTTGCAAGGATGTCAACAAGATCCCAAGTCTGATTTTTCTCTATTGCATCAATCTCTTCATTCATGGATTTTACCCACTGTGCATCCTTCACTACTTCATTAAAATATGTGGGTTGACAGGAGAAGAGAGAAAATTGAAGTTGCTCATCTAGAATTGGAGTTTGTTCATATAACTCTCTCAAGCTCTTGGTTTTCTGATTCTGTGGTGGACCATCTGTTGCATCGTCATGCTGCTGCACTTCCCATCTTGGAAGTTTGATAGGTAGATCTGGCTGATATGAGTGATCTTCATGTTGTATGTCTGAAGGATCACTCCAGCATTTGTCTTCAATGAACTTCACATCTCTGCTCACCACAAGCTGCTTGGTGACAGGATTATATAGCTTGTATTCCTTGTGTTGTTCATTGTAACCAGTGAAAATGCAGCACTCGCTTTTCTTGTCTAACTTTCTTCTGATTTCATCAGGTATATGCGCAAAGGCAACAAAACCAAAGATTCTAATATATGAGACACTAGTCTTAGTGCCACTCCATGCTTCTTCAGGAATCTTGTCTTGGACAGTTACTGTGGGTGATCTGTTGTGAGCGAGTAGACTGAACATCCAACAGCTTCATCCCAATACTCATTTGACAGCTTCTTGTGTGACAGCATGCTACGGGCCATGTTCATGATGGTCTAGTTCTTTCGTTCAGCAAATCCATTCTGCTGTGGAGTTTATCTGGTGGTGAACTGTCTCTAGATGCCATGCTGCTTACAAAAGTCTGAAAACTCATGTGAATCATGTTCACCTCCACCATCTAACCTGATCATTTTAATGGACTTTCCAGACTGCTTCACAGTGAGAGCCTTGAACTCCTTAAACTTGGAGAAGGTCTCTCATTTGTGCCTAAGAAAATAAATCCATGTTTTTCTGCTAAAATCATCAATAAAGGTTAGAAAATAAAAACTGCCTCCTATGGATTGGGTTTGCATGGGTCCACAGAGGTCTGTATGAACTAAATCAAGTTACTCTTTGGCTTGAGATGTAGAAGTGGGAAAACTGTCCCTATGATGTTTACCAGTGATACAATCCTCATAGGTGTTGGATTGTTTATGAATAACCAGTAATTCTTTCACCATTGATTGTTTGTGCAGGAGATTGAGACTCTTGGAGGGAAGATGACCGAATCTACAATGCCATAACCAAGATTCATCTTGACTGGAAACTGTATGAGCTACATGATGCAGAAGGTTGGAACTCCTAAGACTAAGAGGAAATATTCTATTCTTGGTCATGTCAGATTTGGCTATGAGTCTCTTACTGGGAGGTTTATCATAGATAGCACAGTATGTATCATGAAACCTAACATCATACTTATTCTGAAGCAAATGACCTATACTGATCAAATTTACAGTCAAATGAGGTACATAAAACACCTCATGAATGGACATTTTTTCATTTTGATTACTAAGTACAGGAGCAATACCTTTTCCTTTTGCTGGAATGAGAGAGTCATTTCCTAGCTTGATATTCCTGACAACAAAGGAATCTAGACTAGAGAATAATGACTTGTTACCTGTAATGTGATTGCTGCAACCGCTATCTAGTAGCCATAGATCTGAGTTGCAGTGTTCTTCAGTTTCTTGATAAGACAGAAACATCACCTCTTACGAGCCTTCTTCTTCTTTGGAGACATTGGACTTATTGGTCCATCTCTTGCCTCTTCCCCTCTGACCTTGAGGGTTGTGAGAGTGTTCTAAATGCTCTGAGTGTTCATCATTATGACTGGCTCTATCTTCTCTAGATCGAGACCATCGGCCTCTTCTTCCTCTACCTCGTCCTCCTCTGCCTCAACCTCTGTGGAGGGAAGCCTGGGTGCTAAATGCATTGGTCAACAATTCTTCTTCTTGAGTGACTCGCACTTCATGAGATAGAAGAGATCTAGTCAATTCTTATAGGGTGAACTTAGACAGGTCTTTTGCTTCTTCTATGGCAGTCACTACCATAGCAAATTTCTTGGTGAGACACTGAAGAATCTTTTGAACAATGATCTTTTGTTCTAGCGGTTCACCATAGGTTTGGAATTGGGTCACAAGACCTGAGACCCTAGTCTTGAACTGATCCATAGATTCTGACTCTTTCATCTTCAAACTTTCAAATTGAAGGCATAGGGTTTGCGGTCTTACCGTTTTGATGTGATCGGTTCCCTTGTAAGCCGATGCAAGTAGATTCCAAGCCTGATGTGCACTGGTAGCACCTGAGATCCGTGGGAAAATGGACTCTTCAATGCAACTTTGGATCAGCCATGTGGCTGTGAGATCTCGAATTCGGCGAGCTTTGAGAGCATTTTTCTAAGCATTATTCATTGCAGCCAGAGCAACCGAGTATTCCAAATTGCAGCGACAACAGAGATTTGGCAAAAGTTGTTTTGTGCTTGTTTGATTGTATTATCCGCGAACCCACTGCTTACAAATTCTGCAACATTCGCCAAGCATAGAATTTCGCATTTGTGGCCTCTCAAGGTTCCTGACACGGTCATATTATGTGCACTACCCTCCCTTTCCCACACAATAATTGACCGATCACAAGCTCCACGGTAGAGAATGGATCCATTTAGGCTGAGAGCCAATGCGTTGATGGCATATTTGTCTGTGTCAAGCGTGGCAACCATAGACTGTTATTCTTGTGTAGTATAATGTTATTTTTTATTTTAAATTAATTACAATAACAATTATATAATAATTTTTTTAAATCTATATTAAAGTATTTAAACCATATTAACTTAAGAATAATATTCTTATACATTAATTACACATCATCATTTGAAAATTGATTTTTTCAAGAAGTTGTTAATAGATATATAAAAGAGAAAGACCTCTTTCTTTTCCTTTTCGAATGAAATTCAAATTGAACGAAATGTTAGAGCAATATTTTTATGAATTCATCGAGAAACTCAACGAAATATTAAGGAAATATTGTTGATTCATTTCTTTTATTTCCAATATGTCAGCTCTCGGATATCGAGAATATTGTTTTTTATTATAATAACGATCCGAAAAAAAAACATTTCCGTTTCTGAATGGATCGGAATCGAAATATTTACATTTCCTTGGATCTTGTGTTTTTGGTTTTTTTTTATTTTTATTTTATTTAATGTTCTGCATAGAGGACGGAGCATAGGCTCTCTCTATAAGAAGGAGGAATTGCTACAGAAATCACAATGTGAAAAGGCAACTAAATATCAATGGGATCTTGTTTCCATAAGAAAAAACAGTTTTTCTCCGATGGAACTTCATTTTTAAGTCTCACATTTTTATGTAAAGATCTTGTTTTGGAATTTCCGGTTTGAAATCAACAAAATTACATTTCCATGGTAAAAAATAATAGATCTTCTCCACATTAATTAATTAAAAAATAATAAAACAAATCTTTTTAGATAAATATGAATTATATAGCACTTTTAGCTTAGAAAAAGAATATGTCATTTTCCATGATCTTGAATATAGTAGCATAAGATTAACATCGAAACAAAAAACAATCTCCATTAAAAACAGAAATTATAATTATAAAAATTACACCTCTTCCTTTGCGCTTTGTGAAATGCATGATAAAAAATTTCTCCAACTAACAAAAATTGTGTAGTACTACCACCTGAGTCTCGAGATTCTGATATCCGAAATATCGGAAATCGGAAATCGTAGATACCCCAAACAACCTTAACAAAAAGTGGAATTTCCGGTTTCCCATACCCGCAAATCAAATAGAAAATGGACAATCTTCTAAATCAACAAAATTACATTTCCATGGTAAAAATTAATAGAACTTCTCCACACTAGCATTATTATTTCATGTGGGCATTTCAGAAAACTATAGAATTAAAAAATAAATATAATTAAAATCAATTACTATAATTAAATCATTTAAAATTAAAATTTAGTTTGATTTATCATTTTATTTCACTAATTAATTAATAAAATAGGAAGACAAATGTTCTTACATAAACATGAATTATATAGCACTTTCAGCTTGGAAAAATAATATCTCATTTTCCATGATCTTGAATATAGTAGCATAATATTAACATCTAAACAAAAAATGGTCTCCATTAAAAACAAAAATTATAATTATAATAACTAATCTTACCTCTCGGAATTCCTTTGCACTTTGTGAAATGCATGTTAAAAAATTTCTCCAACAAACAAAAACTATGTAGTACTACCACCTGTTACAAATTCACTATAGATAAAAAATCGCAAGCAGGAAATTTTAACAAGAAATGAAATGGATTTGACAATTTATGATTTACACTCTCATAGGAATGAAAAATTGTGATGCCTCTGCAGAAAATTAACCATGCGCGTGCTTCCTACAATAACCTGCATTTTCTGCGGGGTTCTTTAATCTCCTCCAAATTTAGAGGCAGACCGATCAAAAAGAAGTTACGCGGAAAGAATACAAATAGACAGAATAAATCCTGAGTGTTTTCAAAAACTGTTCTTAACCAATCAACTCCATATCAACTCCATGCCGCCTTCCCTGCCACGGGATGGAACAACCGGAAATTTTAACCATAGCGTGTTGTACCTAAACTCGCCAATCACCAAGTGACACATGCCTAGATGTTATTGGCGAGAGAGACAAAGAATCTTTCGAGACATATTATTTCATTGTGAAAAATCCTTTGACCTAATTATTATTAAGAAATACTTCATATACATTTATAATGAAATATTTAAAGCTACACCCAATCTGGAATTTGAAATTTAGTAGTTAAGGAGATCCGAGGAATCATGCATGGGAGTGTCTGCTACTAGGATTCATGAGAAGCAGGAGCTATAGAAGGCAAGGCCACTGGGCAATTCGAATGACACATGCCCTAATAACAAGGAGGGCGTGTCTAGGGTTAATACAAAGGATCAAAATTATTAAAATGTCAACAAAGAATGGTACCAATGACCTAGAGCAATCTCATACAGACTGAATTTATTGGGTTAAATGCAGATCTAGGTTTTGATGTAGAGCTGGACCATAAAAGGTGTACACCCAATGCAAGCGGTAGGCAATTGTGGATCCCAGTGTGACAGTCCATTAAGAACTCGAGAACGTTGCTATGTGACTGTGCCTGCATGCAGCAAGTTCTTCATGTTTAGCAGAGTATTCGTACACCCGGAGCTAGAGGTCAGCGTCTAAGAGTTAGTTGCATAAATTGTATAGGGTTGATGCATCTATCTAAAAAGCGTTCTTATGGATGCCACCTTATTGATTGTTATGACTGCGATTATAACCTTATTTCTTTACAATGCCCATGAGCACTCTATAATGTCCATGGAACATAAACCATAAATTGCCAATGTTAAACATGAACGCCATAACACCCATATAACGCCGAAAAATGTTGCTTTTATGCTCACCAAGCTATTTTGTTCACGTATACATGCCCAAAATCATGGCGACAGAGAAAATGTGGAGTTCTCTACCGTACAGACCCAACAAAGATGTGGTCGTGGCTGCTGCAACGACAAGTATATGTTTCTCTAATATTAAGATCAGATATCGTTCCAATAATGAGATAAACGGTTGTGATTGTAGTAGTGCATATAGATCAGCTAGTATCACAAAGCTTACACACGGCGGCCAAGAGAGAAGGGATTAATGATTCGATGTATTGAAAAGGATTTCAATTCCATCCCCAAACCTTGCTACCCCGTGAGGGATAACTGCTGGTCGAGATGGCATATCATACCCTGAGAGGGATAACTGGAAATGGAAGTGAACTCGAAATGGAAGTGGACCTCTAATGCGAACTGCAACTGCAACTGCAACTGGACCTCTAACGCGAACTGCAACTGCAACTACAATTGGACCACACGAACTGCAACTGGACTTCTTACGTGAACTGCAACTGTAACTGCAACTGGACCTCTAACGCGAACTGCAAATGGACCTCTAACGCAAACTGCAACTGCAACTGGAATCTAACAGAAACACAAATTGGAACTCGTTCAATTAGAATGTAAATCTGTGCAGGCATCTACGTAGCCCGAAATAAAGAAGTTGTTATGCAACAACTTGTCAATCAGTGCGAGCTGGTTTGACATGTGGATGGCAAAGGCGTGGGATCACTACCACAAGAACTATAGTTGTACTAGATAATGGCCACACAAACTTCACAAAACTGACACGCCATTTAACCAAACGCGCATTTGTTAAGTAATTAATTAAAGAATAACCCATCCTAATGACAAAATCAGACGAAGATGAAAATGATCTATACTCTACACTTGTCAAGTCATCGTGAATCTTGATGATCCACTCTATCAAGTCCAAATCCCAAAATATGGGATATATAAGCCTATCGACATAAATATATGAAGTTTGACAGAATGGTAAAACAAATGATTAACTTAAGTTCTTAGATTTTTGCACCCTTTGAAATGAACATTTTCTTCTAAGAATAAACAACAATTTATAAGAATTCAAGTTCATGTGAAAATTTTATTTTCACTTAACCAAGTTACAGAAATAATTATCCTTCTCACAACTCATAAAATTCAAATACGTCTAAAAATATTCTTTAATATCTTTAATTACTTTTCTTAGTATAAGATAAATTCATTAAATATTTATCCACACTTATTATATTCTCTATACATTTATTTCATCATCCAAAACATTGCAATAGTGACTTGGTTATTAATAATGAAGCAATACTCCAATACATTTAGAAATAGTAATTGTGTACTCTATCATTTAGACATAGTAATTGTGTATTCTATAACCGTGTGTGAGAGTGAGATGAAATGAGTCGTAAATATTATCCACTACCAATTCAAAGTAGGATTGAATTTGCTATTTTGCGTAATTATATGAAAATAAAACAACCTAACATTTAAAAGAAAACAACCTGACATTTAATAGCTAAGTAACTAAGACAGAAGAATATGAAAAATGATGCAACCTGACATTTAATACATTTAAGAGCTCAGTAAATAAGTCAGAAGAAAATCTCTTAGGTAAAGAATAAGAAGAAAGTGGTGTTGAATGGTCGAGGGCCTCTGAAGCAGACAAGGAGAAAGGCTCAAAGAAATCGATTAAGACGGTTCGTCGCCCAACGACTGCAATAGAATCGATAATATATGTATGGATATTCAAACAAAAGAGAGGCTCGTCGGGCAGATCTCTCACGGATATATATATATATAAGTCTTGCTATTTGAGCGTCTTAGGGTCAAACACAACGCAAGTTTTTGAGAATTAGGGTCAAACGCAATGCAAGTTTTTTCGAATTCTCAAATTCTCTGGCCGAATACGCACATCGAATTCCCATTGTCTTATTGTGGTGTTCTGTTGATATTTATTGAGTGAGAGTGAGAAAAAAAGATGTTTCTTGAACCATATTCCACTCCTAGCAGGGGAGCGGATTGAATCGTAAGAACCTCTGTGATGGTCTACTGGCTTCATTGAAAGTTGAGGAAGCAACGAATAGAAGGTTTGAAGCTACAAAATGGCTACAGAGCATGGTTGGATCTAATTTGGATATACCATGCGAGCCATTGGAGGAGGAGCTTCGTCTTTTTTTGAGAAATGGAATCAGTTTATGTAATCTTCTCAACAAGGTTCAACGAGGAGCAGTGTCCAAGATCGTTGCAAATCATTCATCTTTATCTGCCTATCAATATTTTCAAAATATTAATAATTTTCTTGCTACTATTAAGGAGATGAAGTTGCCCACTTTCCAATCTTCTCAGTTAGAGCAAGAAATTTCGTAGCTGGGATCTATTACAAAGATTGTTAATTGTATCTTGGTGTTGACGGCTTATTATGAGTGGAAACAATTTGAAGGAAATGGAGCCCCTTTGAGGACCCCTATGGTTATGGTGCCAAGAAAAACACTAAATCTCCTTCAACACTCAACTCCTTGTGTTGAAATAACAAACCCATCAGTTAGAAACATCAATTCCTCAGGGGGGAAGGTAAGTCCTGAACCTCATTCATATGCAGAAACAATACTTAAATCTACTGAAAGATTGGCCTCTGTTGAAGTTGGTGTTGCTCCTTTGAATAAAGAAAGTAGGGAAGTTCGTGGGCTTAAAGAACAGGTAGACAGACTAAATGCGTTGGAAAGGAAAGAAGCAGAAGTAAAGCAGTTACTGAACATGTAAATGAAACCATCTCCATATAAGGAACTCCACACACTAGTTTTCAAGAATCTGTAATAAGCAAAGTTGAGTTACAAAATGGTAACTGTAACTGTGAGATGGTTTCTCATTATGGTAAATTGGTAGATTATGGGGAGAATAATGAGATGACGAAAGGAAAACCAAATGGCAACCCTTTGAGTAGTCTCGGAAATGAGCTTAAACATTTAACGAGTGCAGATCTTTTTTGGATTCGATTGCACACTAGTGTTGTGTTGAGTGTAATTTTTATTATGCTTAAAAAATGAGGCATAGAAATTTAGAAATTTATGAGTTAAAAATGGGACACAGATTGAAACTCATCATTTTTGGATTGGATTTCTGTAGAGTGGATTTTTGGATTGGATTCTTATTTTGCTTAAAAAAGATGAGTTATCCTTTTAAACTCATTTCTCTAAAAAAAAATATTGTATGTTATTCTACTATATATATAATGTTTATATGGTAACTTGTTGTAAGATTTTTAATTATATATAAATAATTCTTATATGGCTAAATACAATTTGTGACCAGAGAGATTTTTTTTTTGCTGAACATGCCCCATTTTAGTTTCGTCTAACTGACTAAGACCATTTACAGTGAAAACCAGTCTTAGTTGTGGCATGCATATAGTTATTGATTGAAGGTAATCAACTGTTGGGATTTTGAGATAACTATGCAAAGCAGAATATACATGAAGACTCCATTGTTCCTTGTACCACTCAGTGTTGTCCCCAAAAGTTTGTCATGAATTATTCATGACAAGTGGTTGCTGGAGATGAAAGTTTAGAAGTTAAAGTACAGTGTGAACCAGAAATTGAGGCTATATACCCATGCCCGTTTTCTATTCCACCAATTCCCATAGAGCCACCAAAGCAATGCAATCTAGTTACCAGTCAAATGGCGTGTTCAAGGTAAAGGATACATATGGAGATACTTTTTTGGGATAAAAGGCATTGATTTATCAAAGATAGGCTTGTAGTGTAGAGGTTTCGAGAAGGTACTGAGTAAACTAATATTAACCTTCCTTATCACATCAGATATTAATATGTCTTATCACAGCAGATGCCTCTTGTGCAAAACATGTAGATATTCAATTGACTCTGTCAAAATTTGAAATGGTTGTGAATAATTCCATCGAAAGAATGAGGAAACCTTGTAAGAATTGTATGAAGGATTCCATTGCAACTTCTAGAGATTTAGATAAAGTATTATCAACGATTAGGAGGCAACATAATTCCATAAATTTAGGCATTTGTGAGAAAAAACTAGTTATTTTGCTAATACACTGTTGGGGTTCGTTACAAAAAACATTTTGTATATATTCTTCATGTTTGGCAATGTACAGGGGATTTAGAGCTTGAGAAAAAGAAACAATATTTGTAGTGAAATGTTTGTCTGAGCTAAATAAAACTATCAATGTAGAAGTACAAAGTTTTTCAAAGAAGAGATTCATGTGCCAATATTTCTCGGTCTGTGTTTTCCTTTGTAAATGTTTTCTTTCTAAGTTTTCCATTTATATATGTTGTCTTGAATGAAAATATACGATTCACAATTCATCATGTTGTAGGAAGCTTTGATTTCATCCATATTCAAAGGTTTTCCCCATTCCTCTAAAGTTAACACAAGATTCATTCTAGCTAATGCTTTGTGTTAGTGGACTGTAATTCTCGTATCTGCCACCATTCCTAAATGATTCCACTACCAGTCATTGATAATTATTGTTGATACTCAGCTTTTGACTCCATGCCCATTGATAATGCTTGTACATTCATCACAAAGAGCATGCTGAGTTATCAAATGCATATGCCAATTCACCACAACCACACCGAATGCAAACTATGTGGAAGGAGGAGCCCACAAGGGATGTTAAAACAAGTACCAAATGCAACCGAGCAGCTGGAGACAAAGTAGTCAAGTGCTACATCATCACCCAGTTGGTGTAAGGAAGCCATATTTTCCCAAATCTCCATAAATTCAACCTAAAAATAAAAATTATAGAGGCACTTTCTGAGGCGTCAAAGACAATAGATAAAACACCCCAAAAAATTGGATATGCAATACAAATTATCTACAGTCCATACAATCTTACAATATGTAAGTATAGTCGTACAATCGAAAAAAATATTTGCGCAACAAATCTATTAGAAACCCTGCAAATTCCTACTTTGTTTTCTTAAATAAATCTCTTATTTAACCTAGAAAAATATTTATATTCTGTTTTAAATCAAAATAAATGTAATTCCCTTGGAAATTGAACCTAGCATTTGAATCAAGCAAGATAATGATGTCTTTCTTTGAAACTAGAAATACAATACCCAGTTTCAACAACACCTTGTCGGTTATTCGACAAGTCCACTTTTTTTAATCGTCGGTGGAATAACATCGGATATTCGACTCCATTCCAGTACCCATCGAAGATCCGACTACTTCATCGTCGAATGTCAGCTAGTTCTATCGCAAAAAATTATTATTAAGCCGTCAAATTTTCGGTGTTTAGTCGTCGAAAATTCTACTCGCCATAGTCGGACATCCGACGAGTTCTACATGACAATGTCGTCGAAATTCCCACCTCAGGTCGTCGAAAATTCGACGGCCATCCAACAGGCTTTGTTTACGGAGCTATGGTAGGCTCAATGAATATGTCATCGAACTTCCCACATTAGGGCATCGAACATTCGACGGGCTTGGTTGTTGGAGCTTTAGCAGCCTCGTCGTACGTCGTCGGGCAGACGTCGAATAACCAACGAGTGCATGTCGGTTATTAACATCCAAACAAAAAACGGTCTCCATTAAAAACAAAAATTATAATTTTGAAAACTAATCTCACCTCTCGAAACACCTTTGCACTTTGTGAAATGCATGATAAAAAATTTCTCCAACTAACAAATACTGTGTAGTACTACCACCTCTTACAAATTCACTATAGATAAAAAATCGGTCGCATGAAATTTTAACAGGAAATGAAACGGAATTGACAATTTATGATTTACACTCTCTTATAGGAATGAAAAATTGTGCTGCCTCTCCAGAAAATTAACCATGGGCGTGCTTCCTGCAATAGCCTGCATTTTCTCCCGGGTTCTTTAATCTCCACCAAATTTAGAGGCAGAGCGATCAAAAAGAAGTTACACGGAAAGAATACGAATAAACGAAATAAAGCGTGCGTGTTTTTAGAATGTGTACTTAACCAATCAACTCGATCCCGCCTTCTTCGATCCCATGGATGTAATAACCATAAATTTTAACCATGGCGTGTTCTACCTAAACTCGCCAATCACCAGACAACACATGCCAGGATGTTAATGGCCAGGAAGACAAGGAATATTTCGAGATAGGTTATTTCATTGTGAAAACCCCTTCAGAGTAATTATTATTAAGAAATACTTCATATACATTTATAACGAAATATTTAAAGCTACACCCAATCTGGAATTTGAAATTTAGTAGTTAAGGAGATCCGAGGAATCATGCATGGGAGTGTCTGCTACTAGGATTCATGACAAGCGTGAGCTATAGAAGGCAAGGCCACTGGGCGATTAGAATGATGGCCAAATAGGACACATACCCTAATAAAAAGGAGGGTGTGTCTACGGTTAATACAAAGGATCAAAATTATTAAAATGTCAACAGAGAATGGTAACAATGACCTAGAGCAATCTCATACAGACTGAATTTATTGGGTTAAACGCAGATCTGGACCATAAAAGGTGTATACCCAATGCAAGCGTTAGGCAACTGTGGATCCCGGTGTGACGGTCCATTAAGAACTCCAGAATGTTGCTATGTGGTTGTTCCTGCATGCAGCAAGTGCTTCGTGTTTAGCAGAGTATCCGTGCACCCGGAGCTAAAGATCAGCATCTAAGAGTTAGTTGCGCAAATTGTATATGGTTGATACATCTATCTAAAAAGTGCTCTCATGGATGCCACATTATTGATTGTTATGACTGCGATTATAACCTTCTTTCTTTACAATGGCCATGAGCACTGTATAATGTCCGTGGACCATAACCCATAAATTTCCAATGTTAAACATGAACGCCATAACCCTCGGTACCCCATATAATGCCCAAAAATGTTGCTCTTCTGCTCATACGTAGCTGGAAAGTCCTAGATTCTGTTCATGCGCAGCTGGAAATATATATGCAGCAAGCTATTTTGTTCACGTATACATGCCCAAAATCATGGCGGCAGAGAAAATGTGGAGTCCTCTACCGCACAGACCCAGCAAAGATGTGGTCGCGGCTGCTGCAACGATGAGTATATGTTGCTCTAATATTAAGATCAGATATCGTTCCGATAATGAGATAAAGGTTGCGATTCTGGCAGTGCACATAGATCAGCTAGTATCACAAAGCTTACACACGGCGGCCAAGAGAGAAGGGATTAATGATTCCATGTATTGAAAAGGCTGTCAATTCCATCCCCAGACCCTGCTACCCCGTGAGCAATAACTGCTGGTCAGGATGGCGTATCATAGCCCGAGAGGGATAACTGGAAATGGAAGTGAACTCGAAATGGAAGTAGACCTCTAACCCGAACTGCAACTGCAACTGGACCTCTAACACGAACTGCGACTGGACATGGAATCTAACAGAAACACAAATTGGAACTCGTTCAGTTAGAATGTAAATCTGTAGCCTGCTTAAATGGTCGAGGGGCTCTGAAGGAGACAAGGAGAAAGGCTCAAAGAAATCGAGTAAGACGGTTCGTCGGCCAACGACTGCAATAGAATCAGTATGGATATTCAAACACAAGAATCCATACTACATGTATGGATATTCAAACACAAGAGAGGCTCGTCGGCCAGATCTTTCACGGAAATATATATATATATATATATATAAGTCTTTTTATTTGAGCGTCTTAGGGTCAAACGCAACGCAAGTTTTTGAGAATTAGCGTCAAACGCAACACAAGTTTTTTCGAATTCTCAAATTCTCTGGCCGGATACGCATATCGAATTTCCATTGTCTTGTTGTGGTTTTCTGTTGATATTTATTGAGTGAAAGTGAGAAAAAAAGATGTTTCTTGAACCATATTCCACTCCCAGCAGGGGATAAGGCAGCGGATCGAATAGTAAGAACCTCTGTGATGGTCTATTAGCTTCACTAAAAGTTGAGGAAGCAGCGAATAGAAGGTTTGAAGCTGCAACATGGCTACAGAGCATGGTTGGATCTAATTTGGATATACCATGTGAGCCATCGGAGGAGGAGCTTCGTCTTTGTTTGAAAAATGGAATCATTTTATGTAATCTTCTCAACAAGGTTAAACCGGGAGCAGTGTCCAAGATCGTTGCAAATCATTCCTCTTTATCTGCCTATCAATATTTTGAGAATATTAATAATTTTCTTGCTACTATTAAAGAGATGATGTTGCCCACTTTCCAAGCTTCTCAGTTAGAGCAAGAAATTTCGCAGCCGGGTTCTATTACAAAGATTGTTGATTGTATCTTGGCGTTGAAGGCTTATTATGAATGGAAACAATTGGAAGAAAATGGAGCCCCTTTGAGGACCCCTATGGTTATGGTGCCAAGAGAAACACTAAATCTCCTTCAACACTCAACTCCGTGTGTTGAAATAACAAACCCATCAGTTAGAAACATGGATTCCTCAGGGTGCAAGGTAAGTCCTGAACCTGATTCATATGGAGAAACAATACTTAAATCTGCTGAAAGATTTGCCTCTGTTGAAGTTGGTGTTGCTCCTTTGAATAAAGAAAGTAGGGAAGTTCGTGAGCTTAAAGAACAGGAAGACAGACTGAATGCGTTGGAAAGGAAAGAAGCAGAGATAAAGCAGTTACTGAACATGAAAATGAAACCATCTCCGTATAAGGAACTCCACACACTAGTTTCTCAAGAATCTGTAATAAGCAAAGTTGAGTTACAAAATGGTAACTGTAACTCTCAGATGGTTTCTCATGATGGTAAATTGGTAGATTATGGGGAGAATAATGAGATGCAACAAGGCAAACCAAATGGAAACCCTTTGAGTAGTCTGGAAAATGAGCTTAAACATTTAACCAGTACAAATCATTTTTGGACTGGTTTGTGCATTAGTGTCGTGTTCAGTGTAATTTTTGTCATGTTTAAAAGATGAGGCGTAGAAATTTAGAAATTTATCAGTTAAAAACGGGGACACGGGGTGAAACAAATCATTTTTGGACTGGATTTCTGTAGGGTGGATTTTTGGATTGGATTTTTATTTTGCTTAAAAAAGATGAGTTATTTTTTTAAACTCATTTTTCTAAAAAAAATATTGTAAGTTATTCTACTATATATATATAATGTTTAGATGGTAAGTTGTTGTAAGATTTTTTATTATATATAAATAATTTTTATATGGTTAAATACAGTTTCTGACAGGAAAGGTTGTTTTTTCGCTGAACATGCCCTATTTTAGTTTCGTCTAACTGACTAAGACCGTTTACCCTGAAAACCAGTCTTAGTTGTGGCCTGCATATAGTTATTGATTCGAAGGTAATCAACTGTTGGGATTTTGAGACAACTATGCAAAGCAGATTATACACAAAGACTCCATTGTTCCTTGTACCACTCAGTGTTGTCCCCAAAAGTTTGTCTTGAATTCTTCATGACAAGTGGTTGCTGGAGATGAAAGTTAAGAAGTTAAAGTACAGTGTGAACCAGAAATTGAGGCTATATACCCACGCCCATTTTCTATTCCACCAATTCTCATAGAGCCACCAAAGCCATGCAATCTAGTTACAAGCCATGCAATCTAGTTACAAGTGAAATGGCGTGTTCGAGGTAAAGGATACATATCATATGGTGATATTTTTTTGGGATAAAAGACATTGATTTATCAAAGATAGGCTTGTAGTGTAGAGGTTGCGAGAAGGTACTAAGAAAACTAATATTAACCTACCTTATCATGGCAGATATTAATCTGTCTTATCACAACAGATGCCGCTGGTGCAAAACATTTAGATATTCAATTGACTCTATCAAAATTTGAAATGCTTGTGAATAATTCCATCGAAAGAACGAGGCAACCTTGTAAGAATTGTATGAAGGATTCCATTGCAACTTCTAGAGAGTTAGATAAAGTATTGTGGACGATAAGGATGCAACATAATTCCATAAATTTAGGTGTTTGTGAGAAAAAACTAGTTTTTTGCTAATACACATTTAGGGTTCGTTAAGAACATTTTGTATATATTCTTCATGTTTGGCAATGTAGGGGTTCAGAGTTTGAGAAAAAGAAACAATATTTGTAGTGAAATGTTTGTTTGAGCTGGAAGCTTTGATTTCATCCTCTGA
>LPNX010188221.1:30233-46223 GCA_001517045.1 Pseudotsuga menziesii | reverse complement strand
TTAAAATAATAAAATAATAGTTAAAATAATAAAATAATATTGATTAATTTTGGAGGAAGAAAGAAAAAAGCTACTTTTTGTGTTCGTATTTTCGACATATTTCCCTGTGTTTTTACTCAAATTTTGATCGGGAGAGCTCATTGGATACGAAATTTGATTCTGCATCCAACAAGTTCCCACACTGCATACTTTTGATGGACCCCGCTACCCCAAAAACAAGAAATACCTGAAAAAATGTGATGATGATGTCATCATCACGTTTTTTCAGGTATTTCTTGTTTTTGGGGCAGCGAGGTCCATCAAAAGTATGCAGTGTGGGTACTCGTTGGATGCGGAATCAAATTAAGCATCTAACGAGCTCTCCTGATCGAAATTTGAGTAAAAACACAATGAGATATATCGAAAATACGAACAAAAAAAGTAGTTTTTTTTAATGACAAATATGTCAATTCAACCATTATGGTTGACTTATTTTATTGAAATTCTATTGGTTCTTGAATTCCAACTCACAAAAACTTATTTTGGCACATTTTCTTATAAGGCCCATTTTAGACCCCAAATTTCCTCTAATGATGATTCACAATTCATGCTATGATAGGAAGCTTTGATTTCATCCATATTCAAATGTTTTCACCCATTCCTCTAAAGTTAGACAAAATTCATTCTAGCTAATGCTTTGTGTTAGTGGACTGTAATTCTCATATCTACCACCATTCCTAAATGATTCCACTACCAGTCATTGATAATTATTATCGATACTCAGCCTTTGACTCCATGCCCATTGTTAATGCTTGTACATTCATCACAAAGAGCATGCCGAGTTATCAAATGCATAAGCCAATTCACCACAACCACACCGAATGCAAACTGTGGAAGGAGGAGCCCACGAGGGATGTTAAAAAAAGTACCAAATGCAACCGAGCAGCTAGAAATAAAGTAGTCAAGTGCTACATCTATCACCCAGGTGGTGTAAGGAAGCCATATTTGCCCAAATCTCCATAAATTCAACCTAAAAATAAAAATTATAGAGACACTTTCCGAGGCGTCAAGGACAATAGATAAAACACCCCAAAAACATTGGATATGTGATACAAATTTTGTACAGTCCATACAATCTTACAATATGTAAGTATAGGCGTACAATTGGAAAAACTAGTTGTGCAACAAATCTATCGGAAACCCTGCAAATTCCTACTTTGTTTTCTTAAATCTCTTATTTAACCTAGAAAAATATTTATATTCCGCTTTAAATCAAAATAAAATCTAATTCCCTTGAAATATGAATCTAGCATTTGAATCAAGCAAAATAATGATGTCATTCTTTGAAACTAGAAATACAATACCTAGTTTCGACTTGTTTGTAAACTCTCCAACTTCTTGATGTGTATGGAATAAAGTGTTTTGGTTAGCCATTGAACTTGGTCACTTTCAGGCCTTTCTGTTGTTTTGCATCAACTTCCTGGCTAAGATATGATACCATGTTATGAAGACTAAACACAAAGAAACCATAAACACATATATAATGTTAGTGGTTATGATACCATGTTATGAAGACTAAACACAAAGAAACCATAAACATGTACATAAATTCATCGAGTGACTTTATTAATAGGCCTAATTCTATAATCTAGATGATGTTTATATTATAACAAAAAGGATAAAATGAAGAGGCAATGGCTCACAAAATTTAAATTTATGTTATTGGAGTATCTAGATCCTTAAGAACCATAGGAATATATGGGACTAAGGGAAGTGAGTGGTATTCCATGGGTTCACCTTCCATGAGGTACTCACTTTTGTTTGTTCTAATATCCATAGATGGGGCACAACCTTCCAACTAGTCAATGATTAAAAGGAAGGAGAAGTAAGAAGCAAACAAGGTAGTGCAAAAGTGTCTCTTTTAGAGTGCAATACCTTTGAGAATTAAAAATAACAATCATTTCTTCTAGTTTATGTTTGAATTTGTTTCTATATTTGGCCCATGGTATAAGGCACGTGCCTACGAGGAGTTGCAAGGATAGATAATTAAAGTGCAAAAGGATGATATCAACACTATATTGAGGGATCAAAGGAAGTTATGTGAGGCCACTAGATGGAGAGTGATATTTGATTGTTGGATAGTTGGGAAGGGAAGGACCCTCTTTAATTTTTTGGTACATTGTCTTGTGGGTGCAATGTTTATTAAATTCGGCAATGCATAAACATGTTGGAACCCAATGTTATGCAGGTTCATCACACTCTCGGATCTTCTTGAGACAGTCAGTCGATAGGAAATAGTTGACTAGCAAAGAAGTTGACTCGTAGATTAAATGGGAGATTCAAAGGCTTGACTAAATGGTCGATGAGGGTATGTTCAGATCAACTACAACAAGTGATTAAATTATGAGATGTTAATCCATAGATTGGACGGGAGCGCATCGATTTTGGTTATTGGATTGAAATGTTGTTTTTGTATTGATGTGTTTGATTTTGGTGTGAATGATTATTTTTTCTGCGTGAAAAATGGTGCCGTGGCTGCATTGTTTGCATTGAGGCTTGCGATGGGGGACCCTTCAGCGATTGCGTATTGCTGTATTATTGCATGTGATGGGCATGAACCCTTTCTGTGTGGATACTCGAATGGTGGGTTAACATTATGACTAGACTGGACCTTTGAGGGTGAATGCATCTTTTTGTCGTGTTGATAAAAACGGTGGGGTGACCTCTTTTGTTTTGTAGATGCGTTTCGTTTTTGCCTGTGAATGGGTTTTAAGGTAGTTGCGCTAGCCATTCTTGGAATAGATTTTAGATCTACTTTTACTCTTGCTAATCGTGTATTGTAGACATTTCCAGCGCTTCCGGATCTCAGTAGGGTTTTACCCTTTGTATGCATTGACCACCATACTTGCTCGGACTGATCATTTAGCTCTTGAGTTTCTTTAGCTTGCGATATAAAAGTGTTGGTGAGGATAGTTAACCATCACTGGTGTTTTCCTAATGTTTCAGATTCCGATTTGTATTTCGTCCAACGCCCAAATCGTGAATTTTTTCTTATAGGACTGTATGCATGCAAATAGAGAAAGGTGTCAAATCTGTGTTTTCCCTGTCGTGTATTTATGCCTGCGACTCACAAAATGGAGCTCTGTGTTTGAAGGTTATTTTCAAACGCTGTTATTTACAGATCTCTGGAAAAAAAATCTATCTGAGTTTGAATGATATTTGAATGTTGTTTCTTTAAAGATCTCTAGAAAAATAGATCAGAGTTCATCAGGGTTTGTTGAGTTTTATAGTCATTAAATTGTACTCTATAATTTGAGAGAAACCAGCAATTTTGTACTTTCCATAGGATGTCAAACTTGATGAAATCAATTTCTGGGCCAATTTGTGGTTAATAATTGTAGGAAATGTCTAATCCTATTTCCAGACACCGGCTTCATCGAGACAGCTCTGCTAAATCGAGTGGTGATATCCACTTTATCTCAGGTTTGTTTTGGTTGGTTCGAATAATTATCGGCAGTTCATTGAGGATGCCCATCTCTGTGATTGATTTATTTTGATTATGGATATTGTAGAAGGGACAGTTTAACTAAAGTAGTTGTTTAATTGGTCTTTTCGATTGGGATTTTTCTTACATTATTGTGGTAAAGCTTATTGCAGGCAATTTACTTTGTTTAGAATTGTTAATAGGTTTGGATGATTGGCCTTATGGCGTTGACAAGCACTTTAAAAAGTTTAGATGTAGTACATATAAAATAGCAACAGGAGGTAAATTTTTCTGTTGTAGTAAATCAAAGTTAATGAGTGTTTGCATTGTCAAATTCTCAAGCTATATGTGGCTCCTTGCAAATTGTGTTGTTGTAAATTGAAAAGGTTTGTGGCTTAGTGAGAATTCCTTCTTGTCAATTCTCATGTTAAAAGAATTGAAAAGGCTCTTATCTGCTGAATGAGAAATGGAGGTGTGCGAGAACGGAGTGCCTCGGTTTGGTGAAGCACCCTAAAGGAGATACCACTAAGAGGGGTACAGGGTATCGTCCTTGTGTTGGGTGGCTTGAATTGGCACTTGGTGTGCTGGGATGAAGGAACATCCAGAGAAAAGAATAATGACAAAGCACCCTGAATAGCACAGAGGAGATACACGAAGGGTTGGTATCGTCCTTGTGTTGGGTGGCTTGAATTGGTACTTGGAGTACTATTGGCACTTGATGCGCTGGGATGGAGGACATCCAAAGAAAGGGACAATGCGGAAAAGGTATGTTCCTTACAAGTAAACTTGCACCGATGAGGTAATATGTTATTGGCAATAGAACTGATATGTTCTGAAAATTGTATAATGGATTTCTAGCATTGACATTATTGATATAATGGGATTTCAATGTTTTATTGATGTATAAATTGCATTATGGAAAATAATTGGGTAATATGGCACCAATGAACACTAGAAAAAATTGCAGATTGCAAAAGAATCTATGACCTTGGTTTAAGTTGAATTGTGATTTGGATATGAATTACTGAAAGGACTAACTTGTAGTTATGATCCTGCAAAAGACTTGCTAAGTATGTTTCATGATGATTTGATTCTTATTTATGAAATTGGGTAGAACTGATTCTGCAGGTCATACAAACCCACAAGGATCAGAAAAGAAAAACCGAAAGAGAGATCCGAAAAAGGCAAAGCAAGAAGAGATGACCCCAGAAAAGAATAGAAGTTTTGTTGAAGAAACAAGAAACACCGAGGACGGTGTTCTTTCTTTTAGGCGGGAAGGATGTAATATCCCTCCCCTATGCCCTGGAATATTTTGTAATTTTTCATATTATTGTATGAGGGTTTCTGGGTGAGGAGCTCAAGTGCCAAGGCCCCACCCAGAGAGAAACATGAAAGTTAGGTGAAAGTATAATAACACTAAAAGCCGACGAACACAGGTGCGGCAAGAACTAGGGTTAAGGGATCAAAAACAAGGGTTGGACAAAAGACATTATGATATAAATCATATCATAAGGACAAAGAAAAATTTAGGGAAAAAGGACAAGTATAAATAAATTGAAGATCTATCTATGATAGACATAAGTCCTCCTTAAGGAAGAAAGAAAATGACAAACTAAGCCTTCATAAAAGATAAGGTATTTTAATTGAAAGCTATAAATAAAACATATGATGAAATGATAAATTGAGAGAACGAGGAGAATCATGATATAAATTATATCATGAGGAAAGGAAAAAAAAAAGTATAGTACTAAATCCTCCATAAGTTTTGGGCTTTAACCCTGGCATAATTAGAGGGAAAGTTCAGCTTGAATGAGGGAAATAAAATCTCCCCTGAACCTTGACAGTCATGACCATTTAGTGGCTGAAACCGTCGCTTGAATTTTTGCCTTGGTCTTGGCATGAAATAAGGAGAGGCCTGGCAAGGAATTAATGCCCAACCACCTTGACGGTTTGACCTCTTAGTGGCGGAACGGTCATTTTTGACCCAGTCCTTATTTAATATTTGACTGGGTAGGAGAGAAGGAAGAAACAAAAGAAAAGGGGGGGCACAGCTGGAATAACTATCGGGGAGAACACCTCGCCAGGGGGGAGGGAATGCTCACCAAAGAGCATAATTATGTGGAAAGGTGAAGATGAAAGGGAGAGTGCAGACATATGTGAGCGGAGAGAGAGAGTGATTCTTTCAATCTTGGCTGTCTCCCATCACCGAACCCCACCCAAAGAATTGGCACCTGGGTGTGCATTTCCTTGTGAGGTGCAAATCGGAGTATGGGCACCTTCCAACACCGCGCATGCTTCATTCAGCTGCGGCCTGGGTATTAGCCTTTTAAACCCTCGAACTTGAATGTTAGTCGTTTTATTTGTTCTGATTGCTCAGTATTTTGGCTTGGTCGCTATTTGTTTTCATAGCCTAGAAATACACTGAGCTAAGTTTTTAAACCTCGAACCATGTACTCGATAAACCTAAAAATTTGTCTGCTGTGTGATACTCGATTCAATGCATTATCGAGGCCTACGTTGAAACCATAGAATAGGATGGGCTGTTCTCGCTTCTGTACTCGCATGATTGATTCGGACTGATGCCGACTTCCAATGGATGTCCCAAGCCTGTTTTTTTTGGGTATCTGACATCACAGGAAAAATATAATCTATTCAGATATACATATGTGGTGCGTGAGTGTTCATATGTGGTTATTTCCTTCATTCCTTTATTTTTTTTCAAATCGCAGATACCTCCACCTTATAAGTGATTACGGGTTTATGCTTCGTTTTGTGCAAGCGTTGTAGATCCGAGTCGATGGTATAGAAGCCGTAGTGGGCGTTCCTCCTACATGGTAGGCGTTTGCTGCTGCCACTCCCAGGATCAGGGGTCTCTTACCTGATGTCATCCTTTTTCTTACGACTGTCTATACTCTTAGCAATAAGCGTTGAAGTTTTGTGTTCCACATGAGGTATGCTTCCATCTGAATAACACTGAGTTCATAAATAGACCTGAACTAGGTTGTCTTTATGTCTGATAGTTTTTAAAAAAATTTGGGTTGGGTTCCATTACCAATCCTTTTGCGACCTCGGTGGAGTAGGATCCTTCCATTATATGTATGAGTTGATGCCTTTAGCATACGGCTCATAACACCTGTGTGTGGCTTTCGATTTCCAGTCTTGGTGATCTATGTTTCTTTTGCCTGAAACCATTTTTTATTTTTTCCTCCATGCATGCCATGGAAAGGCTATGTGTGCGACCTTACCTGAACTGTACATTTCCATATTGTCAAGTTGGATCTGGTATCTTATTGGAAGTATGGCGTTTCATTTCTGGCTGGATCGATATGGTTACACGTTTTTAGTTAAATAGAAAATTATTTAAGTGTGGTAAAAAGGATAGCTGGCATCTTTATTGGAAGCTAATTCTTAATGTTTAAGGGAAAAATCATTTTATGATTTTGTACTGTTGAGCAATTATTTATATTAAAACATATATATATATATATACATTGGACAAAATGAAATGTTGGTAAATATATATTGTTTATATATTTTAAAAAGAAAATGGAATGCTGATCACATGTCTGCTGGCTGCTCACTTTGATGAGCTCTAGTGCCATGTTTAGTTGTTCGCCAAATGTGGCGAGGATCCCATACTACCTTAGTATGTAAAGTGTAGAAAATGGAGATGATCTGGTCTAAGTTGTGAGTGTTTGCGGGGTGGGGATGTCCGCCCTTTCAATTGGTAGGCCTACATGTAAAGCGCTTATGTGTTATGAAAATATGAAAATACCTCTACAAGAAAAAGAGAGACTGTGTAAATAATTTGCAGCTTGGGTACTGCAGAATTGTAAACCTTTGACAGATCAAAGAAATAAAGAAACTAGCAAAAATTGGTGGATGTAACCTCGTGGACGAGGTGAACCACGTGAAGATGGTTGTCTCTTTCGTGTTATTTGTTGTGCTGGTTTTATTTTTCTTGTTTACATGATGGTTATGAATGCAGTATAAATGTTTTTATTTGGTGAAAGGACTACTAAAATTTTCTTTTGCGGACTTCTTGAATGCTTTATAGCTTGAAGGTATCAGGGGTACATTACAAAAAGGATGATATCAACACTATTTTGAGGGATCAAAGGAAGTTATGTGAGGCCACTAGATGGAGAGTGATATTTGATGGTTTGATAGTTGGGAAGGGAAGGACCCTCTTTAATTTTTTGGTACATTGTCTTGGGGGTGCAATGTTTATTAAATTCGTCAATGCATAAACATGTTGGAACCCAATGTTATGCAGGTTCATCACACTCTCGGATCTTCTTGAGACAGTCAGTCGATAGGAAACAGTTGACTAGCAAAGCAGTTGACTCGTAGATTAAATGGGAGATTCAAAGGATTGACTAAATGGTCGATGAGGGTATGTTCAGATCAACTACAACAAGTGATTAAATTATGAGATGTTATAGATATGGTTGAAATAGTTAGAACCAATGACCACTATTTGTGGACGAGGGATTTTCACAGATATGGAGACTATAAATGAATGATCCTATGGGTTGTAATTATATGATTGATATTGATTTGTGTTGATGTTAAATAATGCATTGCGATGTTCTGATCATAATGCATTGTGCTGAAGTGTTGTAACAGTGTCCTAAAACACCACCTTTATTCTTAGAATATTGTTCCCTTTTGCTATTTTCTTTTTTGTTATATGGTTCATATGAAGAGGCCCCCCAACATGGTATTAGAGTTGTTGGTTTTTGCCTAGCCTTGTTATCTACGAATCATGTTGAGTCAAAAGTAGGTTGATCGATTGCGGGTTGAATATTTTTTTAAACTTTACCTTTTCTTGAACTTTGATATGATCTATTTAATCAAAAGGATGAATTTCAATATAGAACCCGTGCTTTTGAATGGGCACAACTATGCAATGTTGGAACCATATATAGCGACGTTTTTAAAGAAAAAGAGGTTGTGGCAATATAAGAAGGTCACTATTCTAGATCCTAAGGATGACCAGTCTAAGTTTGTCATCAACGAAAACGAAGGATGAGGTTATTGTGGCCATCATGGCCTACATTTCGAGAAAGACTTTCTTTCACATAATTGGAATCAAGTGTTCTCATGTTGTTTCGTATAAGTTGAATTTATTGTTCAACAAGGTTAATGAAAGTCAAGCAATGCGGTTAGAGAAATATTTGATCTCTTTGGAACCCTGTTCCTTTGAAAGAATTGAGGAATATTTAGCTTGCATTAAGGAGATATAGGTGAAATTGGGAGAATGTGGTAAGGATTTTCCAAAGAAAGATGGATAGTTCATTGAACTAGTGTTGATGAATTTAACAACATCTTGTGATGTCTTTTTCTCATCCTTATCTGTTAGCACTTCACTGTAGGCGTTACATGCCCGTAACACTCAAACGTGATGGAGATTCAATTAAATATGTACTCATCATATGGATAAGGATGCTTCTTTGTTCTCTTCCTTGAGTGGATCTCCATAATATAAGCTTTATGTCACTAATGACTATGCTCTCGCAGTTGTTGGAAGTGGTGATGTTGAATTCCACCATGGTCAAATATCAAATGTCTATCATGTGCCTAGATATAGGACTAACTTTTTTTTGGTTCCTCAACTTAAAAAAACTGGGAATATTGGTGATTTTTTATCTCCTGAATCTCCCACAATCACTACTCTAAGATTTTTTCCAAAAGAGGGAAAATCTCCAACAAGGTAAATCTATGAGTTAAAATAAACTAGTTATTCTTTAAACCCAATGGAACTAGTTACTTACATCATTTTCACGGTGTAGTTCCTCCATAAGAGTTATTTTATTAAATTAAAATTCTCTTTGAAAAGATTCATGGAGATATTTAACATTGGTTTTATCAAGTATTCGCCCATTTGTGTAGGAATTTAGGTATGAACAATTTTTCTATTATGATGACCGTGTTTATGCACAATAGAAATTGAGCCCAAAATCCGACGGCACTCATGTCTGAAATTCAACAATACCCTGCCGGTTATTCGAGAAGTGCAATTTTTTTATCGTCGGTGGAATAACATTGGATATTCGACTCCATTCCAGTACCCATCGAAGATCCAACCACTTCATCGTCGAATGTTAGCCAGTTCTATTGCAAAAAACTATTATTAAGACGTCGAATTTCCGGCATCTAATCGTTGAAATTTATACTCGCCATAGTCGGACGTCCAACGGGTTCTACATGGCAATGTCATCGAAATTCCCACCTCACGTCGTTGAAAATTCAATGGCCATCCGACGGGATTTGTTTTTGGAGCTACGGCAGGCTCAATGAATATGTCATCAAACTTCCCACGTTAGGGCGTCGAACATTCGACGGAAAACCAACGGGCTTGGCTGTCGGAGCTTTAGTAGCCTCGTCGGACGTTGTCGGGAGGAGGTCGAATAACCAACGAGTGCGTGTCGGACGAATGAGGAGTTCAATCTATCAGATCTACAACAACCTCGTCGAATGACCTTCATATGTCATCGAGCATCCAGCGAGTAACTGTATAGTTAAAAGACATATATAATTCAAAACACAGTGGGAAATTGGAAGTTCCTCCAATAATGAAGAAGAGATCCTAGCACTATGGAAATGGTTAAAAGACACTAAATAAATTGGAATCACAAACCTAATGGTCATTGGAAACTCCCTAGATATTATTCTATTCATTAATAAAAAGAGAAATGATTCCTACCTATGGAGTATGAGTAGGATTTAGAACACCATCTGATTCTTTCAACAACTCACTTCCTTTCATGTCCTAAGATATCACAACAAATTAACAAGCACTTTGGCTAAAGAAGAAATCTATTTGAAAAATAGAGAAATTAAGGAAAATGTGGGGAGCATTGGTAAATGTCATATCTCCTAAGTCGTTAGCACCCATATGTATCTTGGGATATGAAATGCATTAATAAGTTGCGTAGCATGTAGGACCGTATCCACACATCGTCATCTTCATCCTAGCTTCCCAACAATCATGGTATAAATAAGGTAGTACAATCATCCCTCAACACATGTGGTGTCCTCTTCAGTTTGATGGAAAGCATGAAGGTAATTCATTTAGCCTCGAGAATAGGTAGTATCAAGAATAAGGCCCGATCCTTGATGGTTGTTATTTTGAGCAAGAAGAGCTTGGAGATTACTAGGCATCCAATTATTTTTTTTCGTGTAAGGTGGTCCATAAATAAAGTGTCTTCCCCTGCTTGATTATTAAACTGGGTTTCCATCAATTGGTTGTGCATTTTGATAGAACAAGGTTTCTGGTGTGAGGAAACTCCCTTGACAGTCTCTTAGCATCTCTCTTTGTAATATTTTGGTAGCTATCTTGGCATAACAAGGTTCATGGTGTGAGGAATCTGTCTTGGTAGTTCATGAATAAAAAGTGTAGCAATTCCATATCCATTTCCTCTCTATGGAAACTCCAAGATCCTTCTCTAGTTACCCTCTAAAACATTTCTCCATCCCTTGTTTTTTTTCTCTATGTTATGCTTTGTCTCCTGATTTGGCTTATGCTGCATTTCTTTGGGTTAGGTAAATTCAATAATTTTATCAATATTGGTAATGGTTGGGGTAGGAACTCAAGCTATATGATTGTTATGAACAAGCCAAACCAAGTTGTGGGATTTGTTTTAGCTCATTATGGTATCAATAATGTCAACCGTTTTGTAAATTTCTCCCATCTTGTTGCACCCTTAATCTATCATATAGCCGTTTTTTTTCTTTATGGGTCCTCCCATCAGTCTATCATGCTATTTTTTCTTAGTCAATTTTGTCTTCATCCTCAAGCATGGGATAGACTCTTCTATGCATCTCAAATTCCCATCCATGGGACCTTATATTTTATCTTCAGTTTAGAAAGGATATTCTCCTCATGCAACAACTAGTATCTCTAGAACTCCCCGACCCCTCAAAGCAATTGGAAAAAAAACCTCGGTCAGCAACAAGCTACATAAAGTCAAATTCTTAGCAACAAAAGGAGCTATAGAAACCATTTCATAACAGTGCATGCCAACAATCCTAGATAAACTATGTTGATGTTGTATAAGGAAATTTTAATTTTAGGAGTATTTTGGAATTTATATGCCAGCTATGCATTTGAAACGGTATGGAAGATTTGAAAAAGAATCGGTTAGGAAGTGATATAGGTAGAAGCATGAGACTCCAAGATATTTTAAACCTTATCTTTAATATTTTCAAATTTTATTCAGGAAGTATGTCTAACTCAGTCATAGTACTTCTCATAGTTTTTTAATAATACAAATACTCATTTTTTTGTAAAAGAAAATAGAATTAGTGTCTCTCCTACTCTAGCATAAGGCACATAGGGGGAATTTATAGTCACCACCCGTTTCCCGATATCATTATTTATCTACCTCTCAAGGAATGACTTCACTAGAAGGAAACAATAGTATCCATTGTTCCATTGAAATATTTATAAAATTTTATAAAAAGGTTTTCAAGGAGGTAATGAAATTATGCTTAAGAAATCTCCTATTAATATTCAATATTATGAATAGACTTTTATGTGTGATAATTAGAAATGGCCTACACTAATGGGTATTTTGTTCAATGTGTAACATTTGAGTATGTCATTAATACTTAGGTTAAGGAGACCCAATAAATTCATTTCTCAAGTTGAAAAGCTATACACAAGCAAAACTAAAAAGGAATTTCTAGTTTTCTTTAAGGAAGAAATTAATTTCTAGGAAGTGGTTCCTTACATCCATGGATTTGGTTGAATACCCTCGTGGATGTGTTTAAATACCCTCATTTTATTCCCCTAAGGATATAAAATTTCTTTGTTATCAAAGATACCCAACTTTATTTCTTATAATGGATAGAGTTCCTTAGTTACCCATGTAGCTCTAGGATTTGTTGGAATGCATTTCTGCACCATTGGTAATTTCATTGGTCACCTTATGAATCTGTTCAACCCACAACCTTTGAAGAAGGTTTGTCCTAGAGTTATTATATATAAATATACATATAGGTAGCGGTGAGAAATTTGATCCTAAGCCAAAAAATCATTACAAGGACCCTACCTGAAGATTGCTCCTTAGTTTCTTACTTTGGTAGTGACAAATTTCATGCTCCTTGTCCCTTCAATTGAAAATTCTTCCATGGTATTTCTTCTTTACTCGTTTTCTTTAATACGTTGGAACCCTGTCTTATGTTACTATTACCATGGTTGTTTCTTATAATGAAGGGTTTATCATGGCAAGCTCGATCTTTGTGATCAAAATCACAAGTGTAACTCTCACACAATATGAGGGGCAGTGCTACCCATGAGGGATTTTTTCTTATGTCTCACTACAGGACCTTTAAATCATTCCCCGGCAATAAATATTGATCTCGTCATGGGGGAATCTTCACTAACAAAGGACATTCCAATGAGGGAATTGGAATCATATTAGAAGCTTCCATACTAAAGAATTTTTTCCTATACCTCACCCTTCAAACCTTTTTACTCTAAAACATCCTTAGAATGTTCATATTAAAGGTGTTAGGTATTAAACAAGGAAGAAAATGCTTAACTCAACATGTATCCTTCTATGACTAGAAAACCTATCTTATCCAAGCACTAAGCTCATTGTCAATTTTGAATTATGTAGGCACTGGAGGATAACAAGATATTTTGGTTAAAACCCATTTATACCATAGAAACCGCTTTAACATAGTAAAGTTTACGAGATAGTCATAAAAGAAGCATGAAAGCAGATTATACCAATGCTGAAAAAGATGAGAATTTCATAAATACAAAATTTGCAACAACACCTATAATCGTAAATAGACACCCGGCATGTAGCATTGTCCCCATTGTCCCTATTTGGATTGCCATCACCTATGTGAGAAACCAAAGCAACATAAGAAACCAATTAAAGACATATTGTCTGCAAATAAGAAAAAATTCAAAAATAGGATTAAAAACTTCCAAGAATGTGATCATCATAGTTGCAGAGAACTAAGTCAGTTTTATACCCTCCACAGAGGTAAAACTAGGGGGAATATTATTCTTAAAAATCGTCTAAAGATAATCCAATATAAATATCATTCAAAATGAAAAACTGAACCAACCAGGCTTTTGTTTCGAGAAGAGACAATCAATAAGGCGGTAGGGAATTTAATCATTAAATGCAATATGGAATTTATCAACAACAGTGGCATGCGGTAGATGTTGGTTTAGTGTTACAATAAAATTACAATGAATAGGCTCAAAGAACAATCTATTGTCGCATGGGAGGTGGCATAGATACATGAGTTATACATATGCCAAAATTTCTTACAAGATGTCCCTCGTTATAAAGAGAGACCTATAATCAAATCCAAGGTGCCCTTACAAATTGGTGAAGAGGGACCATGAATCGGTTTCAATAGTCAATGAACTCAGAAAAAAGAAGCAACCACAATTAATTCAGGGCTGAAATCACTCACCCAATTCGGACTATTGAGTTAGAGCTTCGATACAAAAATCTCAAGTATGGAAACTCATCACACTTCTGATACTCACAGTTATTTATTATATACAATAGGAATTTTAACGGTATGGATTTGACTGGTTATTTCACAGGAGGATGAGAATCCAGGGAGGGATTGAGTTTTCTCTTTAGTTGAGTACAACCATGTATTTATAACAAATAGGTAGCGGTGAGAAATTTGATCGCGAGCCAAAAATTCATTACAAGGACCAAGCAGTAGCTCCTGCTGCCATTTAAGAATTCTCAATCTCTTTACCTCTCTACATGGAGCTGTCAATCACAAATATTTGCAGCCCGAAGCATAAAATATCGAAGTTTTGTAGGGGTTATAATATTATAGTTAATCAAGCTTGCAGTATTCATAAAAACTCATTTCACTCTTGAGTCCCTTCAATTCATTCAATTGGGCCATTCGGGTCATAGGTTTTTCATTGGATGGAGCGTGAGTGAGGTGACCAATGAGTTTCCTTTGACCATGCATACAAACTGTAGAACAGACAGACGGCAATAGATATAATGAATTTTTTTTTCCTGATAAATTCATTTACACTAAAAAAAGCAATCAATCTGATATATTATTTGCCAATTCGCACTCCATCTATTATCGTTAGACGGTTGTTTTCTAGATTTTAGGGGAATCGAAACCTATTTTTGCTTCTCATTTGGTGCCTCCCTCCTCACGCTTTCATAGTTTAAAAATCCAACAATTAATCTAAATCATGTATTCGTGATTGCTGAAAGTGAAAAACAAAAGTTCAAAATATTGAACAATCGCATGTTAACGAGGTATTTATTCACAAGGTGACAAATTATTTTCCATGCTAATTACACTTTGAGTAAATTTAATTTCAAATAAAAAATATTTTTTATTTTCGCTACGGTGATGTCAAGAACCCAGCTCTTGCAGCCTTGTGTCATCTTTCCACTGGCAGAGCAATATCTTCCATTTCGGATTCCTGAGTGCCATATCCTTTTCGGTCTTGAAGAAATTCTTATCTCTATTCAATCTTGAGGATGCAGTGATAAGTTTGCTGAATCTATGTAAGAACTTCAGTATGGTCTTATGTCTCTTGAGGGTATTGGTATTGATCTCAGCTGACTGATAGTTTAAATAACCATTTATTAATTTATTTTTTTAATGCAAAGAGACAAGTTTTAAGCACAAAGACATGGATTTATTGTTTAAAGACAAGGGAGCATGTTAAGGGACTTAATGATCATAGTTAGGCAATCTCGCAGTGACTTCAGGAGAATCAAGATAAGGCCCATTTACCTAGGTACATGGAAAGTAGAAGCAATCTACTAAATGTCATCAATGTTGTTTCAAATTATTCTCATGTCGTCATGATTATTTTCCCAACTCAACCAAAGAACGGAATGATCTTCCCAGGTTTACAAATAGACTTGAAAAAGATGTGAGAAGTCTGAATTTGAAAATAAAAGGTTGCGGGAGGTGGAGTTTGACCTTCAAACTTTTACCAGGGTTCTGCATTATATTCATTGTGTATATTCACCTTTCACAATATATTAAAAGTATGAAAGTATAATCACCGAATGTTTTATGCAGTTGCTTGTAATCTTTATAGTTTTCTTGGTTGATTACCTTTGACCACATATCAAAGTTGACCAGTACTGAGCATAAAAGGATTTAACCATTCACTGTTCGTACAGTTTTCTTTCGCAAATCGGAAATAGCTAAGCCAAGAAATTATTCCAACAAAACCCCGAGTCCTCGGTTTCCGATATTCGAAATATCAGAAATCGAAAATTGGAGATACCCCAAATAACCTTAACAAAAAGTGGAATATCTAGTTTCCGATACCAAAAATCGGAAAAGACTCTACTGGACCAAAGGGTTCAGCTTCGGGTTCAAGATTTTATATTTGAAATTTACGTAAAGATTTCATATGCCTAAAATAATTATTTTATTTATTTTTATTTATAAATCCATTCAAATAGAAAATATATGATTATTTTATTTTCGTAATTATAAATTAATTTAAATTTCCTGAATAACCACAATCATTTGCACAT
>LPNX010188221.1:0-16606 GCA_001517045.1 Pseudotsuga menziesii | reverse complement strand
TTGTTGTGGTTTTCTGTTGATATTTATTGAGTGAGAGTGAGAAAAAAAGATGTTTCTTGAACCATATTCCACTCCCAGCAGGGGAGAAGGCAGCGGATTGAATAGTAAGAACCTCTAAGATGGTCTACTGGCTTCACTGAAAGTTGAGGAAGCAGCGAATAGAAGGTTTGAAGCTGCAACATGGCTACAAAGCATGGTTGGATCTAATTTGGATATACCATGTGAGCCATGGGAGGAGGAGCTTCGTCTTTGTTTGAGAAATGGAATCAGTTTATGTAATATTCTCAACAAGGTTCAACCAGGAGTAGTGTCCAAGATCGTTGCAAATCATTCCTCTTTATCTGCCTATCAATATTTTCAAAATATTAATAATTTTCTTGCTGCTATTAAAGAGATGAAGTTTCCCACTTTCCAAGCTTCTCAGTTAGAGCAAGATATTTCCTAGTCGGGATCTATTACAAAGATTGTAGATTGTATCTTGGTGTTAACGACTTATTATGAGTGGAAACGATGTGAAGGAAAAGGAGCCCATTTGAGGACCCCTATGGTTATGGTGCCAAGAAAAACACTAAATCTCCTTCAACACTCAACTCCGTGTTTTGAAATAGCAAACCCATCAGTTAGAAACATGGATTCCTCATGGGGGAAGGTAAGTCCTGAACCTCATTCATATGCAGAAACAATACTTAAATCTACTGAAAGATTGGCCTCTATTGAAGTTTGTATTGCTCCTTTGAATAAAGAAAGTAGGGAAGTTCGTGGGCTTAAAGAACAGGTAGACAGACTAAATGCGTTGGAAAGGAAAGAAGCAAAAGTAAAGCAGTTACTGAATATGAAAATTAAACCATCTCCGTATAAGGAACTCCACACACTAGTTTCTCAAGAATCTGTAATAAGCAAAGTTGAGTTACAAAATGGTAACTGTAACTGTGAGATGGTTTCTCATGATGGTAAATTGGTAGATTATGGGGAGAATAATGACATGGTGGAAGGAAACCCAAATGGAAACCCTTTGAGTAGTCTCGGAAATGAGCTTAAACATTTAACGAGTGCAAATCATTTTTGGATTGGATTGTACACTAGTGTTGTGTTGAGTGTAATTTTTATTATGCTTAAAAAATGAGGCGTAGAAATTTAGAAATTTATGAGTTAAAAATGGGACACAGATTGAAACACATCATTATTGGATTGGATTTCTGTAGAGTGGATTTTTTGGATTGGATTCTTATTTTGCTTTAAAAAGATGAGTTATCCTTTTCAACTCATTTCTCTAAAAAAAATATTGTATGTTATTCTACTATATATATAATGTTTATATGGTAACTTGTTGTAAGATTTTTAATTATATATAAATAATTCTTATATGGTTAAATACAATTTGTGACCGGAGAGATTGTTTTTTTGCTGAACATGCCCTATTTTAGTTTCATCTAACTGACTAAGACCATTTACAGTGAAAACCAGTCTTAGTTGTGGCATGCGTATAGTTATTGATTGAAGGTAATCAATTGTAGGGATTTTGAGACAACTATGCAAAGCAGAATATACATGAAGACTCCATTGTTCCTTGTACCACTCAGTGTTGTCCTCAAAAGTTTGTCATGAATTCTTCATGACAAGTGGTTGCTGGAGATGAAAATGTAGAAGTTAAAGTACAGTGTGAACCAGAAATTGAGGCAATATGCCCATGCCCATTTTCTATTCCACCAATTCCCATAGAGCCACCAAAGCCATGCAATCTAGTTACAAGTCAAATGGCGTGTTCAAGGTAAAGGATACATATGGTGATATTTTTTTGGGATAAAAGGCATTGATTTATCAAAGATAGGCTTGTAGTGTAGAGGTTGTGAGAAGGTACTGAGTAAACTAATATTAACCTTCCTTATCACGACAGATATTGATCTGTCTTATCACAGCAGATGCCTCTCATGCAAAACATGTAATATTCAATTGACTCTTTCAAAATTTGAAATGCTTGTGAACAATTCCATCGAAAGAACGAGGAAACCTTGTAATAATTGTATCAAGGATTCCATTGCAACTTCTAGAGAGTTAGATAAAGTATTATCGACAATTAGGAGGCAACATAATTCCATAAATTTAGGCATTTGTGAGAAAAAACTAGTTTTTTTGCTAATACACAGTTGGGGTTCATTATGAAGAACATTTTGTATATATTCTTCATGTTTGGCAATGTACGGGGGATTCAGAGCTTGAGAAAAAGAAACAATATTTGTAGTGAAATGTTTGTCTGAGCTAAATAAAACTATCAATGTAGAAGTACAAAGTTTTTCAAAGAAGAGATTCATGTGCCAATATTTCTGGGTCTGTGTTTTCCTTTGTAAATGTTTTCTTTCTAAGTTTTCCATTTATATATGTTGTCTTGAATGGAAATATATGATTCACAATTCATCCTATGATAGGAAGCTTTGATTTCATCCATATTCAAATGTTTTCACCCATTCCTCTAAAGTTAACACAAGATTCATTCTAGCTAATGCTTTGTGTTAGTGTACTGTAATTCTTGTATCTGCCACCATTCCTAAATGATTCCACTACCAGTCATTGATAATTATTATCGATACTCAGCCTTTGACTCCATGCCCATTGATAATGCTTGTACATTCATCAGAAAGAGCATGCCGAGTTATCAAATGCATAAGCCAATTCACCACAACCACACCGAATGCAAACTATGTGGAAGGAGGAGCCCACAAGGGATGTTAAAACAAGTACCAAATGCAACCGAGCAGCTGGAAACAAAGTAGTCAAGTGCTACATCATCACTGAGTTGGTGTAAGGAAGCCATATTTGCCCAAATCTCCATAAATTCAGCCTAAAAATAAAAATTATAGAGGCACTTTCTGAGGCTTCAAAGACAATAGATAAAACACCACAAAAAATTGGCTCTGCAATACAAATTATCTAGAGTCCATACAATCTTACAATATGTAAGTATAGTCGTACAATCGGAAAAAATAGTTGCACAACAAATCTATCAGAAACCCTGCAAATTCCTACTTTGTTTTCTTAAATAAATCTCTTATTTAACCTAGAAAAATATTTATATTCCGCTTTAAATCAAAATAAATGTAATTCCCTTGGAATATGAACCTAGAATTTGAATCAAGCAAAATAATGATGTCTTTCTTCGAAACTAGAAATACAATACCTGGTTTCGACAACAACCTGTCGGTTATTCGACAAGTCCACTTTTCTTAATCGTCGGTGGAATAACATCGGATATTCGACTCCATTCTTGTACCCGTCGAAGATCTGACTACTTCATCGTCGAATGTCAGCTAGTTCTATCGCAAAAAATTATTATTAAGCCGTCAAATTTCCGGCGTTTAGTCGTCGAAAATTCTACTCGCCATAGTAGGACATCCGACAAGTTCTACTTGACAATGTCGTCCAAATTCCAACCTCAGGTTGTCGAAAATTCGACGGCCATCCGACATGATTTGTTTTCGGAGCTATGGTAGGATCAATGAATATGTAGTCGAACTTTCCACATTAGGGCGTCGAAAATTCGACGGGCTTGGTTGTTGGAGCTTTAGCAGCTTCGTCGTACGTCGTCGGGCAGACGTCGAATAACCGACGAGTGCGTGTCGGTTATTGACATCCAAACAAAAAACGGTCTCCATTAAAAACAAAAATTATAATTTTGAAAACTAATCTCACCTCTCGAAAATCCTTTGCAGTTTGTGAAATGCATGATAAAAAATTTCTCCAACTAACAAATACTGTGTAGTACTACCACCTCTTACAAATTCACTATAGATAAAAAATCAGTCACAAGAAATTTTAACAGGAAATGAAACGGAATTGACAATTTATGATTTACACTCTCTCATAGGAATGAAAAATTGTGCTGCCTTTGCAGAAAATTAACCATGGGTGTGCTTCCTGCAATAGCCTGCATTTTCTCCCGGGTTCTTTAATCTCCACCAAATTTAGAGGCAAAGCGATCAAAAAGAAGTTACACGGAAAGAATACGAACAGATGGAATAAATCGTGTGTGTTTTCAGAACGTGTACTTAACCGATCAACTCCATGCCACCTTCTTCGGTCACACGGATGTAACAACCAGAAATTTTAACCATGGCGTGTTCTACCTAAACTCGCCAATCACCAAGCAACACATGCCGGGATTTTAATGGCCATGGAGACAAGGAATATTTCGAGATAGGTTATTTCATTGTGAAAACCCCTTCAGAGTAATCATTATTAAGAAATACTTCATATACATTTATAACGAAATATTTAAAGCTAGACCCAATCTGGAATTTGAAATTCTGCAGTTAAGGAGATCCGAGGAATCATGCATGGGAGTGTCTCCTACTAGGATTCATGACAAGCATGAGCTATAGAAGGCAAGGCCACTGGGCGATTAGAATGATGGCCAAATAGGACACATACCCTATTAAAAAGGAGCTTGTGTCTACGGTTAATACAAAGGATCAAAATTATTAAAATGTCAACAGAGAATGGTAACAATGACCTAGAGCAATCTCATACAGACTGAATTTATTGGGTTAAACGCAGATCTGGACCATAAAAGGTGTATAGCCAATGCAAGCGTTAGGCAACTTGGATCCCGGTGTGACGGTCCATTAAGAACTCCAGAATGTTGCTATGTGACTGTTCCTGCATGCAGCAAGTGCTTCGCGTTTAGCGGAGTATCAGTGCACCCGGAGCTAGAGATCAGCATCTAAGAGTTAGTTACGCAAATTCTATATGGTTGATACATCTATCTAAAAAGTGCTCTCACGGATGCCACCTTATTGATTGTTATGACTGCGATTATAACCTTCTTTCTTTACAATGCCCATGAGCACTGTATAATGTCCGTGGACCATAACCCATAAATTTCCAATGTTAAACATGAACGCCATAACCGTAGGTACGCCATATAATGCCCAAAAATGTTGCTCTTCTGCTCATACGTAGCTGGAAAGTCCTAGATTCTGTTCATGCGCAGCTGGAAATATATATGCAGCAAGCTATTTTGTTCACGTATACACGCCCAAAATCATGGCGGCAGAGAAAATGTGGAGTCCTCTACCGCACAGACCCAGCAAAGATGTGGTCGCGGCTGCTGCAACGATCAGTATATGTTGCTCTAATATTAAGATCAGATATCGTTCCAATAATGAGATAAAGGTTGCGATTCTAGCAGTGCACATAGATCAGCTAGTATCACAAAGCTTACACACGGCGGCCAAGAGAGAAGGGATTAATGACTCCATGTATTGAAAAGGCTGTCAATTCCATCCCCAAACCCTGCTACCCCGTGAGCGATAACTGCTGGTCAGGATGGCGTATCATACCCCGAGAGGGATAACTGGAAATGGAAGTGAACTGGAAATGGAAGTGGACCTCTAACGCGAACTGCAACTGCAACTGGACCTCTAACACGAACTGCGACTGGACCTGGAATCTAACAGAAACACAAGTTGGAACTCGTTCAGTTAGAATGTAAATCTGTAGCCTGCTTAAATGGTCGAGGGCCTCTGAAGTAGACAAGGAGAAAGGCTCAAAGAAATCGAAATCGAGTAAGACGGTTCGTCGGCCAACGACGGCAATAGAATCAGTATGGATATTCAAACACAAGAATCCATACTATATGTATGGATATTCAAACACGAGAGGCTCGTCGGCCAGATCTTTCACGGAAATATATATATATATATAAGTCTTGCTATTTGAGCGTCCGAGGGTCAAACGCAACGCAAGTTTTTTCGAATTCTCAAATTCTCTGGCCAGATATGCATATCGAATTCCCATTGTCTTGTTGTGGTTTTCTGTTGATATTTATTTTTGAGTGAAAGTGAGAAAAAAAGATGTTTCTTGAACCATATTCCACTCCCAGCAGGGGAGAAGGTAGCGGATCGAATCGTAAGAACCTCTGTGATGGCCTATTGGCTTCACTAAAAGTTGAGGAAGCAGCGAATAGAAGGTTTGAAGCTGCAACATGGCTACAGAGCATGGTTGGATCTAATTTGGATATACCATGTGAACCATCGGAGGAGCAGCTTCGTCTTTGTTTGAAAAATGGAATCATTTTATGTAATCTTCTCAACAAGGTTAAACCAAGAGCAGTGTCCAAGATCGTTGCAAATCATTCCTCTTTATCTGCCTATCAATATTTTGAGAATATTAATAATTTTCTTGCTGCTATTAAAGAGATGAAGTTGCCCACTTTCCAAGCTTCTCGGTTAAAGCAAGAAATTTAGCAGCCGGGTTCTATTACAAAGATTGTTGATTGTATCTTGGCGTCGAAGGCTTATTATGAATGGAAACAATTGGAAGAAAATGGAGCCCCTTTGAGGACCCCTATGGTTATGGTGCCAAGAGAAACATGAATTCCTCAGGGTGCCAACTTCGTGTGTTGAAATAACAAACCCATCAGTGAGAAACATGAATTCCTCAGGGTGCAAGGTAAGTCCTGAACCTGATTCATATGGAGAAACAATACTTAAATCTGCTGAAAGATTTGCCTCTGTTGAAGTTGGTGTTTCTCCTTTGAATAAAGAAAGTAGAGAAGTTCGTGAGCTTAAAGAACAGGTAGACAGACTGAATGCGTTGGAAAGGAAAGAAGCAGAAGTAAAGCAGTTACTGAACATGAAAATGAAACCATCTCCGTATAAGGAACTCCACACACTAGTTTCTCAAGAATCTGTAATAAGCAAAGTTGAGTTACAAAATGGTAACTGTAACTCTAAGATGGTTTCTCATGATGGTAAATTGGTAGATTATGGGGAGAATAATGAGATGCAACAAGGCAAACCAAATGGAAACCCTTTGAGTAGTCTGGGAAATGAGCTTAAACATTTAACCAGTACAAATCATTTTTGGACTGGTTTGTGCACTAGTGTTGTGTTCAGTGTAATTTTTGTTATGCTTAAAAGATGAGGCGTAGAAATTTAGAAATTTATCAGTTAAAAACGGGGGACACAGGGTGAAACAAATCATTTTTGGACTGGATTTCTGTAGGGTGGATTTTTGGATTGGATTTTTATTTTGCTTAAAAAAGATGAGTTATTTTTTTACACTCATTTTTCTAAAAAAAATATTGTAAGTTATTCTACTATATATATAATATTTAGATGGTAAGTTGTTGTAAGATTTTTCATTATATATAAATAATTTTTATATGGTTAAATACAGTTTCTGACGGGAGAGATTGTTTTTTTTGCTGAACATGCCCTATTTTAGTTTCGTCTAACTAACTAAGACCGTTTACCCTGAAAACCAGTCTTAGTTGTGGCATGCATATAGTTATTGATTCGAAGGTAATCAACTGTTGGGATTTTGAGACAACTATGCAAAGCAGAATATACACGAAGACTCCATTGTTCCTTGTACCACTCAGTGTTGTCCCCAAAAGTTTGTCTTGAATTCTTCATGACAAGTGGTTGCTGGAGATGAAAGTTTAGAAGTTAAAGTACAGTGTGAACCAGAAATTGAGGCTATATACCAACGCCCATTTTCTATTCCACCAATTCTCATAGAGCCACCAAAGCCATGCAATCTACTTACAAGCCATGCAATCTAGTTACAAGTGAAATGGCGTGTTCGAGGTAAAGGATACATATGGTGATACTCTTTTGGGATAAAAGGCATTGATTTATCAAAGATAGGCTTGTAGTGTAGAGGTTGCGAGAAGGTACTGAGAAAACTAATATTAACCTACTTTATCACGGCACATATTAATCTGTCTTATCAGAGCAGATGCCTCTGTGCAAAACATTTCGATATTCAATTGACTCTGTCAAAATTTGAAATGCTTGTGAATAATTCCATCGAAAGAACGAGACAACCTTGTAAGAATTGTATGAAGGATTCCATTGCAACTTCTAGAGAGTTAGATAAAGTATTGTGAACGATAAGGAGGCAACATAATTCCATAAATTTTGGTATTTGTGAGAAAAACTAGTTTTTTTGCTAATACACAGTTAGGGTTCGTTAAGAACATTTTTTATATATTTTTCATGTTTGGCAATGTAGGGGGTTCAGAGTTTGAGAAAAAGAAACAATATTTGTAGTGAAATGTTTGTCTGAGCTGGAAAAAATTAGCAATGCAGAAGTACAAAGTTTTTCAAAGAAGAGATTCATGTGCCAATATTTCTAGGTGTGTGTTTTCCTTTGTAAATGTTTTCATTCTAAGTTTTCCATTTATATATGTTGTCTTGAATGAAAATATATGATTCACCATTCATCCTCTAATAGGAAGCTTTGATTTCATCCATAATGTTTTGTTTCGAAGTTTTCCATTTATATATGTTGTCTTGAATGAAAATATATGATTCACAATTCATCGTGTGATAGGAAGCTTTGATTTCATTCATATTCAAATGTTTTCACCCATTCCTCTAAAGTTAGACAAAATTCATTCTAGCTAATGCTTTGTGTTAGTGGACTGTAATTCTCATATCTACCACCATTCCTAAATGATTCCACTACCAGTCATTGATAATTCTTATCGATACTCAGCCTTTGACTCGATGCCCATTGATAACGCTTGTACATTCATCACAAAGAGCATGCCAGGTTATCAAATGCATATGCCAACTCACCACAACCACACCGAATGCAAACTATGTGGAAGGAGGAGCCCACAAGGGATGTTAAAACAAGTACCAAATGCAACCGAGCAGCTAGAAACAAAGTAGTCAAGTGCTACATCTATCACCCAGGTAGTGTAAGGAAGCCATATTTGCCCAAATCTCCATAAATTCAACCTAAAAATAAAAATTATAGAGACACTTTCCGAGGCGTCAAAGACAATAAATAAAACGCCACAAAAAAATTGGATATGTGATACAAATTATGTACAGTCCATACAAAATTGGATATGTGATACAAATTATGTACAGTCCATACAATCGTATAATATGTGAGTATAGGCGTACAATTGGAAAAAATAGTTGCGCAACAAATCTATCTGAAACCCTGCAAATTCCTACTTTGTTTTCTTAAATCTCTTATTTAACCTAGAAAAATATTTATATTCTGCTTTAAATCAAAATAAAATCTAATTCCCTTGAAATATGAATCTAGCATTTGAATCAAGCAAAATAATGATGTCATTCTTTGAAACTAGAAATACAATACCTAGTTTCGACTTGTTTGTAAACTCTCCAACTTCTTCATGTGTATGGAATAAAGTGTTTTGGTTAGCCATTGAACTTGGTCACTTTCAGGCCTTTCTGTTGTTTTGCATCAACTTCCTGGCTAAGATATGATACCATACTATGAAGACTAAACACAAAGAAACCATAAACACATATATAATGTTAGTGGTTATGATACCATGTTATGAACACTAAACACAAAGAAACCATAAACACGTACATAAATTCATCGAGTGACTTTATTAATAGGCCTAATTCTATAATCTAGATGATGCTTATATTATAACAAAAAGGATAAAATGAAGAGGCAATGGCTCACAAACTTGAGATTTATGTTATTGGAGTATCTAGATCCTTAAGAACCATACGAATATATGGGACTAAGGGAAGTGCGTGGTATTCCATGGGTTCACCTTCCATGAGGTACTCACCTTTTTTTTTTTCTAATATCCATAGATGGGGTACAACCTTCCAACTAGTCAATGATTAAAAGGAAGGAGATGTAAGAAGCAAACAAGGTAGTGCAAAAGTGTCTCTTTTAGAGTTAAATACCTTTGAGAATTAAAAATAACAATCATTTCTTCTAGTTTATGTTTGAATTTAGTTCTATTTTTGGCCCATGGTATAAGGCACGTGTCTACGAGGAGTTACAAGGATAGATAATTAAAGTGGAAAAGGATGATATCAACACTATATTGAGGGATCAAAGGAAGTTATGTGAGGCCACTAGATGGAGAGTGATATTTGATGGTTAGATAGTTGGGAAGGGAAGGACCCTCTTTAATTTTTTGGTACATTGTATTGGGGGTACAATGTTTATTAAATTCGTCAATGCATAAACATGTTGGAAGCCAATGTTATGCAGGTTCATCACACTCCCAGATATTCTTGAGATAGTCACTCGATAGGAAACAGTTGACTAGCAAAGCAATTGACTGGCAGATTAAATGGGAGATTCAAAGGCTTAACTAATTGGTCGATGAGTGTATGTTCAGATCAACTACAAGAACTGATTAAATTATGAGATGTTATAGATTTGATTGAAATAGTTAGAACCAATGACCACTATTTGTGGACGAGGGATTTTCACAGATATGGAGACTATAAATGAATGACCCTATGCGTTGTAATTATATGATTGATATTGATTTGTATTCATGTTAAATAATGCATTGCGATGTTCTGATCATAATGCATTGTGCTGAAGTGCTGTAACATCGTCCTAAAACACCACCTTTATTCTTGGAATATTTTTCCCATTTGCTATTTTCTTTTTTGGTATATGGTTCATATGAAGAGGCCCCGCAACATGGTATTAGAGTTGTTGGTTTTTGTCTAGCCTTGTTGTCTACGAATCATGTTGAGTCAAAAGTAGGTTGATCAATTGCGGGTTGAATATTTTTTTAAACTTTACCTTTTCTTGAACTTTGATATGATCTATTTAATCAAAAGGATGAATTTCAATATAGAACCCATGCTTTTGAATGGGCACAACTATGCAATGTTGGAACCATATATAGCAACGTTTTTAAAGAAGGTCACTATTCTAGATCCTAAGGATGACCAGTCTAAGTTTGTCATCAACGAAAACGAAGGATGAGGTTATTGTGGCCATCACGACCTACATTTCGAGAAAGAATTTCTTTCACATAATTGGGATCAAATGTTCTCATGCTGTTTCGTATAAGTTGAATTTATTGTTCAACAAGGTTAATGAAAGTCAAGCAATGCGGTTAGAGAAATATTTGATCTCTTTGGAACCCTGTTCCTTTGAAAGAATTGGAGAATATTTAGCTTGCATGAAGGATATACAGCTGAAATTGGGAATGTGGTAAGGATTTTCCAAAGAAAGATGGATAGTTCATTGAACTGGTGTTGATGAATTTAACAACATCTTTTGATGTCTTTTTCTCATCCTTATCTGTTAGCACTTCGCTATAGGCGTTACATGCCCATAACACTCAAACGTGATGGAGATTCAATTAAATATGTACTCATCATATGGATAAGGATGCCTCTTTGTTCTCTTCCTTGAGTGGATCTCCATAATATAAGATTTATGTCACTAATGACTCTGCTCTCGCAGTTGCTGGAAGTGGTGATGTTGAATTCCATCATGGTCAAATATCAAATGTCTATCATGTGCCTAGATTTAGGACTAACGTTTTTTTGGTTCCTCAACTTAAAAAAAATTGGAATATTGTTGAGTTTTTATCTACTGAATCTCCCACAATCACTACTCTAAGATTTTTTCCAAAAGAGGGAAAATCTCCAACAAGGTAAATATATGAGTTAAAATAAACTAGTTACTCTTTAAACCCATTGGAACTAGTTACTTACACCATTTTCACGGTGTAGTTCCTCCATAAGAGTTATTGTAATAAATTAAAATTCTCTTTGAAAAGATTCAAGGAGATATTTAACATTGGTTTTATCAAGTATCCGCCCATTCGTGTACGAAATTAGGAATGAACAATTTTTCTATTCTGATGACCGTGTTTATGCACAACAGAAATTGAGCCCAAAATCCGACAACACTCATGTCTGAAATTCGACAATACCCTGTCGGTTATTCGACAAGTGCACTTTTTTTGTTGTCGGTGGAATAACATCAGATATTCGACTCCATTCCAGTACCCGTCGAAGATCCGACCACTTCATCGTCGAATGTCTGCCAGTTCTATTGCAAAAAGTTATTATTAAGAAGTCGAATTTTTGGTGTCTAATCGTCGAAATTTCTACTCGCCATAGTCGGACGTTTGACGGGTTCTACATGACAATGTCATCGAAATTCCCACCTCAGGTCGTTGAAAATTTGACGGCCATCTGACGGGATTTATTTTCGGAGCTACGGTAGGCTCAATGAATATGTCGTCAAACTTCCCACGTTAGGGCGTCGAACATTCGACGGACAACTGACGGGCTTAGCTATCGGAGATTTAGCAGCCTCGTCAGACGTCGTCGGGAGGAGGTCGAATAACCGACGAGTGCGTGTCGGACGACCGATGAGTTCAATCTATCAGATCTACAACAACCTCGTCGAAAGACCTTCATATGCCATCAAAAATCCGGCGAGAAACTGTATAGTTAAAAGATATATATAATTCAAAACACAGTGGGAAATTGGAAGTTCCTCCAATAATGAAGAAGAGATCCTAGCACTATGGAAATGGTTAAATGACACTAAATAAATTGGAATCACAAACCTAATGGTCATTGGAAACTCCCTAGATATTATTCTATTCATTAATAAAAAGAGAAATGATTCCTACCTATGGAGTATGAGTAGGATTTAGAACACCATCTGATTCTTTCAACAACTCACTTCCTTTCATGTCCTAAGATATCACAACAAATTAACAAGAACTTTGGCTAAAGAAGGAATCTATTTCAAAAATAGAGAAATTAAGGAAAATGTGGGGAGCATCGGTAAATTTCATATCTCCTAAGTCATTAGCACCCATATGTATCTTGGGATATGAAATGCATTAATAAGTTTCGTAGCATGTAGGACCGTATCCACACATCGTCACCTTCATCCCACCTTCCCAACAATCATGGTATAAATAAGGAAGTACAATCATCCCTCAACACATGTGGTGTCCTCTTCAGTGTGATGGAAAGCATGAAGGTAAGTCATTTAGCCTCGAGAATAGGTAGTATCAAGAATCAGGCCCGATCCTTGATGGTTGTTATTTTGAGCAAGAAGAGTTTGGAGATTCCTAGGAATCCAATTATTTTTTTTCATGTAAGGTGGTCCATAAACAAAGTGTCTTCCCGTGCTTGAGTAATAAACTGGGTTTCCATCAATTGGATTGTGCATTTTGATAGAACAAGGTTTCTGGTGTGAGGAAACTCCCTTGACAGTCTCTTAGCATCTCTCTTTGTAATATTTTGGAAGCTATCTTGGCATAACAAGGTTCGTGGTGTGAGGAATCTGCCTTGGTAGTTCATGAATAAAAAGCGTAGCAATTCCATATCCATGTCCTCTCTATGGAAACTCCAAGATCCTTCTCTAGTTACCCTCTAAAACATTTCTCCATCCCTTGTTTTTTTCCTCTATGTTATGCTTTGTCTCCTCATTTGGCTTATGCTGCATTTCTTTGGGTTAGGTAAATTCAATAATTTTATCAATATTGGTAATGGTTGGGGTAGGAACTCAAGCTATATGATTGTTGTGAACAAGCCAAACCAAGTTGTGGGATTTGTTTTAGCTCATTATGGTATCAATAATGTCACCCGTGTTATAAATTTCTCCCATCTTGTTGCACCCTTAATCTATCATATAGCCGTTTTTTTACTTTATGGGTCCTCCCATCAGTCTATCATACTATTTTTTCTTAGTCAATTTTGTCTTCATCCTCAAGCATGCGATAGACTCTTCTATGCATCTCAAATTCCCATCCATGGGACCTTATATTTTATCTTGAGTTTAGAAAGGATATTCTCCTCATGCAACAACTAGTATCTCTAGAACTCCCCAACCCCTCAAAGCAATTGGAAAAAAAACCTCGGTCAGCAACAAGCTACATAAAGTCAAATTCTTAGCAACAAAAGGAGCTATAGAAGCCATTTCATAACAATGCATGCCAACAATCCTAGATAAACTATTTTGATGGTGTATAAGGAAATTTTAATTTTAGGAGTATTTTGGAATTTATATGCCAGCTATGCATTTGAAACGGAATGGAAGATTTGAAAAAGAATCGGTTAGGAAGTGATATAGGTAGAAGCATAACACTCCAAGATATTTTAAACATTATGTTTAATATCTTCAAATTTTATTCAGGAAGGATTTCTAACTCAGTCGTAGTACTTCTCATCGTTTTTTTGTAAAAGAAAATAGAATTAGTGTCCCTCCTACTCTAGCATAAGGCACATAGGGGGAATTTATAGTCACCACCCATTTCCCGATATCATTATTTATCTACCTCTCAAGGAATGAATTCACTAGGAGGAAACAATAGTATCCATTGTTCCATTGAAATATTTATAAAATTTTATAAAAAGGTTTCAAGGAGGTAATGAAATTATGCTTAAGAAATTTCCTATTAATATTCAATATTATGAATAGACTTTTATGTGTGATAATTAGAAATGGCCTACACTAATGGGTATTTTGTTCAATGTGTAACATTTGAGTATGTCATTAATACTTAGGTTAAGGAGACCTAATAAATTCATTTCTCAAGTTGAAAAACTATACACAAGCAAAACTAAAAAGGAATTTCTAGTTTTCTTTAAGGAAGAAATTCATTTCTAGGAAGTGGTTCCTTACATCCATGGATGTGGTTGAATACCCTCGTGGATGTGTTTGAATACCCTCATTTTATTCCCCTAAGGATATAGAATTTCTTTGTTATCAAAGATACCCAACTTTATTTTTTACAATGGATAGAGTTCCTGAGTTACCCATGTAGTTCTAGGATTTGTTGGAATGCATTTCTGCACCATTGGTAATTTCATTGGTCACCTTATGAATCTGTTCAACCCACAACCTTTGAAGAGGGTTTGTCCTAGAGTTAATATATATAAATATACGTATAGGTAGCAGTGATAAATTTGATCCTAAGCCAAAAATTCATTACAAGGACCCTACCTAAAGATTGCTACTTAGTTGCTTACTTTGGTAGTGACAGATTTCATGCTCCTTGTCCCTTCAATTGAAAATTCTTCCATGGCATTTCTTCTTTACTCGTTTTCTTTAATACCTTGGAACCCTGTCTTATGTTACTATTACCATGGTTGTTTCTTATAATGAAGTGTTTATCATGGCAAGCTCAATCTTTGTGATCAAAATCACAATTGTAACTCTCACACAATATGAGGGGTGGCGCTACCCATGAGGGCTTTTTTCTTATGTCTCACTACAGGACCTTTAAATCATTCCCCAGCAATAAATATTGATATCCTCATGGGGGAATATTCACTAACAAAGGACATTCCAATGAGGGAATTGGAATCATCTTAGAAGCTTACATACCAAGGAATTTTGTCCTATACCTCACCCTTCAAACTTTTTTACTCTAAAACATCCTTAGAATGTTCATATTAAAGGTGTTAGGGATTAAACAAGGAAGAAAAAGATTAACTCAACATGTATCCTTCTATGACTAGAAAACTTATCTTATCCAAGAACTAAGCTCATTGTCAATGTTGAATTATGTAGGCACTGGAGGATAACAAGATATTTTAGTTAAAACCCATTTATACCATAGAAACCGCTTTAAAATAGTAAAGTTTACAAGATAGTCATAAAAGAAGCATGAAAGCAGATTATACCAATGCTGAAAAACATGAGAATTTCATAAATACAAAATTTGCAGCAACACCTATAATCATAAATATACACCCGGCATGTAGCATTTTCCCCATTGTTCCTATTTGGATTGCCATCACCTATGTGAGAAACCAAAGCAACATAAGAAACCAATTAAAGACATATTGTGTGCAAATAAGAAAAAATTCAAAAATAGGATTAAAAACTTACAAGAATGTGATCATCATAATTGTAAAGCACTAAGTCAATTTTATACCCTCCACAGAGGTAAAATTAGGGGGAATATTATTCTTAAAAATTGTCTAAAGATAATCCAATATAAATATCATTCAAAATGAAAAACTGAACCAACCAGAGAAGAGACAATCAATAAGGCGGTAGGGAATTTAATCATTAAATGCAATATGGAATTTATTGACAACAGTGGCATGCGGTAGATGTTGGTTTAGTGTTACAATAAAATTACAATGAATAGGCTCAAAGAACAATCTATTGTCGCATGGGAGGTGGCATACATACATGAGTTAAACATATGCCAAAATTTATTACAAGATGTCCCTCGTTATAAAGAGATACCTTTAATGAAATCCAAGGTGCCCTTACAAATTGGTGAAGAGGGACCATGAATCGGTTTCGACAGTCAATGATCTCAGAAAAAAGAAGCAACCACAATTAATTCAGGGTTGAAATCACTCCCCCAATTTGGACTATTAAGTTAGAGCTTCGATACATAAATCTCAAGTATGGAAACTCATCACACTTCTCATACTCACAGTTATTTATTATATACAATAGGAATTTTAACGATATGGATTTGACTGGTTCATTGTGTATATTCACCTTTCACAATATACTAAAAGTATGAAAGTATAATCACCCAATGTTTTATGCAGTTGCTTGTAATCTTTATAGTTTTCTTGGTGCATTACCTTTGACCACATATCAAAGTCGACCAGAAATGAACAGAAAAGGATTTAACCATTCACTGTTCGTACAGTTTTCTTTCGCAAATCGGAAATAACCAAGCCAAGAAATTATTTCAACAAAACCCCGAGTCCCCAGTTTCCGATATTCGAAATATCGGAAATCGAAAATCGGAGATACCCCAAATAACCTTAACAAAAAGTGGAATATCTAGTTTCCGATACCGAAAATCGGAAAAGACTCTACTGGACCAGAGGGTTCA